>BLAL01000315.1:600000-889702 GCA_015698045.1 Rhizophagus clarus | reverse complement strand
ACCCCTAACCCTAACCCTACACAATTAAAAATATATTGAGTATATCTGTTAATCATTCTATAACAATAAAAATAATTCTAGTACAATTCAAATATTAATTAAAATACTCCAAAATAAATTAACACAATGTTTTTTAAGTGCATTGATACTGTACATCAGGAAAAATTTTGGTCCGCAGATCTGAAGACATACCAATACGCAGCACTGAAAAATTTCATGGATTTCTGCGCGTCGTCGGTGCCGGGCGAAGCCCAGCGGTGGCTAAAGCCCCTATACATCCCCCATCCGTGGGGAAACCCTACCAGATCCCCTTCCAGTTAGCCTTCCAGCGCCTTACGACGCGTCTCTAACAATACCATAGATAAATACCATTTCCCCCGGTACAACCTCCTATATATACCCCTCGTACCAACTTCGTACCAGTCCTCGTACCAGAAAACATATCAAATAACCATCAAAATCACAAAATAAAGGCAAAATCATACACAATAATGGTTTGGTACAATGGTACGAAGACAATTTCCAAAAATATTATCCAACTCCAGACATCATACATATATACCCCCATACATATCGTATAATATAAAACTTTTTGGAAAAAATTCTCGGACCAATGCACCAGATCCAAAAGTATCAATTTTACATTTCTAAAGCCTTCAGAACGCCAATTTCACTATTTTCCTGGTACAAAAAGTGGTCAGAATTTGGTACGGTGAAAAATCCTGCTCTTTGTACCAAAATATTAGGTATATATCGCATCACTTCTTGTACCAACTACCTATATATACCTACTCGTACCAAATCCCTATGCCTCCCAATAGCATACAAATATACCTGAAAAAAAAAACAGCTAATATCGATCACCAACTAAATGTTCAACTATCTCTTTTAATGGTTTTTTAAAACCAAACTCTTTAGCACGCTTTGCATAATCTAGTTTTAATCCAAGAATAAATGCTACTTTAATGTCTACATCATCTAAATTCTCATTCCGGGCTATAGCATACAATTTTATTGACTCAAAATATTCACTTATAGAGCTATCACCTTGTGTAGGAGCTGGTATCTCTTCTTTTTCGTCACTTTCTAATCTCGAAGTACTTGGAGGAGTTGTTGGTCTTCCCATTGTTATGTTTATCACTAATAAATAGTGTTATATTTTCAATTAATCCTCTTTCGTCGCTTCTCTTAAATACTTCTTAATATAAGCCTGAACTTTGTCATCGGCATCCAAAATCTTAAGACCAAGTTTCTTAGCTTTCTTATTTGTAGCCGTCTTCTTTCTCTTTTTCTTAGCGTCTAGAATTTCTCTTTTACTATGTGTTTTAACCTCCCAATTCTCACCAGTAAGGGTATTCTTGTGCGTCCCACAAATAATACAATCACCATGAATTCGATATCGACCTTTATCAGTCATATCCTGAACTTCTGAAGACGTTTCTGTCTTCTTTTTACACTTTGTACAATGTATCTCTGTCATATCCACAAATTTGAATTCTAGAAGTAAAACTTTAATTTTGAGCGATATGACCCCTTTAGAGAGGTATTACAAATTTTATAACCTATCAGGGGTACCAGCACGTCTTCTTAAAGACCAAGAGCATTATAACATCTATCGAAGACCTCTAAAGGAAAAAAGATCTGAGCGTCCAAAAGTAATCGTCTGGAAAGAAAATGCTACCCAGCAGTCTGATTTAGCAGAAATGCCTATAGACCCTAAGGGATACCATTATTTTCTCGTAGTAGTAGAAATATCCAGAAAACGAGTAGATGCGGAGCCTATTAAAAATAAGACAGCTAATAGTGTATTAAAAGCATTTATTAAAATATATGGACGTGGTCGTATCCAACCTCCTACCCATAGACTAGAAACTGATTCTGGTTCAGAATTTACCAATTCACAAATACGTGATTTTTTCCTTAATAGCATTGGAGTTATGATGAGATTTGGAGAACCTGAACGTCATAAACAGCAATCATTTGCAGAGAGAGCAATTCAGGCTATAGAAAAACCGCTTTTTAGAAGAATGACAGCACAGGAACTAAAAACTGGTGAAACATCAGTAGAATGGTCTGAAGACTTCCATGATATAGTAAGATTAGTAGATAAAAAGTGGCAAAAAGATCCGCCTAAAATCCCAGAAGGTCCACCTAAAATTGACAAGAATACAGAATTACTATTAGAGGGGACACAAGTTCGAACCAAACTTCATGAACCTATATCAGTACTTGGAAAAAAATTACATGGTAAGTTCAGAATAGGTGACATTAAATGGGACCCAAAAGTTCGTATAATTAAGAAGCTTATCCTTTCTCCTGAACAACCGCCTACATATTTACTTGATGGACCACATGGCAGGTTAGGAGTATCTAGATGTGCATATACTAGAAAAGAACTACAGGTTATTCCAGCTAATGAAAAACCCCCACCTGATTCGGTCATAAAAGGACGGCCAAAAAGATATGTACCTGAGAAAATTCTCAAGCACCGCACTAGAAAGGGTCAACTCCAATACTTAGTCAAATGGGAGCGCTATCCAGAAGATGAATCTACATGGGAGCCAGCTGATAGATTACAAGAAGACGTCCCCAATCTAGTACGTATCTATAATGATACAAAATAGATTATATTTTTTTTTTAAATACCCCCAAAAAATTATAATTAAATATAGTCGATATATAGGTATCCAAAAAAAAATAAATTGATATCCATTATATACTAAAAAATGTATACTGACATTGCTACATTCTTAGATGTATCCCCAGAGTGGGTAGAAAATTGGCTAAATATTCCAATCAAGGAAACTGGCCACACTGTAAATGCTTCAATCGAGAGAACAGATATATTTCAGATACATGAAATTGCTCGTGTTATCATGTATCAACTTAACCAGCTTGCCGAAGAGGACTACTGGAAAGCTGTAATGGATTATAAGAATAGTGATGAAGAATTAGAACATGCTTATAAAAAATATGTAGGTACGAATAAAGCTCTTAAAGATTCTCTATATAAAAAATTTATGGATTTGGCTGATAAAAAAAAGGTAGCTTTTGCGTATCAAGTAGAGATAGAAAAAATTATGTTACAAGGTGGATTTGCATATAAAGATACAGAAAAGATTTATATAATTTATCATATTAACATGCTAGCTAATGGGTTGGATCCTTATGAAATCCCAGGATTCGGTGAACCAGAAGAAGAATCATCTTGGCAACCAGATTACTGGGGAGATGAAGATCCAGACAATCCTGCAAATTGGCAATTGATGCCGAATGAATCTGATGAATCTGATGAGGATCTAAGTGATGATTCAAGCGATTCTGATGAAGATCCAGACTACCCTTATTAAATGGATCTAATTTTATATTTTTTTATGTCCTATTTGCATCTGGAATTATAGGAATAAAATAGTCTTTATCATTGCAGGTAAGGGCGATATGATTTTGAGATTCATGAATATCATAATTATACCTTCTAAGGCACGCTCGGCTCAAACCAATTTCTTTATGCTTATACCCTTTTAGGACTACAAGATCTTCTTTAATGATACAACTACCACTCTGTGGTGGTGAAAGGTTTATCGATACATTTTTTACTATACCAAATGTCTCACCATCCCCTGATGCACCAGTAATACTATGCTTTATAGATTTATCAACTTTTAGTTTTAGTTCGTGACATGCTTCTTCTTAGATAAAGGAAACATTAGCACAGGAATCCGCTAGACACTGAATATTCACCCCATTTACATTTCCATTTATAGCTAAAAGATCTTTAGTATTTTCCAATCGAGCGACATCAATATCCATAGCCGTTGGACCCAAATACTCTTCCTGTACTGCTGGTTGTTCTTGAGGGGCGCTATCATAATTTTCTAATATTTTATAGACGATCTCCTGAATAATCTTTCTGATATCAGCAAGTTTTAGAAGATTTAAGAGCTCCGTTTTAGTAAAATTCGTTGATGGCTTAATAGCAGGGATTTTTACCATTTTAGTGGATTTAGATATCAATTTAGATGGTGCTGATTTAATTGCTGGTGGTGATGGTTTACCTTTATTTGAAACTATCTTTTTTTTTGGATGAGCATAATTTCTCCATTCTCACCTTGAACCAATTCTATAGGTACACCTCGAATAGCATTGGAAGTATCCATAGGATCATCATGATCATCTAAGGAAAGTTCACGCATTGCCCTATTTAACTCTGCATCTTCACGTCTTTTTCTAGCTTTTGCGATTCTTTTAGCAATCTTACCAGCTAATCTTTGTTCTAATGTATTTCTAGGAGCAGGTCTACCTGGTACTGCATCAAATAACTGTTGTAAATGCCTATCATCAACCTCATCTTCATCAGGCGGATTAAAAGCTTCATCAGGAATATCATTCCAATCATCATGATATCGAGGCGTAGGCTTAGGCTTAGGTCTATAAACAGGCTTTACATCTCGAGCCTTAAGACTTTCCTGTAATTGACGAATTTGGGATTGAAACCCTTCAGCCTGTTGTTGCAATAATCGACTCATTTCTCCTTGGGTAACTGCATGATTTTGTACTGGTTTTAATATAACTGGCTCCTGACTAACTGGTGGCAATTGCTCTGGAATAATTTGTCTATCCCTCTGATACTGTATATTTTCTCGTCTTTCTTTACCAAGACGTAATTCAGCCTTTCTTTTTTCAACTCGTTCAAGAAGACCTACTAATTCTTCTATATCTCGTTCAGCACCAATCCTTTCAGCCTCAATAGCACAATCATCATTTAGACCTCTTAGAAACTGATTAACTAAAACATCATTACCATAACCTAATAGTTCAGCACTTCTTCTAACTTTATCATAGAAATCTCGAACAGGCATATTTTCCTGAAAAAGGTTACCAAACCTTAACTGACGTCTGGCATTCTGTTGTGTAGGAAATTCATTACGCATTTTAATTAGAACATGACAGGGACGGGCTGGAATTACATACGGATGACCGGCATCAGCTCCACCAGGAATTATTGCACCAGCACCAGCACCAGCAACAGCACCAGCAACATTGTGGTTAAGAGGGTCATTAGTAAATTCCATACCAGCACGATTTAGCCAAATATTTCTATTCCCTTCTATAGCATAATCAGGCCAAACATTAGTAACTAGAACATTAGCACCTGCACCACCAGGTGCCATAATATCTCTTGCACCAGAAGGGTTAACCCATGTAGCTACTGGACAATTAACACCAGCATTACCAGCCATACCCTTAAATGTGGCCTCATCTCCATGCAAATTACTAAGAAGAATATTTCTAAGTCTAACTCTCTTTCCTAGGATATTAGCATCATACCATCTGGAGGCCGGACCAGTTAAGCAAGCACGAAGTATACCCATAGCTTTCTTCCAACCTGCTGGATTACCAGCAACAGCCGATGGATCAATTCCAATACTATGAATATAGCCCTTATATAACTCAAAAAATCTCTCAAGATCATCGTCATCATTTCCAGCAAAAACTGGCATTCCTATTGCAACGGTAGCCATATTATTTGTGGATTATCTGGAGGAGGATTGTTGACTATGGGATTTGCTTGTCTAATTCGAAACCACTGCGCTTGAATTCTAAGTACAGCCAATTGTGCTTGCATTCTATCACGAATTCGTCCCAAGTTTCTAGATGTAAGTCGTTCTATTGCAAGTTGGTGTGTTAATCTATTATTTCTTTGTTGCAAAGTATCCCTAATTCTTCTTTGCCGTACTTGCTGATCTTGTAATTAATTAGCTTGATCACGATTTGCATTTACCAGATGATTTCTCTCATTTTGCAATCCGTTTCTCTCATTTTGACATGCAATAAGATGCTGTCTAATACTATGAATCTCACGTTCTCTAGCATTGGTCACTTCTTGCAAAAAATTTAATAAACCAGTTGAAGTATCAAGCTCTTCCCTAGTTTGTCTTGCTCTTTCTTCAACCTGTATACCATGATCTATAATTAATCCAATAATGTGCTTAATCTCATGATTAATATTTATAAGATTTGGTGTAATAGTCATTCGACCATTTACCAGCAGGGCATCTGCGCCATTCTTAAGTGTATTAATTAGCTGATTAATATCCATTGCTACTAAATGTGCTGGAGGAACGCCTGTAGGATCAGTAGGAACATATGCCATTTTGAATATACTATACATTATATACTACTAATTGCTTAAAATGGACTTATATGTGTACAATTTGGATGAGTATACCGGTGATACTAGGCAAGGAAATGAATATGCTCCAGTATGGAATTTTCGTCTTGCTGTAGCCGGTAGCTCAGATTCTGGAAAGACTACTATGCTTCTTAATTTACTAATGGGAGATGCAAAAGCCAAAGAGGATGGAAATCGATATATTCTTTGTGATGAAATAGTCCTTATTTGTAGGTATTTAGACGAACCTAAATGGCAAATAGTAAATGATTTCTTTGATGATAGTGAAGACGTTACTTTTAGAGCGATTTCATATCACCAAATACCGGATGTAGAAGACTTTGACCCCAAAATTGCTACTGTAGTTATATTTGAGGATTTAATGGATGCCCCTAAAAACATCCAAGAAAAAATAACTGGATACTTTACCCATGGACGACATAGAAATATTTCGGCTATTTATGTAGCCCAAAGATTCTTTGCCATCCCAAAAGCAATTCGAGAAAATGTAAATTATATTTCTCTACATGGTGGGCATGGTAGTTTAAGTGATACAAAGCGCATCATTAGCCAATATACTAATGAGTCAGATTCTATTGCCCCAATCATTGATGAACTAACCTTAGGTAGGGAATTCATAGTATTTGACTTAAGACGCCCTAAAACTGACCCTTTAGCAATCAGAGTTCGATGGGATACTAGTCTTAGAATTTTTATGGAATCGTCCTTGAATAACGCTTCTAAAATGATCACGTGTTCATCTAAGATCAATCTAAGATCATCCAAGAACGATTCTAGAATCATCACAGATTCATCTAAGATCGATCTAAGATCATCCAAGAACGATTCTAGAATCATCACAGATTCATCCAAGAATGATCTAAGATGTCGATTTACTTCTTATGGGCAGAAGGCAATAGCTGAAGCTAAAAAGAATAATTTGTTAAAGGAATTTGCCCGAAACTTTCCTTCTCCTAAGGAACGTAAACTTTACTTAATACCAGACGCCTTATCGAAGGTAAAAAATTCAGAAATTTGGGCTAAATATGTTTTTAGAGAAGCTTATGGAATAAATGATCGTACTCTTGGAGATGAGTATAAGAAATTCCTGTCCCAAGTTAAGAATGTATGTGTTACTAGAAATAATTCCCCAGTATCAGTAACACCTTTTGATCGATATAGAGAACTTTTGAATGAGCGTCCTCTAAGTGGTGAAAAAATAATAGAAGGTATTGAAGCACTTCTAAAACTATTCAATGATGGCTTAATGAAAAAGCCTACCCTACAAGTGGGAATTAATAGTCTATTCCATTCTTTCTAAAAAGCTCAAGTAACTCTTCTCTAGTCGCATTTATAGTTATAGTACTTTTTTCCTTACCATCTATTACCATTCTTGACATTTTTGTTACTATGCCAAAGGCCTTCAATGCACGAGAAACAAAGTTTTTGCTTAAGGGATTATCTATTACAATACAATACATACCATAAAATACGGCAAAGGGTTCATTTATCCCTTCTACTACATATAAATCAAATAAAAATCGATATAAAGCTTTTTCTCCTACATCCCTATCTAGCTCATTAATTCGTTTGAGTAGCCAAATCTTGATCGATTCAACATCTGGTTCAATACCATTTAACTGTTCCTCATAGTCTCGAGTAAAGGTAAAAGTAAGTTCATCATCTAGAGAGACCGATCTATATATTTTGATTAGCTTATATATATTTTCATGTAAGCTGTCTATATCGGTATATCTTTGTACAGTTCGTCTGAATTCGATAGTAGATAGGCCTCTTCTTGGCTTGGCCAATACAAGTCCACAAACTGGGCAGTATTTTCTAATTTGCTCAACCATTTTTTTCAGAATTATCTACATAAAAAATGAAATTATTTAATTACCTGTTTTTATATTTATTCTTTACTACAGTCTTCACAAAGACCGCTTTCAGGTAATTCGTTAAGGTTTACAGGCATTTGGCACTCCCTGCATAAGGCAATATTAAGTTCGGCAAGCCTTCTTGATTGTTCCTCTTGTTGTGCTTCTCTTTCTCTTTGTCTAGTAAATTGACGTGCTTCTTCAACCCCTTGCCTATAACTTGGATTACGTCGTTCCCATCTAGCATGATGGGCGGTTATATTAAATGCAGTTTCAAGGTATCCAAGTCTTACCTCAGTATCTTGAATATACAATAAAGATGGATTAGACTGTGCGATTTCTGCATATCTTGGAGGAACAAGATAGTAATCTTCTATTATTTCATACCCAGCCCTTTGAATTAAATAATAATACGTTCTAGTTCCAAATTGAACCATACGTCCAGTATCTACATTGAGATAGCTTTCCCTTACAGAAGAAAGTGGAGGTGCAGTTGCTCTTCGAACCAATCCGCTATCAAGATAATCATATGCTTCTAAAACTAGCTGATTGAAAGTCGAACCACCAACACGAATTGTTCTGCCAGTCAATGGATTAGTAGTATATCTATTAGCACTCATCTTTTTTTATTGTTACTTTAGTATAGGCTATATTCAATTACGATTTTTTTCTAAAAATGAAAAATCTCTAGTGACAAAGTTACTTCGTCATCAGCCTTTGCACAAAATTTTTAATATTGCCTAGTGACAAAGTTACTTCGTCATCAGCCTTTGCACAAAATTTTTAATATTGCCTAGTGACAAAGTTACTTCGTCATCAGCCTTTTATGCAAAAAATGAAAAATGCCTAGTGACAAAGTTACTTCGTCATCAGTATTTGCACAAAATTTTTAATAATAAATTTATAGCTTATTACCAAGAAGTTCATCTAAGACGTCCTCAGCTTCATCTTCAGTAAGTTTACGTCTAGGTGGTACTTCTTTAGTTTCTTTAGGAATATGTTTATATAAATCATAGACCTTTATAATTCTAAAAGCAAGATCTGGATTATGTGAATACTTTGCTCGAATCATAGCAACCTTCTCAGCATGCGATTCTTTATTTGGCAATAATTTCTTAGCTGTATAACGAATATAGCCTTCTGGATTGTTGGCAGATTCTATTTTCTTAATATAGTTTACGTGGTTCTTTATAAGATAACTTTCTTTACCGTATCCATCTTGTAAACCTGCCAATATGACACCTTTTAAAGCTTTTATAATTTCGGCCAGATACATTTCTGGCTCGATAAAACTAGGATGCTTGTTTGTGAATGGGAATGAGTCGTCATGTTCCATCTTTGAACTTCTACATCTAAGGAAAAAATATTTAATTATACGGTCCATACCACTTGGTTGGCATTTTTTACATGACACTCTCCTTCTTTTTCGAATTTTAGAGCTTTTAGAGTCTTAAATGCATCTTTAGCACAGGCTATAAGAGGAGAAGAGTTAACGTCTTCTTCTAGAATGAACCCATCAGTATGAATACGTCTGACTTTATCCACATAGGGTTGTACCATTTCAGAAATAAACTTTCGACCATGTGCTAGAAGGAATGGAGCAATTCTAGGGTATTCACCTTTAAAGGGATTACCTGGATTCGTAAACTGGAATCTCCACTGCTCTTCTCCTATTGGTACAATCGAGTCTAATACCTCACCATCTGGAAAGTCAAAAGATTTACTCGATGTTGTAAGAGTTTTGTATGTTTTCTTTCTTTGGCAAAGTGCACCCCATAGTGTATTAAGAATTCTTTTAGCTACTTGGCTAGCGATACCACCTTGATTTTTAATTTTTAAGAGAAAATCTACATACTCTCCAAAGATTACACTGCCTCGAATTCGAGTTTCTTTTTCATAAATAAGAGCATTAGAGACTCCATCCTGAATTAATGTAACTTGGAGACCAAGAGCTCTGGCACGTGTAAGATCAATATGAGTATATACATTATGATAATTATATCGAAATAGTGGGGTATCCTTTTTTTCAATACTTGCACAAAATATTCCAAAATGGCTATATCCTCGATGGTTAGTAAAGTCTTTTAAAATCTGAAACTTACCTTTACCGATAGGAAAGTTTAAAGCTGATTGCTGAATACTAGGATAAAGACTTGTTTTATCGTAACTTCTTCCATATCCTTTCCAGTTATTTTGTGCCCAGATAATTCCTCCCATCATTGCTTTACTTATCCATTGTGCTTCAAGTGCATCAAGATGTTCATTAGCAGGAATACCTACACTTAATTTTTCGAATAACCATAAAGCCGTTTTCTTTATGTTCCAATCAAGTAATAATATATCAATTGGGATGCCTAGCTTTTTCGTCTCCTGTAAAAAGGCATCTCGTTCAGTATTAATTCTGATATATGCCTTTTCCAATGATTCTTGACGTTTAGCTGGAACGAAAGAGTAGTTTTTGCTAAACTTAAGTTTTTGAAATTGCTGGACGGTAATAAACTTAATTGCCTTTCCATTATATATTTCAACAGTATCTTTTACTTCATTCTTCCGATAAGTTATAGGCTTTTTTGGCCTTTTACATTCAAAGCTGGGATGTTTTCTATCTGGATTAAGAGTGAGGGAATAATGTCCATTAGTGAGAGTAAGGGTTATTCTTCTTTGTGCTGGACTCTTAGAGATATAGGTATGATCACCTACAACATTGATAGCAATACTTCGAGCTAATCGTTCTATTTTTTCAATACAGGCAATTGGAATAGGATCATCTCGTGCCAAATTTAGATAATCTTTAATGTACTCAGGCTTTTCAATACTTTGAGGCATATTCGAATAAGAGCCATAAGCCATTTTTAAGCACTGATAAAGACAATCATTTGTATCGCCACATCCACCTGATACTGCCGGTGAATCCCTCATATAAATGATAAAGTTATCAAATCGCTCTGGATCACCACTGTCAGGTGGCAATTGACTTGCATCATAGTGATCAAGTAAGGAGAAAAGATTAGCGTCTTCTCCATTTGTAGTCCATTGACCAGGCTTCCAATTCTCATAAGGAAGTAGGATTTGAAACTGTTTGCCTGGATATCGGGCTTTAAGTTTTTGATCAAGATTTGCAATTCTTTCTCTAGAGAACTGTCGGCCACTAAACTTAACTTCTATGATATCTGGCCTATTTGGTAAATGACGAACTAGTCTTGAAAACATTTCTTTGAAATATATAGTATTTATTTAATTACTAATTTTTTGTTAATATATTTGAAAAAATAAAATAACTAGCTCTTATAATTGATTAATATCATCAAATAAGCCATCATCAGATAAGCCATCATTATAATCTGATTCGTATTCCTCACCATTGGCCTCCATACATTCACGTTCATTTATTGTGCTATGGCATTCTATTATCTGTGGTTGTAATTTTGCAACTTTATAGCCAGAAGGAGGTTCTACAAATACGGTTTCCTTATTCTCAATGTATTTTCTTAGATAGTCAGCAAGTTCTACGTATTTTATGTGCCTATCCACCTCATCATTATATTTGATCCATTCTTTTAGCTTATCTATGGCATCGCCAAATCGGACGAGATACAGATTATCTCTTCTTACAACATTATCAAATTCTTCCAATTCGGCTAAGAGCAATTCCCAGTCATATTGATCATCTTCGTAATATTTAGCCCAGCATTCTTTGGCTGTAGAATATAGCTCATTTATCATTTCATCACGAGAATTCTTATACCAGGGCTTTATGTAGTCATATTTATGTCTATCTATCCATTCCCAATATTTGGTGGTATTCATTTTAAGCATGGGATCTGGATCAACTTTTTGAACTGACTTTGATACTTCTTGTGATATAGATGGTTCGATTGGTTTAGAAGAATCAGGTATTCCGTATGGTTCTGGCTCTGTCTCTGGTTCTTGCTTTGGCTCTGATTCTTCCTCTGACTTAGCCGAAGGTGGTATAAGAGTATTTAGTTCTGTTATGAAGTTATCTATTAAGTTTTCAACGAATTCTGAAGTAACAGGTTGGTCTTCTGTCTCCTCTTGTTCTGACTGAGAATCCATTACTTCCTCCTGCTCACAAATAGAATTAGGAAGTCTTTCAGGTGGAATATCAGGGGGGACTTCAGATTCTTCACAACTTTCAGGTATATCAATATTTTCAGCTTCGTCTATCATATTCTTTTTCATAAATGTGGTATAAAGATCAGCATATGGAGCTGAATACCATTGGAGTCTTTTATTAGCTTTTCGATCTCCAATTCTCTTTTGTTTAGCTTTTATTCCAAGCTCTCCTATTGCACGAGTAAATTCCTGTACAGTGGGGGGCTTTTTATTAGAACCGGCATATGTAGCAAACCAAGCTTTAAAATCATGATATAATACAGATGAGGATTCATCTAAATCTCTATACTGGATTATATATTTTTCTTTAATGAATTCGTGAACTTTATTGATATCTCTATTTATCATCATTAGTTTAGTTTTTGTCATAGGGATCTTACGTTCATCAAAATCTGGGTTAAGCTTTACATATTCTAATGCATAAGAATAAAAGGCTTTACCAACTTCTGGATCTTTTATAGCCGAATCTAATGGAGCATAATAGTGGTCCATACCAATACCATTATTAACGTACTTTTCTGAGATATCTGGAATGAAATATCTTCTGTCATTTCTATCTAGCCGAATAGTCTTGCTATTATTACTGTTAATTATTAGATTTGTAATATTGGTAACAGGATAAGGTGTCCTATACTTTTCTTCTATCATTAGAGTGTCGCTATCTATAAAGTCTTTAAGGCGATTTGCAAAAGTAATCCAGTCTGTGGATTTGGAATTAGACATTTCTTCTAAAATTAATAAGCACTTACCTTCTAGCTCTTTATTAAACTGCCCAGTAATAATTCGTTCATTTGCAGTTTTCATAGTAATTTTTGGGCCAAGAACTCTTTCACGAAGAAACCATGTAAGCATTGTTTTACCTGTTCCTGGACCTGAGTATAGAAACATTGTTTTTTGCATCTTTTGACCAATAGCAATACGCATGACCAGATTTTTCATATAATAAGCTTGCCTTTTATCTGATGAACAAAGCACTTCTTCTATATGATTGATAATTAGCTTTACCTGATCACGAATTTCTTGATTAAATTCATAAAATGGAGGTGGATTAGGATGAAGAAAGCCAGCAAATTCATTGATATAGTATCCACCATCTGTATCACGATATATTTTAGGCTGAAATTGGTTCACTTGAGGAATAAAGAATGGGGTATTTCTAAAGAACCAAGCCTGAATATTAAATGTATCAACTACCTTTCCTTCATTATCTTTGAATTGTACAGTATCACTTTGGATAAAAGAATCTTCAGCAACTTTTTGAGAATAATGCTTGAAAACTTGATTTTTTGGAAACCACTTATATACACCTATATCACTACGTGCAAAGTAACTTATCAGATACTCTTTAGCAGGTGCAAGCTCTTGAAAAGACTTAGCTGAATATAAGTACTTTCTAAGAGTTTTGCTACTAAATTCTCGAGTAGGTGTGGCTAAGAAGAATTGATTATGAGACGCTTTGTGTGATTGGCTTTGGTTACTCATTGTTAGTTAGATACTTTACTACAAGTTTTGTTTAATTTATTTTTTTTTGATACCTATATATGGACTATGTTTAATTATGATTTTTTTTTCAGGTATATTTGTATGCTATTGGGAGGCATAGGGATTTGGTACGAGTAGGTATATATAGGTAGTTGGTACAAGAAGTGATGCTATATATACCCAATATTTTGGTACAAAGAGCAGGATTTTTCACCGTACCAAATTCTGACCACTTTTTGTACCAGGAAAATAGTGAAATTGGCGTTCTGAAGGCTTTAGAAATGTAAAATTGATACTTTTGGATCTGGTGCATTGGTCTGAGAATTTTTTCCAAAAAGTTTTATATTATACGATATGTATGGGGGTATATATGTATAATGTCTGGAGTTGGATAATATTTTTGGAAATTGTCTTCGTACCATTGTACCAAACCATTATTGTGTATGATTTTGCCTTTATTTTGTGATTTTGATGGTTATTTGATATGTTTTCTGGTACGAGAACTGGTACGAAGTTGGTACGAGGGGTATATATAGGAGGTTGTACCGGGGGAAATGGTATTTATCTATGGTATTGTTAGAGACGCGCCGTAAGGCGCTGGAAGGCTAACTGGAAGGGGATCTGGTAGGGTTTCCCCACGGAGGGGGGATGTATAGGGGCTTTAGCCACCGCTGGGCTTCGCCCGGCACCGACGACTGCGCAGATCTGCAAGCACAAAAAAACCTGCGAAATTTTTCAAAAATAAATCTGCGAAATTTTTCAAAATAATAATATTATTAACAAGTCATGACTATTGTTTTTTTTATACGATTATTATCAATTTTTTATTATAACTTTTAGCAATTAGTTATACAAAATATACTAGCTATTAGTAATTCTACCATAATAATATTAGATTATACAACCAAATATTTAAATATAATTAACAAAAACTCTACTTTAAAAAAAAAAAAATAATACTAAAACTAATGTTAATTCAGTTTCTACCAAATCGATAGTCCAGATTAGAGAACTATAAAGAAATATAAGATTTAATTGGAAAAATGCGAAATAATCCAAAACTTTGCTATTTTCAACTTTCTGACTTACAAAATCATCATATTCTTCATCGTCATCAATTGTTGTTTCGCCTTCCATTTGTAGAAGAATTCGATTTTCTTGACTTTCCTTTTATTTCTTTTATTTTGCAGCTTCTTCAGCCTCTTTTTCTTCAGCTTCTGCGATTTCTTCCATCATTTGCGGCATAGCAGGACTATTTTTTTCAAAAGCTCGCTATTAATTAATAAATAATATTTACAGATGTATATTAATAATTTATATAAAATGTCCCAAAATTGAATTTCAAAATATTGAAGACATTTACCAAAAATGCATGCATGCGTCTTGTAACGGACCTATCATTACATTTAATTCTATAGCTCTTCAGATTTAATAGAATGTCACATATAAAGAGAATCTACGCACAATACATGGTTGACAATTCTTCTTCTTTGTGCGATCTGAAAACCGAGTAACCGATTTTTGACAAGAGTTCGTAGTTCGTGAAAAGTTCCTCGTACGCCTTTCTAGTTTTTTCACTGTTTTTCCACTCAGTGATTTTTACTGGAGATGTGTTATTATCAATACATTCTAATCAATCTTCGCCGAATGTAGCGAACATTGCATTACGGATATGTGCTGCGATATCATTTCTTTTGCTTCGACCTTTGTTCTTAATCTATAAAATTATAAAAAATATTCAGTATCCTATTTAAATATCGTTAAAAATTGGGATCTCACTCACTTTCGCAAATATTTTATCGCCAAATAAAGAGACTCAGCTGTTTCTTCTGATATTTTCGATGAAATGGCTCACGTGAACGAAGAGATATTCTTCTAACGCATCTCAATATTCAATATGGGTGGGAAACAATACATCTGGTAGAAGTTTTTTAACGACTTCTTTATAAGCACGCTGTAAAAGAACTCACTTTTAATTAGTTTCAAAAACTATAACATTTCTTAAATAATCGATTCAAATAACTTACATTCCAAAAACCATCAGATAGTTCATCAAGCGCAACAAGCTTATTCAACAATTTTGAATTTTCTTGCTGTTAGGAACTGATAAATCTACAGATCTCGTATAACGCGTTAATTTTTTTATCGATTAAGGTAATCGAATAATTAAAATCTTTCAGAGTGACGTGAGAGCTATCGGTTTCTCCAGCAAGTGCTGGCGAAGTGTCATAATCATGATCACTAATGTGAGTATTGCGTTCAACCGAATGTTCATGTTCAACTGAACTACTATTATCTTCGATATCCATTGATGTGATATCAATAATTGAATCAGACGATCGTCTTTGAGAGAGCGTGCTTTGGGTGCTTTGGGTGCTTTGAGAAAGGTCAGTTAAAGTTGGCTCAATTAATTTTCTGCGGGAAGGTGTAGGTAGTGTAGAAGTGGTCAGAGTAAAAGTAGAGCTGCTCGCTTCTTTTTTTAGAAATAGTTAATAGTTATAATAATAATTTTTTGTATGTATCAGAGATTCGTTACTTACTAGACAACATTTTTGAGAATTTGTTTTCAGTAGTACAAGCCACCTTTTCTTATACCCTTTGAGTTCCAATGGAAGAAAGCTCACTTTGATCATCATTTATTTTTCTTTTTTGCTTTTTATCCTTATGCATGATAGTAAAAAATTACTTCAACTAAAATCAAAGAAAAAATTACGTCAAAGAGAATCAAGAAAAATCAAGAATTACGCCAAGAATTGAAAAAGAAAAAATTACGTCGACAAGAGTCAAAAAAAAAAATTATGTATGTATCAAAGAGAAAAAATTATATAGTTATTACCAAAAAGAAAAAAAAAATACACAAAAAAGTAAAAAAAAAAACTTACGTTAACAGGAAAAAAGCGCTAGAGTAAATTAAAAAAAGAAAAATTCTATCAATTTGAATATTGATAAATACTAACTTCGCACTAACAATATTAACGGTGGCTTACACGATAAATTGTCGGTAAAATTCGCATCAACTCCTATCGATATTAGTGATTAATATGGAATTAACTAATAAGATACTAGAAATAAATCAGCAACATTGTTAAAAACATTCGTATCACTAAGGCTCTGATCAGTTCAGTTCAGTACGATTTTTGCAAAAACTGATACTGAACCGAATTGATTGGTATCGGTATTAGTGATTATCAAAACCGATCAGTTTCAGTAATCATCAATACCGATACCAGTCGGTAATTATCGAAAACTGAACTGAATTACCGATAAGTTATGTATTAAAAAAAAGATGCGAAGCCGTTTAATTGACAAAAAAATGACGTTTTGCAATATATTTTTTTATTAGAATGATAAAAACGGTGCGAAATGTTGTAAAAAAATATTTCGCAATTTTTTTTTATTAATTTCGCAAAAAAACGTTGCGAAATGCTGTAAAAAAACGTTATCATTGGTTATGCAAAAAAAAAGTTGCGAAATGTAAAATCGTTTCGCAATGTTGTAAAAAAATGTTTTTTATTAATTTCGCAAATATCATAAAAAAACGTTTCGCAACGTTTTTTTTTATAACTTTTATATTACAATTGTGAAAAAATTAATGTGGCTTAGCAGCATGTATTACAATAACGAGTATGATAATTTATTTTCTTATTAATTTTCCAATCACAATCTTTTTTCACTTTGTTCATTTGCAATTTGAATGTATGGTATTGCTACTGTAAAAAAAAACGTTTCATAACGTTTTTTTATTAAAGCAATAAAAACGTTCTTTTTTTTCATTAAATTGATTAAGAAAAACTATTTAGTTCGGTTTATAATAATTAATAATACATCAATAAAAGGAATATACGTAAATGCATTACGCAAATTATGTATTACAATTTTTTTGATTCTTTTTTTTTAAGAAACATACTAAATATTTATTTACAATCTTTATGTCAAAACTACAAATAACGAAATTCATATAATAAAATTGGGTCAAAATTAATAGAAAAAATAAAAAACTAATAAACCCAATTAAAAATTTTAAAAAAAAAAATTTACTGTGTCACATATATGTTCTACGTTAAAATTTAATCTAAAACACCTGAACGAAACCAATGTTTTAGACACATAACTGCACGTACGATTTCGGGAGCAAGACTTGCTCTATCATATGTTATTACATCAGCAGCGCTTGAAAAAATACGTTCAGAGGGGGGTACTTGTTGCTACCAAATAAAATATTAATATTTTTTATATTAATAAATATTATTGAATAGTGAAATAAAAACAAATTAATAACCTGGAATCCCAAGGTAGTCTCTAGCCATATTCGATAAATTTGGGTATTCTTCTTCATGTCGCTATGATTAAAAAATTGTTACAAATATTTAATTAAATAAATACTCTTTAAAATAATAAACTTACTTTCCACCAATTTAAAATATCACACAAAGCTTGTGCTCGATCAGCCTTGAGATAACGATCAAATTCACTTACTGATTCAATACGGCGCCATTTGGAAATATGTGAAACAAGATCCTCATCTGAAGAATTATATTCTATATTAGTATTTTGAGTTTCTTGAGGCGCATATAATGTCTTATAGAGTTTAGATACCTATTAAATTGGTATACAATATGTATTAAATGAAAAATTATAATATAATCTAAATAAAACAAATAAAACTCACATTTTTTTTTGTTTTATCGATCCATTTTCTTTCCCATTCATTATCTTTCATATATTCTATTTTAAGACGTGGGTCTAAAACTATAACAAAATATAAAAAAAAATTTATTAAAATTATTAAAATTAAATCAACTTAATAATAACTTACTCAAAGATACTGCATATAAAGTTGAATCAGTTTTATTATAATAAGTTTTAAGCTTATTAATGGCATTGGTTGCCGCTTCCTATTAAAAAATAAATTTAAATTACATATAATGTAAAATTATTAAAATATTAAATAAAAATTCAATTTACTTTGCCATTTTCAAATCGATTTGGAGTATCACAAAAATCTTCTAATTTATTTAATAAAATATTATATATAGGAATTACGTATGATATTGTTGGATATGTTTTCCCACAAATTTGCTTTGTTGCTTTGGCAAAACACTAAAAAAAAAAAAAAAAAAAAAAAAATCAAAACTATAGAAATATATAATTACATGCATAATATTAAAATTTAACTTTTAATAACTCTTCTATTTCTAATAAATGAACCCATTCTTCTTCATTGATAGTAAATGGACGAAGGGTTGGATCACTATTACTTAATGTATTAAGAGGCTAAAAAAAAAATATAATTATTTTTAATAAATTATTAAAATAAATAATAGAACAACAAACTTACTTCCTTGAGCTTTCTTGCCCTTACAAGCATGTCGTATGTGGAATTCCACCTAGTACGAACATCTAGCATAACATTAAGATTTGGAACATTTGCAGCTTTACATTGAGCTTTGAATTTATTTTCTTGTTGAGGTGATGCTTTTATTTTTTTTACAAGAGTACAAAGCTAAAAGGTAACATAATTTTTAATAAATTTATTAGTTAAATAACAGTAATAACCATAAAAAAAATATTTACCTTACGTATTAAACTACCAACTTCTTCATCTGATGTTTCATCATTTTCTACAGCTTTAAGTGTAATAAGGGCTTGTTGTGCAGCTAAATTAATTACATGAGCCAAGCATCTAACATGCTTATCATCACTATTAAAATAAATATATTTTTGAGAAAGATCATCTTCAACAGCTTTGAGAAATGTGATATTATTACTCGCATTATCTGTTGTTACCCCAAGGATCTATATAAAATTTTTTTTAAATTAATTTTTTTTTTAAATTATTATAGTATTATTTATAAAAAAACTAACCTTTGATTTAATTTCAAAATTTTTCAAACTTTTTAAAAAAGCTTCCTTAATATTAGCTCCTGAGTGTGGCCTTTCAAGCTTAATAAAATCTAAAAGGATACTTTTTAATTCCCAACTTTCAGTAACCCAATGGGCTGTTATTCCTAAAAAGGAATAATTATTTGATGAAGTCCAAGCGTCTATTGTAAAAGAAATTTTACTAGATGTATTCTACAAAATTAAAATAATAAATGGTAAAATCAATTAATAAAAATATTATTATTAAAAAACATTAATATACCTGTAAAATTAAAGCAATTTTTTTATGACTATTTTCATAAAATGTCATAATATAATTTTTGACAGTATCTGCAGATGGAATGAATGAATCTTTGCGTAAAAGATAAATCATGTTACAAAAATCTTCAGATTCAACACACGTAAAAGGAAGATCATCTTTTACAATCCATCAAATAAGGAATTTTTTAAAAGAATCTTTATTATATATCTAAATATGAATATTAATAAATACATGAGTTTATAAATTTATAAATTAAAAATATTCATATATTCAATATACAAAATTATTTATCATTACAACCCATAAATCAAATATTTATTTTAAAAAGAAAAGAACATTATACTTACAATTGCTTCAGAATTATTAATAGTTTCACGTATTGTAAGTTGCTTTTTTTCTTTTTCTTTAATTAACTTATGTTTACTTTTAATATGACTGGCCATTCCTGACGTACTTCCTTTATTACAAATAATTAATGTTTTGCAGTGGTTGCATTTTGCTTTCTTTTCAGTTTCGTCATATGTAAAGTGTTCCTAAATCCAACTACGTTTATAATTATGCTTCATATTAGTTTTCTCAACATGCAAATCTTCCACTTCATGATCATTATTTTTTTCGCCCTGCTCTTCTTCAGTTTTAGCATCATGTTCATGTTCAACTTGATTTTCTTCGGTCTCAGTCTCAACCTCTTCCTCAATGTCATATTCAACTTGATTCTCTCCAGACCCAGAAGTCATTATTATATATAAAAATGAATTAAAATTAAGATTATTATAATTAGAAATAAAATTATTATAATTAGAATTATAATTTTATATAATTAGCTGAGAGAAAAAAATTGGAGATAAAAAAAATGTAAAAAATAGATTAAAATCGATAAGATCAATCTGCAGAAATTCGGTAAATGAATCATCATTCGGTTTGATAAATTATAAAATCGGCAATTTACTGAAATCCATTCGGTACTGAAAATCAAGTTCGGTAAATTTCTGAAACCTATTCGGTAAATTTCCAAAATCTAAATCAAATTTACCAAACGGATTTGGTTCGATAAATCAGAATACTGATACTGGTCATATTACTGAATCAATACGGTATGACTGGAATCCAGAGCGAAAATATTTTTTCGTTACTTTCTTAATTAATAAGTTAAAAGACGTTGCGAACTACGTTTTTTTATTAATTCATATGTAAAAAACGTTTTGTAACATTTTTAAAAAAAAACATTACGAATCCATTTTTTTTTTCGTTAATTTCTTAAATAAAAAATGTTTTGCAACGTTTTTAATTAAAATGGAGTTAAAAAACATTGCGAACAACGTTTTTTTTTATCGATTCATAAGTAAAAATGCTTTGCAACGTATTTAAAAAAAACATTGCGAAAATGTTTTTTTTTTGTTAAATCTATAAATAAAAAACGTTTCGCAACGTTTTTTATCAATATAGTTAAAAACGTTGAGCACAATGTTTTCGCAACATCTTTAATTAATGAGTTAAAAAAACGTTGCGAAATACTTTTTTTTTATTAATTCATATGTAAAAAACGTTTTGCAACGTTTTTAAAAAAAACATTGCGAAACCATTTTTTTTTCGTTAATTTCTTAAATAAAAAATGTTGAACACAACGTTTTCGCCATGTCTTTAATTAATGAGTTAAAAAAAACGTTGCGAACTACGTTTTTTTTTATTAATTCATATGTAAAAAACGGTTTGCAACATTTTTAAAAAAAACATTGCGAAACCGTTTTTTTTTGTTAATTTCTTAAATAAAAAACGTTTCGCAACGTTTTTAATTAATGGAGTTAAAAAACGTTGCGAACACGTTTTTTTATTGATTCATAAGTAAAAAACGTTTTGCAACGTTTTCAAAAAAACATTGCGAAAATGTTTTTTTTTGTTAAATCTATAAATAAAAAACGTTTCGCAACATTTTTTATCAATATAGTTAAAAAACGTTGCGAACTACAGTTTTTTTTTATTAATTTATAAGTAAAAAACGTTTTGCAACGTTTTTAAAAAAACATTGCGAACCCATTTTTTTTCGTTAAATCTATAAATAAAAAACATTTTGCAACATTTTTTATAGTTAAAAACGTTGAGCACAACGTTTTTTATGTATAAATTAAATTAAAAAATGTTTCGCGACGTTTTTAATTAATGCAGTTAAAAAATGTTTCGTGACATTTTTAATTAATGCAGTTAAAAAACATTTCACGACGTTTTTAATTAATGCAGTTAAAAAACGTTTTGCAACGTTTGGAATCAAAAACGGTGCAGAAACTTTTTTTTTCGTTAAATCTACAAATAAAAAATGACGTTTTTTTATGTGTAATTATCAAATAAAAAAATGTTTTCGCAACGTTTTTATTAATGCTGTTAAAAAAACGTAGCGAAACGTTTATTTTTTTTAATTAAACTATTTAATAAATGCGAAACATTTTTTTTTCATTAAATTATTTAACATAAGAATGTTTTCGCAACTTTTTTAATATTTTAATAAAAAAATGTTGTAAAAACGTTCTTTTATTGAACAAAAAACATTTTTCTTAAAAAAATAAACATTTTTTAAATTGGTAAATCAGTTCGGTAAATCGCAAAACTGGTACCAAAACTGAAATTACTGAAACCGATTGGTAAATATACCGACAGGTTCAGTTCGGTAAACCATGAAAACTGAAACCGCTCTGATACCGAAACTGATCGGTACGGTTCGGTAATTACTGAAACTGATCGAAGCCCTACGTATCACCTTTGATAGAATTACATATCCCTTTGTTACACTTCGGAATAATTATGCAACCCTTCGTTATATTTCAGACTAAAATAAATAAATTAATATATGAAAGTAAATTAATATAATGTTAAAATAAATTTAAATGTATAAAATAAATTAAAGTAAATTAATATAATGTGTAAAATTAATTAAAGTAAATTAATATAATGTCAAAATTAATTAAAGTAAATTAATATAATGTCAAAATTAATTAAAGTAAATTAATATAATGTCAAAATTAATAATGTCAATTAATACGAAATTAAAATAAATTAATATAAAATATAAAAAGATCATTTTTTGATTAATTAATAAATCTTAAATTTTTTTTAATTCAGAAATTCTCGACAAGTATCAACTCAATTGCTTCATAATCGTAGATAAGACTTCGAATTCTAGTAAAAAAATATGGATAATTATCGTTGTAGAATCTGTAAAAGAGATTTTAAAACTGCTAGTAGGTTAACGTGACACGCTAATACCATGCACCAAGGAAGAACAACGATTCCTCGAGTAAATGAACAGCGATTTCATGATGAATCGTCTATTCAAACACCAGAACATGACGAAACCTTATGGACGATGCCAATTGTGAATCCATCAGTTGCAATCACGCAAGAAACTAACACGCCTTTTTCACCAAGTACTCCACAGGCCAACGATATTGATATTGAAATAGAAGTTGATTATGAAGAACTACCACGTTACAATCTGCGAAGTCAAGTACGAAATAGAGAAACAGAAGAAACTATTGGAGAGAGTGCTGAAAATATAGAAACAGAATCACAATTACCGGCAACATTCAGAGAAACTGACTGCGATCCTGAAGATCTTCAGGGAGCAAGCTTAGATGATGCTTTGGATACTATCGAAGGAAAGAATAAACCTAAATACTTCGCAGAATGGCCTAGTGATGCATATCGGGAATTCATGGAGTTAATAGTAGAGGGTAACATCTCCAATAAGGTTGGAGATAAAATAATTAAATTTTTCAATAGGCATAGCAATTTAGAAAAATCACCATTGCCAAAATCAACAAAAGATGGTAAAGATTATCTCAATCAAATAAGTTCACCTTCAATAGATTTCAAAGAAAAATCTGTCGCAAATTATGCTGGAGTTGATTTTAAACTTTACTATCGTCTGATTTTTCGTGCAATTCAAGCCCTCGTACAGCGACCGGAAGTAGCTGATAATTTTGTTCATAAAGGAGTCGTAAAAGTTTTGCAGGACACTAAAAGTGAAACAAGAATATACGGAGAACCGTATGAATGTGACTGGTGGCTAGAGACAGAGAAACTTCTTCCACCCATGAACAACTTATTGTCTGTTATTTTGTATTCAGATGCAACAACATTTGATGGAATCGGCAAAACCTCAGGACATCCAGTTTTTCTAACTCTTGGAAATCTACCAAATCAGATTCGAAATTCACCAGAATCAAAAGTTCTTCTAGGATTTTTACCTAAGATTCAAGATTCAGGGGTTAAAACAAGTGAAGCTTTTCAAGCTTTACAGCGTGAAACATTCCACAAGTGTTTTAATATTATGCTCCGGCCCATACTAGAAAAATCTGATGGGTTATATTTCAGAATTAAGGGTCGTGAAATGATGTTTGCTGCAAGAATTTCTTTTTTCATTGCAGATATGCTTGAAGCCGATGATATAACCGCAACATACAAGTCGGCGCGTTGCAAAATGCCATGCCATACTTGTATGGTTTTACGAGAAGACTTGAATAAAATGGACCTTGAATGCGCAATTCCTAGAACGCACGAAAATATGCAGCAAGTAATTAGGAATAATCAAGAAAAGGATTACTCTGTACATTCTACCGAAAATGCGTTCTGAAAATTCTCGTAAATATTACTATTGAAATTATTTGAAAACAATCACAATCACAATTAAATTAATTTTTTTTTTGCAGAAATCTAAATATTTATGAAGCTTGTGTACCTGATCGCATGCATCATATTGATCTTGGCCTTTTTAAGTATCAATTTAAATTCACACAAGAAATCTTAAAAGATGTCGGAGGATTAGATTTGCTAAAAGTCTTTAACGATCGCCTTCGTCAAATTCCTCGATTTTCTGGTCTAAAACTTGTAAGTAAGGTAGGCCATTTAAAAGTGGTTACCGCTGCAGACTATCGCCATATTATGAAAGTTGCACTCTTTGCAGTAGATAACATTTTTGAAGAATGGAACCAAATAACTTGCGATGAACTTTACAACCTTTATGTAAAGTTTAGCAAAATGTATATTATGAGTAGGAAAGAATCATATACCGAAAATGAATTAAAAGTTTTCGAGGTAATTATAATTAGCAAAAGTTAAAATTAACTAACCTCTGAAATTAGTTAACAAGCCTCTAATCGAATAATTAAGGATGCGATTATTGATTGGTGTGCTGATTTCAAGAAGATCTTCTCTACTTTATCTGTAACAGAATGTAGTTTTCCTAAACTACATAGCTGGCGGTACCATGCGGGTAAGATTTAACTTTTTTTAAGTCATTATTATTCCGTCTCTTACTGACTCTTATTATATTTAGTCGCTGCAATCCGCAAATATGGAGCATTGAACAGTTTATCAATAGAAACCTATGAAACGCTCCATAAATATTATGTAAAAAATCCTTACCGTTCATCGAATCGAAAAGAAGTAATGAAGCAAATAGTAAACGCTGTCAGTTAATGATGCTCATTAATTTAAATTTTAATTTAAAATGTATTAAAATAAATTAACATTACTCTTTGCAGGTAAAGCGTAAAGAATTGACTCCAAGTGACAGAAAACTCGTTTATCGTAAGACTACTGGATTTGAAAAGTTTCTTTGGGAATTATCCTTGGACGCAATTGATACAAAGATAAAATCTCTAAAAAAGTCCAATAATCCGCCACATAAAAATATTATCGAAGGATTGTCTCAAGTAATTCCGACATTAGACACCTTTTTGGACACATCTTCACAGGAATCTGAAAATGACGAATTTTGTATTAAGGTTTACGAATCAGTTCACCTGGAGAATGGTCAAATTTTAAGAACAAGCAAAGAATTCCAAGGTAAAGAATGGTTCAGCAACGTTGCAGTGACTCCCGCAGAAGATCAAGAACAATATAGTTCAGCTGAAGGATCATGGTACAGAAAAGTAAGTACAAAATTTTAAAGAATACTAAGAGAATGATTTTTCGCTTTAGTGTCTTTCAGTTAACAGATTTTATCTTCGACAGAAAGGTACTATTGATATTCAAATTCTTTCAAGGTTCGTCCAAAGAGCCATACGAACTTGCTCTTGTTCGCTGATATGATATTTTTCCTGAACAACCCGAATTATACGGATGCCCACAGTTGAATTATACTAAAGAGTATAACGTAATTCCAATCGGTTCTATTTACCAAGAGGCACATGTTATACCAAGATTTGACAAAGATAATAGGTTTTTATTAAATAAACATATATTCTAAAAAATTTACTTTTAATTAAAAAAAAAATAAATCGGTTTTTTACAAAAGAAAAAAAAAAAGTTTAATGTAAAGTGCTATAGTAACTGAAAAGCTTATCGAAGTAAAAATAAAAATCTTGAAAATCTCCAAAGATTGTTGCGCAAGAGTTTTTGATAAATCTGCAATTTTGGCGATCAACACAAATCTTCATAGAAATATCTTTAAAAAAACGTGACAGGTTGATTTTTGCAGTATTGCGCAGATTCTTAACAAAATTGTATAAAAAAAAGCGGCAATCTGCTAAAATCGCAGATCACTGCAGATCTGAACTGATATAACTTTCCCGATGTATATATCTCTATCAGGTTAGTGATACTGTATATTTTAATACTAACTAGCAATATAAAAATGACTTACCACTACTTCATCTACTATCTCTCCTCCTATTATCTCTACTTCTCCTCTTAATGTCTCTGCTATTGTCTCTCCTTCTCCTCCAGTCTCAATATACAGATCCTTGTCAGATTCAATTTCATCTTTAAGCTCTTCGCTACCCTTAAACTCTTCAATAACTTCATCATCAATAACTCCCTTAACGACTTTAATTTTGTTGATCTCACCAATTTCTTCAATCTTCCCAATTTCCTCGAACCTGCCAATTTTTTCGAACTAACTCCCAGTTCAAATTTAAATTTTATATGCACGTTAGAAGGGGTTGCTTTATCTAGCAGGACAAATTGGATTGCGCCTATCGGCTCATATAAAGATCTGTGTTACTTATGTGAATATTACGGGCATGGTCTTAATACCTGCCCGAATATTTAGTAAAATTACCAGGGAAAATGCTGCAGGTGTTGGATCAGTCTGCACGAATCAAAAGATTGTCATTTACGAAGAGATGAAAAGGGACCTATTCTATTTAAAAAGAATTTTTTAAAGCTGGCCGATTTAATCAAATTTTTTAGAAGAATTAAGGAATAGGTTTTTTTTAATTCATTTCTAGTCGCCTTGGTGGCAAATTTTTTATTTTATATAGTTTATTTGGTCCGCCTGGTGGCAGGTTTTTTTCCTGGTTCGTCTGGTGATGAGTTTTTTTTCTGGTTTGCCTTGTAACGTAAAGGTTTCTGGTTTGCCTAGTGGCGTGTTCTTTTTTTGTTTTGATATTTTTTTATAATAATAATAAATAATAATGCATTTTATCAATCACACTGGCACTAAATAAAATTTATTAAAAATTATAACCAATAAAATTCAATTATAAAGTTATATATAAGGAATAGGCAGTGAATAGGTCAATATTTTACACATAAATCACAAAAAGAATTAGCTTTTAAAACATCCACTACTTTGATTATTCTGATCACATTTTTTTTTGGTATAAATGTATATTAATGGTAGTTACTAGTTAGCAGTACAACCACATGATTATTATAATGTATAATTAACAAAAATGTATGTATATCACTATACATTAGAATATGGTAGTTAATAAACATGTGCTTAAAATTGCCGATTCACGTAAATCTTATTTTGTAGTCAATTTATTATAATAGAATTGATAATAAAATTAATAAGGATAAATAAAGTCAGAAAAAAAAATTTCTTTACATGTTTTTAAATGAAATTTTATAAAACAATTCACCATTATATTAATAATATACCTGCAACACAAAAATAAAATAAAATTTAAAAATTTGTTTTCATTATCACTAGCATCACAAACCTCAGGTTCAAGGCATTCCATCACAAAATTTTTATAATTCTATATATATCTCTCTGTAAATCTTACGTGGATCCACATATTTTATTAAGAAATAATGTAATAGGTCAATACTATATGTTTCATTACAGGATGTTTGAAAAATATAGGAACTATTCAGATTTCCGCAAATTTCCATGATATTTGATGTGGATTTCCCTGTGGATTTTGCACAGAAAAAATTTCCTGATATCAGATAAGTATCAAATGAAAGAAATGTTAGTAAAGACCTTACTAACATTCCTAAATCGAAGTCAAAGGCCAAAATTTACATTCAGGCGTCCAGGAAGGTATCTACAAGAAAAAAAATTTAAAAAACAATATTTAATGCTTAACTAATGTTCACTAACTTTCCATTTACTAATTTCAAGTTTCAATACACGCATCTTTTTCCAAATTCCAACAGCCGAAGTCCAAAATTTCGAAAGTTTATCTGGGCCGTGGTGACAGGATGAACTTTTTTTTTATACTTTTATTGTATGAAATATTTTCAATTTTTACAACCTAATAAAGAGTTAACAGACATTTTTTGAATATTATCTTGAATGCCAAATTGATATGATGATAATGTTAAATTCATATTGCAGAAAATATAAAAAAAAATTGTTCAATATGGAAGTCAGTAATTTGATGGCTGTTTAAAAATCTAAGGTTTCTGTTAAGATTGTTTGTTTCTTTACTATAAAAATGCTGATCAATAACTTTTAGTTCAGTAAAATTATTAATTTGTATAATAAATTCCTTTTATTCAGCAATAAATTTTAAAGTTCAAATAATTTTGACATTTAATTTTAATTTATAAATATCCAGATGTTCAAAGCACGCCTTAGCAAAATTTTTGCCAATTATTATACAACTGAAATTTAACACGTCTACTGGATTTTCTACAGATTCTACCCAATCACGATATTGTCATAAAAAATTTTTAATATAAAAAAATGCTTGCTCGATCTGTAAGCAATAAATTTTTAAATAATGGAAGATTAAATTCTTACGGGATTATAATCGGAAGAATAAGATGGCAAAAACTCAAGTCGTATTCCTTTCTCCTCACAAATATTTCACAAATGCTGACTTTTATGTATAGATACATTATCTAAGATTAAAACGCTATACTAGTTATTTAACTAAATAAAATATTAAATAAAAATATTTATTATAGTCTATGTGATTTTATATTTTGCTTCGAAAAATATTAAACAAGTTGGGAAGAAAAAGAGATGGTTAACGCGGCACAATAAAAATCAATAAAATCTACGTACAATGCGAAATCAGGTCACATGAATTATTAGCAGAGTGGTGGCGCTATAATATATTGTAATCTTTATTATCATAAAGGAATAAAAAACATATCAATGTTATCACGGTCTTTTATGTGATATGTACTGTATTTATGAAAAAAGATGGAGTTTTAAAGAGCTAGCAATGTTTCTTCTGCTACAGGAAGGAATTTCTAGATCTTCTGTAATAACATCTAACTCCTTAACCTTTTCTTTAATATTTGCGCTTTCAGTTTCAATCCAAGCTATTTTGAAGCATTTTCTGGAAAATTCTATTAATTTATCTAGTGAAGTTTCTGATAATTTTGTAAAATCGATGGCTGAAACGTATCGGCTTAAGATTCTCTTTAAAATCACCTCACGTGATATGAAATTGTTTACTTCCTCATCGGTAGGATCTGAACTTTCCGTATATTCACTTTAATAGAAAAAAATTTAAATCATTAAATCATTGTAATAAAACAACAACATAATGATATGAACGTATCGATCACCTTTTTACAATTTGTCGAAATTCTTTTACTAATGTTGAAAGTATATTTTTCAATTGATATCGATAGTTGGAAAATGATTTATGATATCATTCGTTAATTGACTTTGCCACGCTTTGATAAGCATCATGCCCAAAAATTTTTTGTGTTATTTTATCAAACGCATGATCAGGCAGATTTCTAGTTCGCAAAAAAAAGCATTTCATTTCTTCGTCAATAAGACGATAATTATCCTAAACAGTAATAATATCAATAATACATAATACATCAGCAATTCTATGTAATAACGATTATTCTTAATTGATAAGAATGTAACAACTAAAATAAGAAATAGATTTTACATTGTCAGATGGTGACGAAGTCGAGGTGGTTAGTGGCAAATTTGTTGATGGCTGCTTCGTCGAGGCATCAAGCATTTTGTTTGCCAAATATAGTACACTTGGATGTAAGACCAACCAATTGCAAATTTGCAATTGATTGGTCATTGCACCAAATTAAACCGGAATTTCTTCTTCACTCTCTAGAAGTAATATTAAATGAGAATAAAATTATATTCATTAATTATATTCAGATTTTATGTTTTTACCGCTTTCATTATTTTCATTTTCTTCTTGTTCTTTATCTTTCTCTCTCCTATCCCTCTCTCTTCTCTCTTTCACTCTTCACTCTTTATCTCTCCTCTCCATCTCTTTCTTCTCATTTTCTCTTCTTTCTTTTTCAATATTTCTTTCTTCTTGCTCTGGAAGCATATCTTCATTATAACGAAGTAAATTTAGTTTTAAATAAATTCGCAGAAATATCATTTCAATTGAATAATAAAATAATTATTATAACATATTTACCCAAAATAATTCTTTCAATATCATCAACTTGTCTATTATTACCTTCTCCAATATCTACATCTTGTCCATGTAAATTATCTTGTTCATGTTCACTTCCTTCCTCTCTCCTTTCATCTCTTTCCTTATTATAATCACGTGAAGAGTTGGCAACATATGTACGAATAGTTTTTATAGTCTTTGCAGCTTTTGTTGCCTTGTCTTTTAGGTATCATTATAATAGTATTAGACGCAATTACTATATAAATTTTAAATCAAAAATATAATATTATTACCTTTTTCTGTTACTCCTCTGCGTTTAGTTATGATAAATAAACAAGATGGTACTTATCAGTATTGTGCTAGTAGCAACGTAAAGAAATAGGTGATTCGTCATGTAAAGAAATAGGTGATTTCTGACGAGACGAATACAGCATCATCTTTATTTATTTATAGAGATTTCTCCTAATATTAAGAAAAAATTACATCATGACCTCAGCACATAAAAGGAAATTGGGTTAGTATTCACGAAAAAAACGTTCATGGTTACATTAAATCTTGGATAGTTGATCAAAAGAATTTGTTAATAGTTACATCGATTCTTTATGACGAAAATTTTGGGAAAATTTGACATCTTAACGGTTACATGTAAAGAAATTATATATGAGTATCGTAACTGTAGGACATAAACAGAAATTTGGCCAACAAAATTTTCAAATTATTGGAATAATTGATCAGGAAAATCCTTAATGGGTATATTAGCTCTTTGTCCACAGAACATTAATAGTAATTTCAAGCAATATTAACGGTTACAAGTAAAGAAACTTTATATGAATATCGTGATCGCAGGATATAAACGGATTTTCAGGATAATTGATCAGGAGAAAAAATTTGTTAGTGGTTACATAATCAGTGTTGAAGAATTATACTGTACGTACTATATTATGCTGTCCTAATACTTAAATAGAGTACATTTTTTTCATATGTTTAATATATTATATATTTATTTTAATAATTAAGATTGTTCTTTTAATCTAATCTAAATAGAAAAAATATTATATTAAATATTTAACAGTGCAATATTAATGCAATGTTTACAGTACATTGATGAAATTTTGGGCAATGGAAAAATTGCGGTTACATGTAAGGTGATCGCAGGACATAAATAGAAATTTAGATCAAAAAATTGGTCGGAAAAATTTTGTCAACAGTTCTGTTGATTCTTTATCTGTAAAAGATCTTTATTTGCAGCACATTAGTGGAATCTAGGGTAATGATCTGAAAAATTTGACATGAATATCGTGATCGCAATAAATAAATAGAAATTTAGATCAATAATTGATCAGAAAAAATTATTAATGGTTACATTGATTTTTTATCTGCAGCGCATTGATAGAATTCAGGGGTAATCTGAAAAATTTGACATGAATATCGTGATCGCAAGACATAAACGGATTTTCAGGATAATTGATCAGGAGAAAAAATTTGTTAATGTTTACATAATCAGAGTTGAAGAATTATACTGTACATACTATATTACTATGCTGTCCTAATACTTAAATAGAGTACATTTTTTCATATATTTAATATATTATATATTTATTTTAATAATTAGGATTGATAATAAATTATTAACTATTCTTTTAATCTTAATAGAAAAAATATTATATTAAATATTTAACAGTACAATATTAGTGCAATGTATACAGTAAATTGATGAAATTTTGGGAAATGAAAAAATTGCGGTTACATGTAAGGTGATCGCAGGACATGAACATAAATTTAGATCAACAAATTGATTGGAAAAAAATTTTGTTAACAGTTCTGTTGATTCTTTATCTGCAAAAGATCTTTATCTGCAGCACATTTGTGAAATCTAGGGTAATGATCTGAAAAATTTGGCATGAATATCGTGGTCACAATAAATAAATAGAAATTTAGATCAATAATTGATCGGAAAAAAATTGTTAATGATTACATTGATTTTTTATCTGCAGCGCATTGATAGAATTCAGGGGTAATCTGAAAAATTTGACATGAATATCGTGATCACAGAACATAAACAGATTTTTGGGATAATTGATCAGAAGAAAAATTTGTTAATGGTTACATAATCAGGGTTGAAGAATTATACTGTACGTACTATATTATGCTGTCCTAATACTTAAATAGAGTACATTTTTTCATAAGTTTAATATATTATATATTTATTTTAATAATTAGGATTGATAATAAATTATTAACTATTCTTTTAATCTTAATAGAAAAAATATTATATTAAATATTTAACAGTGCAATATTAGTTGCAATGTAAAGTAAATTGATAAAATTTTGGAAAATGGAAAAATTGCGGTTACATGTAAGGTGATCGCAGGACATGAACAGAAATTTAGATCAAAAAATTGATCAGAAAAAAATTTTGTCAACAGTTCTGTTAATTCTTTATCTGTAAAAGATCTTTATCTGCAGCACATTGGTGGAATCTAGAGTAATGATCTGAAAAATTTGACATGAATATCGTGGTCACGATAAATAAATAGAAATTTAGATCAATAATTGATCAAGAGAAAAAATTGTTAATGGTTACATTGATTTTTATCTGCAGCGCATTGACAGAATTTGTTACATTAGTTTTCTATCTCAGAATTATGTAATGAAGTTTTAAAAAAAACTTTTCAAGTTGTTAACCCAAATTTTTTTTTATATAGTGCAGTCATGATATCACAGGCATAATATTATAAAAAAATTTACTTTGTGCTTTTTTCCCAAAGAATTCAATTGATATTTTTTTTAAAGTTTGACTGTCCATATCTTATCAGTTACATATAAAAATATCACATCTCAGATCAGAGTTTTTAGATTTCTAATAAAAAAAAGATAGAAAGAAAATGTCCTCTCCCAAACCTAGTAGAGAAGAAACAGGTATAAAAAAAAAATACCTGGTATATTAATTCATTAAATAACGTATGATAATATTCAAATAGTTTCTTTCATATATAGATAATATGATATTGATCTCGCTAGACGATCTAATAAAAAAACAAACCCGATTGAATGATCTTCTCCAGACCAATATTAAAAAGAAACAGAAACATCCGTCTTGTAACAACTAAAGTTGCCTGCCAAAATTAAAGAGTTTTGACATGTCAAAATTATCAAAACTATTTCGACATTTCGACATTGACCTTCCGATTTGTCAAAATGCTGAAATAGTTTTGATATGTCGAAATTGTCAAAACTATTTTGTCACGTGATATATATAATATATACATATCAAACAGCAATCACTATTGTCAATTTAACGAAAAAAACTATTTCGCAACAGTTTTTCAAGTATTTAATAAAAAATGTTGCGAAACGTTTTTTATTTTTTAATTTTTAAACAAAAAAAACCATTTCGCAACAGTTTTTTAAGCATTTAATAAAAAACGTTATGAAACGTTTTTTATTTTTGATTTTTTAAGCGAAAAACGCAACGTTTTTCAAGCTTTTTTTTTTAACTTAGAAAAAAAAAACTGTTTCATAATGGTTTTTCAAGTATTTAATAAAAAATGTTGCAAAATGTTTTTTATTTTTGATTTTTTAAACAAAAAAAACCATTTCACAATGGTATTTAATAAAAAACGTTGCGAAACATTTTTTATTTTTGATTTTTTAAGCGAAAAATGCAACGTTTTTCAAGCTTTTTTTTTTAACTTAGAAAAAAAAACGTTTCGCAACAGTTTTTCAATTATTTAATAAAAAACATTGCGAAACATTTTTTATTTTTGATTTTTTAAACAAAAAAAACCATTTCGCAATGGTATTTAATAAAAAATGTTGCGAAACATTTTTTATTTTTGATTTTTAAGCGAAAAATGCAACATTTTTCAAGCTTTTTTTTTAACTTAGAAAAAAAAACCATTTCACAACAGTTTTCAATTATTTAATAAAAAACGTTGCGAAATGTTTTTATTTTTGATTTTTAAGCGAAAAATGTAACGTTTTTCAAGCTTTTTTTTAACTTAGAAAAAAAAACTGTTTCACAACAGTTTTCAATTATTTAATAAAAAATGTTGCGAAACATTTTTTATTTTTTTAACTTAAAAAAAAAACTGTTTCGCAACAGGTTTTCAAGTATTTAATAAAAAACGTTGCGAAACGTTTTTTATTTTTGATTTTTTAAACAAAAAAAACTATTTCGCAATGGTTTTTCAATTATTTAATAAAAAATGTTGTGAAATGTTTTTTATTTTTGAATTTTTAAGCGAAAAAAACTGTTTCGCAACGGGTTTTCAAGTTTTTTTTAACTTAGAAAAAAAAACCATTTCGCAACAGTTTTTCGATTATTTAATAAAAATGTTGCAAAATGTTTTTTATTTTTGAATTTTTAAGCAAAAAAAACCATTTCGCAACAGTTTTTCAAGCTTTTTTAACTTAAAAAAAAACCATTTCATAACAGTTTTCAAGCATTTAATAAAAAACGTTGCGAAATGTTTCTTATTTTTGAATTTTTATTATAATGAATGAAACCCGTTGTGAAATATTGTGATTTTAGTTTCAGCAGTTTCGACATATCGAAACTAATTTTTACAATTTCGACATGTCAAAACTATTTCAGCATTTCGGCATTTTGACATATTTTAGGTTTTGACATTTCGACATTGGCCAATTGAGTTTTGGCAGGCAACTTTAGTAACAACCGAGCGAAGACTATGGGAGACTGGGCTCGGATGGTGAAAAAAGTATGATCATTTGATTCTTTAATATTTTGTGATAATTTGAAATATTTAAAACTTTAAAATTATTTGTTAGAATTGATATTGCCATTATATGAAATTAATATCTCATTACAATACCGCACAATATTATATCCACCTTCTTTTCAATTTATTTCAATAAAAAAATAAATCTTATGTAATTTTATAATTGTATATATCCATAAAGCTCACAACTAGTGATTTTATTATAATAATTGATTGTAATAATTTAAAATCATAAAAATCAAAATTTCATATAAACTGGAACACGAATTGCTAACAATTTTTTTCTGATCATTTGTCTTGTCTAAATATGCTGCGATCACGATATTCTTAAAATGTAATGTCAATTTTTCAGAAAAGCTTTGTTAACCAATTTCCGTTATGTCCAGCAGCCTATATAAATTTCTTTACATGTAATCGTCAAAACATCAATCCTAAATTCAAGAGCTTTGTTAACCCAAATTTCTATAATTACGATATTGTTCATTATATAATTCATTAGTTAATGTAACTAACTATTAACGAATTTTTTTTCTAATCAATTATCCCAAAATTCAATGATCTAAATTTCCGCTTATGTCCTGCGGTCACAATATTCATATAAATTCCTTTACATATAACCGTTAAAGAAGTTAACTCTTCAGATCATTGCCTCAAACTTCGTTAATGCATTGTAAGTAAAGAACCAATGTAGCCATTAAGAAAATTTCTGATCAATTCAAATTTCCATTTATGTCCCGCGGTTACAATATTCATACAAAATTTCTTTGCATGTAACTGTTGTTAACACGTCAATTTTAGATCATTTTCCCCAAGATTTCCATTAATGTACTGTGATCCAAGAACTAATGTAACCATTGACAATTTTTTTTCTCGAAATTTCAATATAAATTTCTGTTTATAAATTTCCGTTTATGTCCTGCGATCACGATTTTATACAAAATTTCTTTACATGTAACCAGATCATTGCCCAAAATTTCTGTTAATGAGAAATTTGTTAACCCAAAATTTCTGTTTATGTGCTGCGGTCACGATACTATGATTTCCAATTAAAAATATTATAAAAGCAGTTAATGAATTAAATACACAAACGCGCATAAACATTTTTTAAATTTACTTATTTTATTATTCTTTATTATAATTATTATCATAGCTATGTTACGAAATAAACCTCGAAAAGCGAATATTGCTACATTACCTTTTCGTATCCATAATAATTTTAGAAGGTTACCTAATAGATTTTTATTATCAGATAATGATGATAATGAAAAAATGGTACAAAAAGATTTTGAAGATAATAATATTAGCGGTGAAGAGTATAATGAATATGGCGACGGAGATGATGATTTAGAACAACAAAGCAATGATCATATAGAACAGCGAAGCGATAATGGTGATAATTTAGAACAATGAAGTGATAATGATCATATAGAACAGCAAAGCGATAATGGTGATGATTTAGAACAACGAAGCAATGATGATCATTTAGAACAATGAAGCGATAATGATCATTTAGAACAATGAAATGATAATAATGATAATTTAGAACAACGAAGCAATAATGAAGAAGGTGATATCAACATGATTTCAACATCATCAGAGAATGAAACAGAAAGCAATTATATAATGTCCTTAGAAAGTGATGAAGAATATGAAACAATGTCATCAAATAATGAAGAAAGACATGATTCTGATATCTCAGAAGAAAAGCTATTCGTTGATGAAGCATTGGCTAAAGATAAGTTACTATCTTATAATGGTGATTTTGCTCCATATTTTCAAAATTTAACTACTGCTGCCTTATTTTGTTGGATTTATAAGCATAATATTTCAACAAATGCATATGAAGATCTTGTTGACATTATCATGAGACCAGAATTTAATAGAGATCATATTGTAAAGAATATTTGGAGATTTCGAGCATGGAGGGAGCGTCTTCCTCTTCCCTCAATATCAGCAAAATCTATCTCACACAGGTTGAATGGAGTCAAATCGGTCATCAATCGGTCATGTGACTGATTGGTAACCGATTGGATACCTATTGATGACTAATTCTTTCAATAGGTCATCAATCAGGTATAAATTTCAAATCAGTTATCAACTGATCATATGACTGATTGATGACTGATTGGTGTACGGTTGAATTTACCAGTTATCAATAGGTTACCAATCGACCATATCAGATTGATGACCGATTGGTTGCTAATTGGCTTATTATATATTAGCAGATTTTTTAGATTTTTTCAATAACGTCGTTTTAAAATATTTAATTTATAAACCATTTTAAAACTCTAAACTCTGATAGAAATTTTTTTTTGATAGATTTTCTAAGATTCATATAGGATATTTTTGATAAATAGAGATATTTTTATTTTTTGAGATTTTTAAAAGTTTGTATGGAAAGAGTTTATATGGGATATCTGATAAAAAATTTTTTTTATTTTCTAAGAGTTCGTATGGAAAGAGTTCGTATAGGGATATTTGATAGAAAAATTTTTTTTAAGAGATTTTCTAAGAGTTTATATGGGAAAGGTTTGTTGGATATCTTTGATAGAAAATTTTTTTTAAGAGATTCTCTAAGAGTTCGTATGGGAAGAGTTTGTATGGGATATCTGATAGAAAATTTTTTTGCAAAATTTTCTGAGTTCGTATGGGAAGGATTCGTGTAGGATATCTGATAGGAAATATTTTTTTGAGAGATTTCCTAAGATTCGTATAGGATATTTTTAATAAATAGATTTTTTTTTTTATTTCTAAAAGTTCATATAGGAAGAGTTCATATGGGATATCTGATAGAAAATTTTTTTTTTAAGAGATTTTCTAAGAGTTCAGTTCATATGGGATAAATAATAGAAAATTTTTTTTTGAGAGATTTTCTAAGAGTTCGTATGGGAAGAGTTCGTATGGATTCTTTGTTAGAAAATTATTTTTATAGATTTTCTAAGAATTCGTAAAGAAACAGTTTGTATGGGATATTTTGATAAAGATTTTCTAAGTGTTCATATGGAAAAAGGTTCATATGGGATGTCTTTGATAGAAAATTTTTTTTAAGATTTTCTAGTGTGGGAAGAGTTCGTATAGGATATCTGGTAGAAAATTTTTTTTGAGAAATTTTCTAAGAGTTCATATGAAAAGAGTTCGCATGGGATTCATTGATAGAAAAGTTGTTTTTTAAGAGATTTTCTAAGAGTTCATATGGAAAGAGTTCGTATGGGATATCTGATAGAAAAATTTTTCTTAAGAGATTTTCTAAGAGTTCATAAGAAAAGCGTTCGTATGGGATTCTTTGATAGAAAATTTTTTTTTAAGAGATTTTCTAAGAGTTTGTGTGGGAAGAGTTCGTATGGGATATCTGATAGAAAATTTTTTTGTGAAATTTTTTAGGGTTCATATGGAAAGGATTCGCATGAGATTCTTTGATAGAAAATTTTTTTGAGAGAGATTTCTAAAAGTTCATATGGGAAGTGTTCATATGGGATATCTGATAGGAAATTTTTTTTTGAGATTTTCTAAGATTCGTATAGAATATTTTTGATAAATAGATTTTTTTTTATTTTTAAGAGTTCGTATGGAATATCTGATAGTAAAATTTTTCTTAAGAGATTTTCTAAGAGTTCATATGGAAAGGGTTCGTATGGGATTCTTTGATAGAAAATTTTTTTTAAGAGATTTTCTAAGAGTTCATATTGGAAGAATTCATATGGGATATTTGATAGAAAAATTTTTCTTAAGAGATTTTCTAAGAGTTCATATGGAAGGGTTCATATGGGATTCTTTGATAGAAAATTTTCTTAAGAGATTTTCTAAGAGTTCATATGGAAAGGGTTCGTATGGGATTCTTTGATAGAAAATTTTTTAAGAGATTTTCTTAGAGTCCGTGTGGGTAGGGCTCCGATCGGTTCGGTTCAGTTCGGTTTTTGCAAAAACCGATACCGAACCGAATTAATCAGTATCGGTATTAATGATTACTGAAACTGATCGGTAATTACTGAAAACCGAACCGATTTACCGAACGAGTTTAGTAAAAAAACGTTTCGCAACGTTTAGCAAAAAAAAAGTTGCGAAACGATTTTTTCTTATCAAATCATCCATAAAAAAACATTTCGCAACATTTTTTATTAAAGTGACAAAAAAAACGTTGCGAGACGTTTTTTTATATTAAATCATTTTATAAAAACGTTTCGCAACGTTTTTAAATAAAAAGGAAAATAACGTTGCGAAACGTTATTTTCTATATTAAATTTCCAATGTAAAAAACATTTCGCAACGTTTTTTACAAGTTTCGCAAAAATAACGTTGCAAAACGTTATTTTTTTTATATCGAACGTTTATGTAAAAAACGTTTCGCAACGTTTTTTACAATGTTCGCAAAAATAACGTTGCGAATCATTATTTTTCATAATAAATTGTTTATGTAAAAAACATTTCGCAACGTTTTTTACAAGTTCCGCAAAAATAACGTTGCGAAACATTATTTTTTTTATCAAATCGTTTATATAAAAAACGTTTCGCAACGTTTTTTACAAGTTTCGCAAAAATAACGTTGCAAAACGTTATTTTTTATCAAATCGTTTATGTAAAAAACGTTTCGCAACGTTTTTTACAAATTCCGCAAAAATAACGTTGCGAATCGTTATTTTTTATATCAAACGTTTATGTAAAAAACGTTTCGCAACATTTTTTTTAACTACATTATTTACGTTTTTCTTATAAAAAAAAAACGTTTTTATTATCGGTAAATCAGTTCGGTAAATCGCAAAACCGATACCGAAACCGAAAGTTTCGGTTCGATAAATCATAAAACCGAAACCGCTCCGATACCGAAACCGGTCGGTACGGTTCGGTAATTACCGAAACCGATCGGAGCCCTACGTGTGGGAAGAGTTCGTATGGGATATTTTAATAAAGATTTTCCAGTTGTTCATATAGTAGGGTGTTCGTATGGGATATCTTTGATAGAAAATTTTTTTTAAGAGATTTTCTAAGAGTTTGTATTGGAAGAGTTCATATGGGATATCTGATAGGAAATTTTTTTGTGAAATTTTTTAGGGTTCATATGGAAAGGATTCGCATGGGATTTTTTGATAGAAAATTTTTTTGAGAGAGATTTTCTAAGAGTTCGTATTGGAAGAGTTCGTATGGGATATCTGATAGGAAATTTTTTTGTGAGATTTCCTAAGATTCGTATAGGATATTTTTGATAAATAGATTTTTTTTTTGAGGTTTCCTAAGAGTTTGTATGAAATATTTTTAATAGAGGATTTTTTTAGATTTCATAATATTTTAAAAAAACAATACACTTTTTATTAAATTTATTTTAAATAAGTTAATATTATTAAAAAAATTAGGTATCCGAAAGTCCAAGGCAAATTATAATATATGACTATATGAGATGAAAAATTACAACTAACGATAGTAGGTTTTCAATTTATCTATTATTAACCAATCAAAATTTGGTCTGATCTTATGCATGTGACCTGATCTTAACATGCATATAAATAACCAAACGTGACTCTGTTTATTTTTCAAAAATCATACACCCTTTCTTTTCTGTTTTCTTCTTACTCTCATTACATTTTACAAGTATATTAATTATTGTATTTTTGCCATTAAATTTATGGTAATGATTACTGACTATATTTTATTTTATAATATTAACTTTACCTTTTTTTAATATTACTAATATTATTCTTTTTTTTTCATATTTTACTAACATCATCACGTATTTTTCTTTTTTTTTTTTTTTATAAATTTTATCAAACTCTTCATAATACTAACTTTTTGTATTTGTGTATTTTATTATTACTAATGTTATTCTTTTTTTTTTTTATATTTTACTAACATCATCACGTATTTTTCTTTTTTTTTTTTATACATTTTATCAAACTCTTCATAATACTAACTTTTTGTATTTGTGTATTTTATTATAATTATTACTAACTTTTTATATTTACGCTTTACTATTTATTTATTAAATATTACTAACTTTATTAGTCATATACTAACATATTATTATAATAAATGTTTTTATTTTAAATACTTATCTGTTATTAATATAAATAAAGATACTATGTGTTTTATTATGTGCTATAATAAATTTTATTATTCATTATATTATTCTACAAAAATTGGTCATTCGACCATCAATTGACCATAATTGACCATAATTTGACTACATAATTTGACCACATAATTTGACCATAAATTGACCATAAATTGACCATAAATTAACCATAATTTGACCTTAATTTGACCTTAATTTGACCTCCTTAATTTGACCATAATTCGACCATAATTTGACCTTAATTTGACCTTAATTCGACCATAATTCGACCATAATTTTGACCATAATTTGACCATAATTCGACCATAATTCGACCATAATTTGACCTTAATTTGACCTTAATTTGACCTTAATTTGACCATAATTTGACCTTAATTTGACCTTAATTTGACCATAATTTGACCATAATTTGACCTTAAATTTGACCATAATTTGACCTTAATTCGACCATAATTTGACCATAATTTGACCATAATTCGACCATTTGACCATATTTTGACCATTAATCGACCATCAATCGACCATCAATCGACCATCAGTTGACCATCAATCGGCCTGCCCGATTGATGACGGATTTTGGTGGAAATCGGCTATCAATCGGCCACCCGATTAAATACTTATTGAATCAATCAGTTATCAATAAGATACCCGATTGATAGCTGATTGGTAACCGATTTGCCACCATTCGACCTGTGTCAATTTCATCAAAAAAAACACCATCAACTTTAAAGGATTCAAAGATGGCATATCAACTTTCAATAAGTGATATCATTTGGAATGTTCTTAACAACCCATCACTATTAAAGGAAATGTATTTTGATGCTGGTGTCAATTCAAAAACAAAATCTGAGTACTGGTATGGTACCTTATGGGCAGAGTCACCTCTTTTCGGTCAAGAACAATTAATAATATTAGGGGGTAATTATTTATTAAATGCAAGCTGATGGTAGAGAGGCGAAGCAATAAAGTACAAGAGACTAATACTTTTTTCATATGTATATAATAGAGATATACCAATGCGGCGATTTTGTTTACTATTACGACAATGAACGAAAACTTGGCAGATTGAGAGCGATATTATTAAATAAAGAGAACCAACAGTATCGGCTGAGAATCCAAAAAGTTCTAGATTATAGTGACTTGCCTGGAACTTTTAAGGGAGAATTAAGACAAAATCGCTCTCTTTCCAGAAAAGTTTGGTTATAAGATGAACCAGTCTTGACAATAACAACATCACAAATTTCAGAAAAGGTTGCTGCAGATACACTACGAATTACTGAAATACTTTATAAACATCATACACACTGGCGCATTCGTAATGTAACGTTCTCTTATCAACATCCTTCAGAATATATTTCCATAAGGTAGCCACCATCTCCAACAATTCCGGTTTATAAGCTGTTTTTGGACATATACTACGATGATTTTGGAACATTTAGGAATGTTTATCATTCGTTAGGAGGTGTTTATGTGCAGTTTGGAAATATGCCTGCCCGTCAAAGAAAGTTGCTCAAAAATCACTTTGTTCTCGGATTTGTTCCTTTCGGTGGTAATTTCAATGAATTCATATTGCCATTTATTTCTGAAATGAAAGAATTCGAACAAGGAAAATTAATGGAAGTGAATGGCCAAGATGCTTGAGTGATAGCCAGTTTAGGTGTTGTAACTGCTGATTTACCATAAGGGAATGACATGTGTAGTGTATTACGACATAATGCCAATAAAGGTTGTCGCACTTGTACAGCCTCTCGAGAATCACTTACTAACTTCTCTCAGGATGTACCAGCAACATCAAGATATCATCACATCACTGACGATCAATTTAAAGAGATATTTAACGAACCTGCTACTACAAGGCAAAGATGACTTTATACTGAGTTTGGACTAAGAACAAGGCCTAGCATTTTGGATAGGCTGCTAAAAGAAAAGCATCTACAGACACCTCAAGATGTATATCATGCAACTGCTGGGAAGATTGGACGACTTCTTAAATTAACGTATGATCTTTGAATTTAATTAACTTTAGCTAGATATGTAACGAACAAAATCTTTTAATAAAGCTTTTTGATTTCCACAGGTGCGAATTATTTTCACAAAAAGGAGAGGACGAGTTTATCAAAGCCTGAAAGAACTTTGAGAAACCAAAAAAATGGTCTCGTTTGCCAAATCCAATTAGTCACAATGCTAGTTTCATGATGTCTGACTATCTTAAGCTCGCTATGATAATGCCTTTTATACTTAATAGTTTTTTAGAAACATCAAGCTTAAAGGAAAATGAATCCAGAAGCATTCTGCAACAAATTCAAGAATCACGCATTAACATGGCGAAAAATGTAATAATTGCTTATTGGGTATATGTAGCAAAAACAATGAGGATGGTTTTTGAAAGTAAGTTTACATTAGATTCGTATGACGAATTACAAAAATGCCTTGAAGAAAAAATGAAAATTCTTCCAAAGGTACAATTATTCATAATTCTTATATAATTTTTTATTTTTTATTTATCAATATATAAAATATTATTTAATAATGTGGCTTTAGGTTTTCCCTGAATTTGCTAACTTACCAAACCTGCATATCAATATCTACTTGCTGGTACATGCAAGGACTTATGGTATTTTTATAAACACTCAAGTTGGTATCAAAGAGATGGTGTATCAGATCTTTAAAGCAATGGTACCACAAATAAATTGCAAGAATGTTGAGCTAGACTTGTTAAAGCGGTATACTACACTCTTTGCAATTCGTCATTTAGTAGATGGAGGCGCAGATCAAAGATTATCACAACCTTGTAGAGGTTTCGCTACTATGTCCTCAAATTTTAGAAATTTATTGACTAATTGGTATATTACTAAAGACAAGGTATCAAATGAACAAGAACTGGAAGAAAATGAAGAAGGTTTGTATTACAATTTTATAATAATAATATTTCCGCAATTATTAACGTAATTTTATTTTATATAGCGATTTCATCTCCAGTGGATTTTATTACAAATATTATCTTAAAGAGAAGCTTGTCCCGTCAGGATCGTGAAAATATCATGAAAAATTTGCCAAATTTCAAATCTGAGCTGCTTCTTTCATTTATGGACATTGGATAAAAGTCAGCTCTTATATATTCTCAAATAAGCTGGTATGAATTGGCGACATACACTATGGAAGAAAGCGATGGCGTCTTTTCCAAAGTACATCTTCATATTAGTGACGTCATAACAATACACAAGGATAGGGCTCCGATCGGTTCGGTTCAGTTCGGTTTTTGCAAAAACCAATACCGAACTGAATTAATCGGTATCGGTATTAATGATTACCGAAACCGATCAGTAATTACCGAAAACCGAACTGATTTACCGAACGAGTTTAGTAAAAAACGTTTCGCAACGTTTAGCAAAAAAAAAGTTGCAAAACGATTTTTTCTTATCAAATCATCCATAAAAAAACATTTCGCAACGTTTTTTATTAAAGTGACAAAAAAAAACGTTGCGAGACGTTTTTTTTATATTAAATCGTTTTATAAAAACGTTTCGCAAAGTTTTTAAATAAAAAGGAAAATAACGTTGCGAAACGTTGTTTTCTATATTAAATTTCTGTTTTGCAACGTTTTTTACAAGTTTCGCAAAAATAACGTTGCGAAACGTTATTTTTTTTATATCAAACGTTTATGTAAAAAACGTTTCGCAACATTTTTTACAATGTTCGCAAAAATAACGTTGCGGATCGTTATTTTTCATAATAAATTGTTTATGTAAAAAACGTTTCGCAACGTTTTTTACAAGTTCCGCAAAAATAACGTTGCGAAACGTTATTTTTTTTATCAAATCGTTTATGTAAAAAACGTTTCGCAACGTTTTTTACAAGTTTCGCAAAAATAACATTGCGAAATGTTATTTTTTATCAAATCGTTTATGTAAAAAACGTTTCGCAACATTTTTTACAAGTTCCGCAAAAATAACGTTGCGAATCGTTATTTTTTATATCAAACGTTTATGTAAAAAACGTTTCGCAACGTTTTTTTTTAACTACATTATTTACGTTTTTCTTATAAAAAAAAACGTTTTTATTATCGGTAAATCAGTTCAGTAAATTGCAAAACTGATACCGAAACCGAAAGTTTCAGTTCGATAAATCATAAAACTGAAACCGCTCTGATACCGAAACCGGTCGGTACGGTTTGGTAATTACCGAAACCGATCGGAGCCCTACACGAGGAAGACAGTGGTGAATGTTATGCGATTATAAAAGAGATCTTCAAATACAAAGGCAATGATAATAAATATTATGCCTTTATTACAATTGATTGGTTTGACAATATTAACAGAATTCACAACATATTGAAATGTCCTCTTTTTCGCATTCAGACAAGCCAAGACATTCGCTGAAGAAGAATCTTCCCGATATCAATAATTGACCATGTACAGAAAGTTTACTTTGTCTATGATACGAAAATTGATTTGTGGATAAAAAATAATTATTATTTTACGGCTATATAGCTTTATTAGTAATATTATGTTAATAAATTTACAATATACATATAAGTTTATACTACGTTTACTCATTAAATTCATTATTGTTTTAACAATATCAAAATGATACAGTATCTTTTTTTTATTAAATAAATGCAACAATATCATTTTGATATCGTTATGGTATCATGACTGGTCCATTACTTATCACGTGATAATGTGACTTTGTATTGATTATCCAATCAAAATCATTGTTTGTTTGTTAAAATATTCGCACGACGGTTATTTCTACTCCATTCTCTACATTTTACTGTAATAACTTACATTTTAATATTGTCAATCTATTTAAAATATTTCTTAATAATATTAACAATCATATACGCGTCTATTTTTTATTTTGGCGTAATCTTAACATTGAAAAATAGTTTATTCGACATCTTGACAGGTACGAAACAAAAAGTTATTTATAATAATATTAATTGTTTTACAAATTTTAGCTCTCGCTGTGCAAATATTGTTTAGAAATATTTTTTAACAATATAACAGAAATTCGGGATGTATTTTTTTATTTATTTATCTATTTATTATTATTTTTTTTTAAAAAAGAAAAATTTTTTAATAGTAGTGTATAATAATATTTGTGACGAAATTCGAACGAAATTCGGAATGTGCGCAAAGAAAGTTTTGGTATAGTATTATTTCCCTTCTTTTTTATACTTGGGAATGCGATTGTTCTAGCATCATAATGATATCATCACGTTGTTTTATATTAGCATTCGGAAAGAGAGATGTCTAAGTAATTTACCAGGCACGACCGTATTTTTAATTTCGCAGAAACTTGCGTCGTAATCAGAAACTTATCAATTCAATATTTTAAACAAGTTTCAAGATAATATTAGTGTTATAACGATATTGTCACGTTGTTTTATGTTAACCATCCAGTGAGAGAGATGCGAAACTTAATATTTTTTTTTTTTGTAAGAATATATGAATTTTCTTTTTTTCTTTTCTTTTTTTTGTAAGGAACGTTATAATAACGTTTCTTCTGTTTCTTTTAGGTTCATCAATTCAACATTTTTAACAAGTTTTAATATAATATTAGTGTCATAACGATATCGTCACGTTGTTTTATGTTAACCATCTGGTGAGAGAGATGCGAAACTTAATATTTTTTTTTTTTGTAAGAATATATGAATTTTCTTTTTTTCTTTTCTTTTTTTTGTAAGGAATGTTATAATAACGTTTCTTCTGTTTTTTTTAGGTTCATCAATTCAACATTTTTAACAAGTTTCAATATAATATTAGTGTCATAATGATATAGTCACGTTGTTTTATGTTAACCATCCGGTGAGAGACATGCGAAACTTAATATTTTTTTTTTTTTTTTTTTTGTAAGAAATGTTATATAAATTTTCTTTTTTTCTTTTCTTTTTCTTTTTTTTTATAAGGAACATTATAATAACGTTTCTTCTGTTTCTTTTAGGTTTAAGTGTTTCGGCTTAATTTAATCAGGTACGATCATAACTTTAATTTCGCAGAGCTTGCGCCATAATCCAGACACTCTAATTCAGCATTTTAACAAGTTTCAATATAATATTAGTGTTGAACTGATATCATCACGTTATTTTATGTTATCCTATCCAGAGATAGAGATATTCTTCCTTTAATTACCGTAATTCGCAATATTTAACAATTAAATAATAATTAAACATCATAATTGTCATAATTGCATTATAAAAAATATATATATTAATTAATTAATAAACAAATTAATTTAAACCAATTAAAATTGATTTAATTTATTGAATGTATCTACTACGTTTCATTATCATCCTGATACAGTTTAAATGTCATCACGATATTTCAATAAAATATTTAGCGATCTTAATGATACCATAACGACATAATTATAATATCCTAACGATACATTTTCAACAACTTCACGATAATATTAATTTTTAAATGATATCGTGACAATATATTAAATAATATCATGATGATATATTTATGATAATCTTAACAATACATTTTCAACATCATCACGATAACATCACAATTTCCATTTCAACATCATCATGACATCGAGACTATAAATCGATATAATATCAGAATGATATCAGAACGATATCAAATTTCAAATATCGCGAGGATATTGAAAAGGTATCGTTAAGATTATCATAAATATATCGTTACGATATCATTTAAAAAAATTGTGATGTTATTGTGAAGATGTTGAAAATGTATCATTAAGATATTGTAGCAGATTTGAAGATTTCAGCAAAGTATGGTTAGTAACAATAAAAATATGATAAAGTTAATAGTGACAAAAAAAGATAAAATTAGTAGTAAAAGAAATACAGTTAGTAATGATAAAAGAAAATAAATTAGTAGTAATGAAAAAAAATGATACAATTAGTATAAATAATAAAGACCAAAAAATAAAGAAAACAAAACATCTGTACTTATTTTATTAAATTATACAAACATGTTTCATTATTTTAAAAAGATAATAGAAAGAACAATAATCAGATAAAATTAATTATATTTAAAGGTAAAAAATTACGTGAACACCAAATATTTTATTTTTTTGCGTAAAGTATTCCTATTAAAACAACTTTTTGTTTAATAAAATTTCTTTTATAATAAAATAAAAATAAATATATGTAATATTTAAATAATAATTTAAATAAAAGAAAAAAGTAATGAATAAAAAAAATAAGAGATAAGAGAAAACCAGAATAAAAGAAAAACTATTTTTTGATCTTATGTATGCAAACAATAACAAATGAACTGCAATCACGTGACATTTATCCAATCATAATCTTATACTATATTATTAGTAATTAAATCGCATTTTTTATATTTATATATCTGATATGTACATTTTTTAAAATCATGCACATTTGTACAGTGGGCGTCAAAACGAACGCACCAAAATTTATAAATTACTAAATCATATGATTTTCGATCATTTAAAATTGTATCAACGTAATATTTACTAAATATTTAATATGTCATATGATCTTTATATTGTATTAATTTTAATAATAATTATTAAGCCAGATTTTTTATAATTACTTGATTTTTATTAAAATATTGGTGCGTTTAATTTGCCGCTTTATTGTATATTACGAATTTATTAAAAAAATAAAAACAATTCAAATTAAATCTAATTAAAAATATATCCAAATATTTTTTACCATCGTGTATACCCCCCTTTTGCCTTAATTACATCATTGATTCGTTCTGGCATTGTTTCTATTAACTTAGAACATGCTTCTAAAGCCGTTTCATTCCACACATTAGAAATTTATTCCCATAACATGTCTTTACCTCTAATCTCAATATCCAAAGCCCTGAGATGACGATCAATGTCATTCCACAGATGCTCTATTGGATTAAGATCGGGAGATTGAGGTGGCCATGATAAAACTTCTATTTCATTGTCTTCAAACTACTGCTTAGTACGAGTTGCAGTGTGTTTTGGGTCGTTGTCTTGCTGGAATATAATGTCATTAGTATCCAAATCATAGTAGTGAAGAGTGCCCATAAGGTCTTCTTCCAATATTTTACAATATAATTCTGCATCCAATCCACCCTCTATTCTTACCAAGTATCCTACACCCGAAGAGGTGAAATATCCCCATACAAAAATACTACCACCTTCAAATTTAACGGTAGGTTTCACATGAGCGTCTTGAAGTGGGTCTTTTGGGCATTTCCAGCAATATTGGCGGCCGTCTGAGCCAAATATTTGAAATTTTGACTCGTCAGACCATACCACTTTATTCCAGTCACTTACCGTCCAATCTTTATACCTCTTCGCAAAATTTAGACGTTTCTCACAGTATTTTTTTGACAATAGCGGTTTCTTACGCTTCACCCGAGCTGCTAAACCATTTCTCTTTAATGCCCTGCGTACTGTGCTTACGCTCACTTCAATATCATCATTAACCTTTAATGATTTTTGAATTTGAACCATGTTGGAACATTCTCTTGTCATTATGCTTCTTACAATATTACGTTCATCACGTTCATTCAGCTTACATGGACGGCCTGGACAGGGCTTGTTTTGAACTTTACCTGTTTCCTCATACTTCTTTTTTAGTCTTACGATAGTTGTATGACTTTTGCAACCAACTTTAGCAGCAATTTCCCTTGTTGAATATCCTTTTTTAAGCATCATAATAGCTTGAGCTCTCTGTTCAGTAGATAATTGTGCCTTAAAAGTTATTAATAAAAAATATTTTTTTTTAAACGAACATATGTAGGGAAAAGTGTTTTTGTAAAAATTTTAATATAAAACATAAAAAAAAAAATTTTTTACGCTTTATTTTTACATTTTTTACAAAACGGCAAAATAAACGCACCATAGTTATGAGAAAAAAATTACATAACGGTAAATTATGTAATACAAAATAGGGGTAATATTTATAATTTTAAAGATCAACACCTATATTACTTAATTCGAAAATATTAAATTAATTCAGTTTATTTTGATCGATAGACACGTGATTTTATAATTATTAAATTTTGGTGCGTTTGTTTTGACGCCCACTGTATATCATCAAATTACTAACACACATTCAACACACATTCAACACATTTAACAAAATTTGGCTGAAATCAATAAATTTTTACCAGGATTATCAACACAGATTGAACATAATTTCAAACATAACTTCAATTACTTAAAATTTGATTTAATCATGCAAATACAAAATTAATAATTGCAAATAACTATTGGTATTTTATTGTATTATTTGTCAGAAACCTATAAAAAAGAAAAGGAGAAGCGTTAAAAATGTTTCTCTCAAAAAATAAGAAATATTATAATCCCCCCTTCTACACTTACATAATTCCAAAGTCCAGGTTCATAATTTTTGTCTGGCAACCTAAAAAAATGAAGAAAAGAAACGTTTAGTAACATTTCTTAAAGAATATAACAAAAATTCTGATCCTCAACACTTTTTTTACCAAATTCCAAAGTCCAGGTTGTATTATTCATCTGGCAACCTAAAAAAAAGAAAGAAACATTTAGTAACGTTTCTTAAAGAATTTAATAAAAAAAACCCACTCCCTACTCTTTTACCTAGTCTGGATCATATTATTCGTCCGAAAACCTATAAAAAAGAAAAAGAGAAGCATTAGAAACGTTTCTCTTAAAAAAATAAGAAATATGGGATCTTTGCAATAGAAAGGTACGAAACTCAAAAAATTTTTTAAATTTACTTTATATGCTAATTATGTTTTTTATACTAAAATAAGTGTAAATTTAATATTAATTAAATTTTTATTTTTTTTTGAGTTTCATACCTTTCTATTGCAAAGACCCTATATTATAATTCCCCTTTCTCCACTTACATAATTTCAAAGTCCAGGTTCGTAATTTTTATTCAACAACCTAAAAAAATGAAGGAAAGAAACATTTAGTAACGTTTCAATCCCAATCCTTAACACTCTTTTTACCAAATTTCAAAGTCCAGGTCATATTATTCGTCTGGCAACCTAAAAAAAAGAAGAAAGAAACGTTTAGTAACATTTCTTAAAGAATTTAATAAAAAAAACCTACTCCCCTATCCTTTTACCTAGTCCGGATCGTATTATTCGTCTGGCTACCTAAAAAAAAGAAGAAAAAAATGTTTAGTAACGTTTCTTAAAGAATTTAATTAAAAAAACCAACTCCCCTACCCTTTTACTTAGTCTGGGTCATATTATTCGTCCAGCTACCTAAAAAAAAGAAGAAAGAAACGTTTAGTAACGTTTCTTAAAGAATTTAATAAAAAAAATCCACTTCCCTACCCTTTTACCTAGTCCAGGTTGTATTATTCGTCTGGAAACCTATAAAAAAAAAAGAGAAGTGTTAGAAACGTTTCTCTTAAAAAATGAAATACTATAATCCCCCCTTCTCCACTTACATATTTCCAAAGTCCGGGTTCATGATTTTTATCCGACAACCTAAAAAAAGAAAAAAGAAACGTTAGAAACGTTTCTTAAAGAAAAGAACACACGAAAAATCCCTTCTCCTCTTACCTTAATTTCAAATTCTGGCTTGTAACTTCGGTATCCATATTTTATAATTCATGTATTTTTTTTTAATCTATATAATTAAAAATATTTGTAACGTTTAGAATACCTGTATAAATAAATTTAAATCATGTAACCTTATTTTTATTGGCCATATTATCACATGATATTACACAAAATCCCAAAAAGGAAATTTTACTTCCTACAAAAATCGGAAGTTTCTTATTCTGAAAAAAATTAATGTTATACAAATTCCAAAAAAGGAAATATTTTCCTTTGCAAAAATCTGGCCAGGTTGGTTTTACAAGTATTCCAAAAAAGGAAATTAGTATGCCAATTATTTAATTCTGGCCAGCATTACAGCCATTATTACAATTAAATATAAAAAAACAAAAATGAAAAGGAAAAGTGTTAGGGATTAGGGGTAGATTAGAGTTAGGGTTAGGGATTAAGGTTAGAGTTAGAGTTAGGAATTAGGATTAGGGCTAGGATTAGGGATTAGAATTAGGATTAGGGTTAGGAATCAGGATTAGTATTAGGATTAGATTAAAATTAGAGTTAGGGTTAGGATTTGTATATTATTTTATTAATAAATACCAACCCGATGCGAAGCAGCGGGCTTCAAGCTAGTAATGAATTAAATAAAAATAATTTTTTTTAAAAAAAGTTTTTAAAATGAAAAAAAAAATCAGTTTAAAAAAACTGAAAAAAAATGTTTTTTAAAAATAAAAAAAAATTATCACGTTAAAAAAAAGATTGATAAAGTTTATCAATCTTAAATGATCAACAAACCAAATATTTTTTATCGGCAAAAAATATTCCTATATGATGAGAGAAATCATTCACTTACTCCTTGCAAATTACTTTGATGCACAATGAATTTTCATCATTAAAAGCTATACATTATGATGATAATCTTGTAGGAAACATTAAATATTACATGTACATTTAAAATATGTTTATACAGTTATTACAGTATACATTATAAATGTATAAATTTTATGTACCGTATCTATAGTAAGAAATAATACGTTATAAACGTATATATTAAATATAATGTATCCATTTTAATACGTTATAAACATATGATTTAATATACCATATCCATGTTTGCGAATAGTATACAACATACTGATATACAGTAGAAATATGTTTATACAGTATACATTATAAAAGTATGAATTTAAAATACCGTATCATACAGTATATTCACCGTATACTTTATTACATTTTTTATTATTAGTATTTTGCGAACAGTATACTTAATACTGATATGCAGTATACAAAATTGCGAACAGTATCAAAGATGCGAATATACAGCATACAAACAGTATACATAATTTTTATAGGGCATTAATCTTCTTTAACAGAAAAAAATTAGAAATGTAAGGAAAATTTCACAAAGAACAGGTGTTTCCTTACGCTCCTGTGAATGGTATGTTGAATTATTAAAAAAAACTGGTAAAATCACTATAGGTCATCGGTCTAATCGATCACGAAAATTGATTTCTAAAAAACGCTACCAAATTGGAATGATCGTTAAGCATAATCATTTCATTATAGCAAGTGAAATAAAGGCCTAACTTAAAGAAAAAAATTCAGGGTTTGAGGTAAGCATATAGAGCATCTATTGTGAACTAAAAATCTTGGTTTTGTATTTGTTCACCTCCAGAAAGTTTCCTCTTTTAACACAGAAAGCAAAAGAGAACTGATTGTCATAGGCCTGTGATCACGTGAATTATAATTGGAAAAAAGTGGTATTTTCTGATGAAACTACCATTCAAATGTTTTATAACACCTTTTCTGCATGGTTACATGATGCAAAACCAATTGCTCTGATAGTAAAACATCTATTTAAAGTTCATATTTGAGGAGCAATCAGCGTTAAGGGAAAAATTGGCATACACATGTTCATTAAAAATTTGGATCGCCATTTATACCGCCAAATTTTAAATGAACATTTGTATGATAATGCAAATGTAATGCATGATTGTAGGTGGGTCTTCCAACAAGATAATGATCCAAAACATACATCCTGTGATGTCAAAAATGACTTGGAAATTCACCTTTCAGGATGGGTCCTTCCTTGGCCTTTTTATAGTCCAGATCTTAATCCTATTGAAAATGTTTGGGCTATTTTAAAAAAAAATATTGAGAAGAAGGTCAAGAGTATAGTGATACAAAAAAAATCAATTACAAATGATATTTTTTTTGCTTTAATTAGGAAGGAATGGGATGATCTTGATAATAATGTAATAGTTAACTGCATTAATAGCATGCGAAGTCGTATTGAAACATGTATTGATGCAGAAGGAGGCCATACCAAATATTAATCAATTAATAAAATATATGTAAATTTCATCTGTTTTTTAGAATATAAAAAATTTTTTGGTTTTATTATAAAAATATGCGTATATTATTAAAAAAACAAACCGCTATTACTTTCGCAGGAGTCTGTATTAACCTGAATATTTGTACAGATTGATTTTTATATCTGGGTTAAGTTTGAGTACATCTTCAAATCTGACCCGATTTGACCTTTTCAGAACACTAATTTATAATAATGAGTTTTAATTTGGATTCTAAATCCTTTAGTAAAACATCATATAAAAAATAGTGCTATATTTATAATTGTTATTTTTAGATTTAAAGAACATAAAAAATTGAACATGAAAGTAATGATAGTATTGAAAAGTGCTAATATAGTTAATCTAGATATTGTATTAAGTTCATTTAGTTCCAATCAATCATCAACTTTCAAACTTGGCAAAATAAATTATTTTTAGCAAAAGAAATTATTTTTTTCACAATTAAAAATATTTAGTTATAAACATTACATTTATTATATTAATGAAAATGTGGTTTTCTAGATTTTCATTTTAATTCTATCTGAGATGTACCTAGAAAAATGGATAAAAAACAGATTGAAACAGCAAAGATCTTATGCAATGAAATTAAACAAAGAGAAAGTAAATAATATCATTAATAATATATGGAATGGCATTATCAAAACCAAAAAAGTATCGTAACTGTTATATAAATCATATTCTTTCTCAAAAAAACATCAAAGAATTTTATCGTACATTTGAGTTTGACAAAATTATCTTTTAACATAATAAACATTTACTTATTTATTTATTTAAATCCAAAGTATAACAAAATATAGTTGAAATCAAGTTTCAAAAGCCCAGAATGTTGCATATGATCAGGAACCAAGGACAAGACAGACTATAACTATGGCTATACCTGTCCAAATAGTAAACCATTCAGAACAAACCTTAGTACCAGATGCATTAACATATCCAACCAATACTTGGATGAATGGGAGAAAAAAAGGTTATTAATCACCCCTTTTATTGACCAGTACGTCATGTAATTAACATTAAGCAGTCTGATCCAACAAACTTTGTTCTTAATTCTATAATGATCAAATACTGTCTATTCTTTATAATTTGTCATCCTTTAAATCGTGAATCATGGAAAGCCAAGATAGTTCATCTTCCCACCAGATCTATATACATTGTGCATTACTTCACTTCAATATCAATTCGAAAACTTACGTTCTAAGATAAGTTCTTTTATACAGCTTTCTGATATTCCGATCATTACTACAAATCTATACTAATCAAATTTAATAATGCAATTGGTTACTTAATAGACATAAAATTATGTTAGCTCCTCTTTTCAGATCAAGTGAAATATGATCCCAACCTCATACTCAATCTCCATTGGTGTCATTCCTCATAGTTTTTCTATCACATATTTCTTTGATCCTTTACTATTCATATTTTTTCACAAACAATATTCTCTGGGTTTTTTTTTTTTTAAGGCCCGTATCAATACCAAAGTTGATTTATTCCAAGCAAAGTAATTGATTTTCCACATTGTAATATTGCGGATTTTGAGGCAAATTTTGGTCAGTAATCCGTAATTTCGCAATTCTGACTGATACTTATATTAAGAAACAAAAACAATTAATAATAAAATGTTAAAAATCGTTTCTTAATAATAAAAAAAAAAAAAAGCCAAAAGGCATTTTTGCATAAAATGATTTTTTATGATAATCGTTTTAATAAAAAAAACGATTTAATATTTTTTTTTAAAAAAAAAAAATCGGTTTAATAAAACAAATGATTTTACCTTTTTTTAAATCATTTTAACAAAAAAACGATTTTTGATTGTTTTAATAAATAAACGTATTTTTAACTTTCATTTTAATAAAAACGTTTTTTCGGTCTTATGTTTTACCAAATTTTTTTAATTATTAATAAAGTTACGATTACGGATAATCCACAAATCTAAGTATTTATTGTGCGATCAGTTTAGTAGTTTAGTAGCTAATATATATTTTTCACAGGATCGAATGATTAATTATTTAATAGTATAAAAAAAGTTATTATAAATTATACAGTATTTTAATTAATTTAACGAAAGGATATAATATTATGATAAATTATACTTTATAATTTTATACACAATAGCTGTATTTTCCTTTTAGTAAAAATCAGCGTTGCTTAGTACAAGTCCAATTTTGATTTAATAAATTATTGAGGAATATGAACGTTTATAACAAATAGCTACTAAACCTTTACCGTTATAATGAAGTTAATAATATTAACTATATATTCTTAATTTGCTATAAAAAATTTATTATCTTATATATATTTAAATACAAAACATTAAACTTGGGGAACGCCGAAGTCCCCGCAAACTGGATATTCTAGTTAATAATTTCCAAAAATCGTAATAAGAATCAATTTTAAAATCTATTTCTCTCAAATTGCGGAGATCTTTTTTTTTTATCGTTAATTAAATCCATTAAATATTGGCTTACTAAAAAAGTGAGTTAAAGAGCGATTTACTTTATATCTAAATATTTCTTCGTCGGTCATAGTACATATCAAAAAAATCCTCCATAGGAGCAATGTCCGAACTTACGTCAAATTTCATAAACTCCTGAAGCTTTATCCTTCTCGGCCGTGGATCTACAAGTGCTGTTTCTCCAGAATTTTCTCCCGCTTTAACATTATTTTCATCATCAGCTGATTTCATATTAGTTCTTATCAACGCAACAGCTTCATTTCTGTTTAAAACGCACGTCTTGACTTTTTTATCTGCGATCCAAAAAAAATGCCACGAATCATTCAGGTCGGTTAACACTGTTAGAACCGTATAATTAGATTTTAAATCCGCTGTAATTAACTCTATCATAGCTTGAAGAACATCTTTTTCTTGAACACTCTTTTTTAACTCCATAACAATTCGAACGCTAGTCTCTGGTAAGAGGGATTGAATGCTAAGCCTATCTACTATAACTACGTCCGTTGTACCAGATACTTTAATTGGCAAATATTTATCAGCCTCTATAGTAAGAAAGTCATTCATGCCAGACGTATCATAAATCGCGAGTGTATCATAATTATCGATTTGAAGTATGAAGAGAAGATAGGGTATGTAATTATCTCTTTGTACATTTTTGTTCCTATCATCCCACTCGAAACCAGGAACATTATCTGGAATGGTAAGGTCTGTAACGTTAACGTGGGTTGTAATGACTCCCTCAAGACCTACAAACTCTTGGATATTTCGCCAGTGAGAACTGCTTGCAGATGATATTGCTACTTCGGAACCCTGTTGCAATTTCTTTACTTCTTGAATACAAGTATCAAGCTTCGCAAGGATTTCGTTAAAATATTTCCCATTATCTGATATAAATGGTCAGAAACCACAACAGATAATTTTAATGTATAAAGATGATAAGTTAAGAGAGTAATTGCAATTCGATTTTATCGACAAAGTTAACGCTCAAAAAAAAATCTTTAGTCCGTAAGATTTTCACTTACCATCAATAGGCGCAGTAGGCCTAGGACGCGGCACGACGATAAGATGAATATTTTTTTCTGGAGGATCTTGAAATTTTTCCTCTACTCCGTCTACGGGTAGCAACAATTGACCTCCTAAATCGTTCACAACATCGACATTTTTACTGCTAAGAGCCGCTCGTTGAAGGTTTGGGATTGTGAGGTCGATGTTGACTTGGTATAGTGCGAGTCGATAAGAATCTGTATTAGAGAAAGAACTTATTCTAAGATTATAGATAGTATCTTTCAACTCTGAGATGTTCATGTTACTATCGTATTTAACCAAGAATGCAGCGTCTTCGGGCTCACCTAGGATTAGGCAAAAAAGATTTTTTTTTCTGGGCATGATAATTTTTGTTTTCATAGAAAGTTTGGGAATTATATATTTAATAAAATAGACTTTTTGATCAATATAAAAAAAAATGTATTTTTTTTTTTTTTTAAAAAAAATGATAAAAAATTTCTCATTGGAGTATTTATTAAAAAAAGGTGAATTATTACGCAATTATTCGGTCGTATGGTTGACCGTATTTGAAAGTCCAGGAGTCACAATCGAAAAAATACAATATTATGATTTTTAGCAATCGTTAACCAAATATGTATTGTATACTATGGAAATGAGTATTATTATATATTTATTAAATTTATAATAACAATTTATATGTTACATATTGTAGTAATTTTCTATTAAAATTTTTAATTAATTACATTTTCTAGTTAGGCAATTTCTTTGATTTCTTGAATGTGAATGGCCAGAAAAGATGTTTACGCGTAATTTGTAAACGATCCGCCCAATTCGCCACAACAGATAATTTTTAACGTAGAAAGAAGATAAATTAAGACAAGAGAATAATTAATTTGATTTTATCGCTTTCTACTTGGCAAAGTTATCACTTTTAGTCCGTAAAATTTTCACTTACCAGCAGTAACAGCTCCTTCAACAGGGGGCGCAACTCCACCAGTAGGTGCAGTACGCGGCACTATGATAATATGAATGGTTTTTTTTGGAAGATTTTGAAATTTTTCCTTTATATTGTCTACGGGTAGCAGCAATTGACTTTTTAAATCATTTACAACATCGATGTTTGGGTTGCTAAGAGCCGTTCGTTGAGTGTTTTTGGTTTTGAGATCGATGTTGACTTGGTATAGTGCAAGTCGATGAGAATCCGTATTGGAGAAAGAACTTGTTTTAAGATTATAAATAGTATCTTTCAACTCTGAGATGTTCATATTACTATTGCATTTAACCAAGAATGTAGCGTCTTCAGGGTCCCCAAGGATTAGGCAGATAAGTTTTTTTTTTCTTCCAAACATAATTCTTGTTTTGAAGTATATTATGAGAAAGTTTGTGAGTATATATATTTATAAAAAATCTTTCATAAAAACATCATGATTAAATAATAAAATAGACTTTTTGATCAATATAAAAAAATTTATGCAAATAAAATGATTTATAAGATTAACTGTTTGTATAATTATATAATTATTTTGTTCTCGAAAAAAAAAAAAAAAAAAAAAAAAATGATTAATGAAAAATTCTCATGAGAATATTTTTTTTTTTTTAACTAAGACAAATTATAATGAAAACAAAAAAAAAAAAAAATACAAAAAAGAAAATAAAATCTACTCAAAATAACTATAATTATACAAGTTAAACGAATATAACCTTGCTGTATCACTGGTGCCAACTAAACGAATTCTCGAAAGGAGAAATACATCATGATTCATGATTAACCAGAACCACTATTACTAGTCATGTTTATCCTTAGTTCAACGAAACTCTCCCTATAAATACTGTTATAGGAAGAATGTTGTGAATTGATAAATATAAGAAAATACAAAGACAGATAACGTTATCTAATTGTGAATTTCTCGTTTCGCATTCTCTAATACTAAGTCTACCAGATTTTAAATCTAGATACAAATGGACATACAGTCGACTCACGATATAACGAACCCCTCGGGTGGGTTTCACCTCAATTCGCTATAAGGTTATAGCGAAGAATTTAATTAGTTTCTTCGTTATACCGTCGTATTTGATTGGTTAAACGTCACATGATTCGTTATATCGCGGCATACAGTAAAATTGGCAGTTATATTTATTATAACTTAATTCTAAAAAAAAAAAATTTACAATACGATTACGTATTAAATAAATCAACCGAGGACGGCCCTTGCAAATTACAATACCGATTTACCTAATTCATTTTTGCTATACTCAAAACATTTATTGATTGGTTCAAACTTGAAGTGAATCGGCCAAATCGAATACCCATAATTCTCCTAATAATTTTTGATTTTTACAATTTGTTCTATTGGTGGCTTTATTTCCCAATTACTAATCATTATCTGACTGTGATTGATCGTTCAGTTTCTAGAGGTAGAAAATCTTTGCTATATTATTGATAAGAAGGATGATCCAGATGAATATTCACTTATATGTTTCAGAAGAAGAACAAGTTAAAAAAATTAAAAATATAATAATTACTATAAATTTGATATAATTTAAAATGTGCATTGGAATAAATATACATTAGTTGCGAAATAAATTCGTTACATATTACGTACAATGGCTATTTACTGGGTCGTGACGCGTACTGCGCCTATTACGGCTACTGCTGGCAAGTTTTTTGGGCGTTAACTTTGTCAAGTGGAAAACAATAAAATCAAATTAATTATTTATCTTCTTTCTACATTAAAAATTATTTGTTGTGGCGAATCGTTTACAAATTACGCGTAACATTTTTTCTGACCATTTACATTCAAGAAATCAAGAAATTGCCTAATTGGATAATTTAATTAATTAAAAATTTTAATAGAAAATTACTACAATATGTAACATATAAATTGTTAACTCAATATAATAATACTCATTTCTACAATATTTTTCTAAACGTATGTTAAAACCCATAACTGATAATATTGTATTTTTCCGATTGTATAGATAGACCTTAAAATACAAGAATTAATGAAACTGCATTACAAACATATGGTACTCTCCAGAATAATTATAGCGGATGATAATTGCGTAATAATTTTTTTTAATAATAAATACTCCCATGAGAATTTTTCATGCAAATTATATTATCGTCATTTTCAAATTTATTGCCATTTTCAAATTAGTGCAATCCCTTAAATAGGGGGATCGCCCTAATTTGAAAACGGCGATAATCATTTTTTTTTAAAATATTGTGCAAGAACAAAATACATTATAATAATTATATAAATGAATTTTTTTTAACTGATCAAAAAGTCTATTTTATTATTAATCATGAATTCATGATGTATTTAAGAAAAGTTCTTTGTAAATATATATACAGTATATATATCCCTAAACTTTCTCATAATATACTTCAAACCGAAATTTATCATGTTCGGAAAAAAAACTCTTTTTTGTTTAATCTTCAGACATACTGAAGACGCTGCATTCTCGATTAAATATAATAGTAATATGTTCATCTCTGATCTAAAAGATGTTATCTATAATCTTAGAAGAAATGATTTCTCCAATACGGAATCTCATCGACTCGCACTATACCGAGTCAATATCGACCTCACAACCGTAAACCCTCAACGAACGGCGCTCAGCAATCAAAATGTAGATGTTGTGAACGATTTAGGAGGTCAATTGTTGCTATCCATAGACGAAATATTTCAAGATCCTCCAAAGAAAAGTATTCATCTTATCATCGTGTACCAGTGTTGGCAAGTGACATGAAATGATACAAATGATATTAGTGACATGTCACATGTCATTATATCATTTCAAAAGGCAAATGACAAATGATTGTCATTTAAAATATATCATGTGACCTGTAATATATTTCGCATATTTATTCTGTTAACTTTTTATTACATTAGATATTTAATTCAAGTTTATCATTGAACTAACATAAACTGGCATTTCTAAAGATTCATTAAACAAATTAAGTAGATTTCATTTAGCTAATGGATTATCTACTGGATGAGTATCCTACCCACCTACTTCAAAATTATAAGTTTCTTCATTTATAACCATCATCGCTATCTAAATGATTTTCTTTGTCAACTGACAAAAACGTGAAAAAAAATTAAAATCTTTAGATTCATTTTGCATAAAATAAAATATTATCACTTATTTTTTTTTCAAATTTAATAAACGAAATATGTTCATTAAGCTATTTTTGGTATACACGCCTAAAAGAATTATCATTAAGAAATATTTTTGCCGCAAAATGGATCATCAAATGATAATAACATTATCATTTAAAAATGACACATGTCATTTCGTCACTTGTCATTTGTAAATGACATTTATTTTAAATGATACGAATTCTTATATCATTTTGATATTATTTGGGATCATTTAAAAATTAGTCAAATGACATTGTCATTTGCCATCACTGTCGTGCACTAGGCCAGTCGCACCGACAAAAATTTTAGTCACGTGACTGCGATTTTAATCTTCACGTCCGTCACACCCTCCGTGTTTTCATTGTTTATATTTATCTGAAGGACTTGTTTTTTTCGAGTAGGCGAAAATTTATTTGTCACATGTTATTTGGCACCGGACACTTTCACGTGTTAGTGCATAATTCCGTAATACGGGCCAAAAATCACGTGACTGAGAAATTTTTGTCGGTGCGACTGGGGTAGTTTATCATCGTGCCGCGTACTGCGCCTACTGGAGGAGTTGCGCCCTCTGCTGGAAGAGCTGCTACTGATGGTAATTGAAGATCTTACGGACTAAAGAGTTTTTTAAGCGTTAACTTTATCGATAAAATCGAATTGCAATTACTTTCTTGTCTTAATTTATCATCTTTCTACATTAAAATTATCTGTTTGTGGTTTCTGACCATTTATATCAGATAGTGGGAGATATTTTAACGAAATCCTTGCGAAGCTTGATACTTGTATTCAAGAAATAAAGAGATTGCAACAGGATTCCGAAGTAGTAATATCATCTGCAAACAGTTCTCACTGGCGAAAGATCCGAGAGTTTTTAGGTCTTGAGGAAGTCATTACAACCCCTGTTAACGTTACAGACCTTACCATTCCAGACAATGTTCCTGATTTCGATTGGGATGGTAGGATCGAAAATGTACAAAGAGATAATTACATACCCCATCTTCAACTCATACTTCAAATTGATGATTATGATACACTCGCGATTTATGATACATCCGGTAAGAATAACTTTCTTACTTTAGGGGCTAATAGATATTTGCCAATTAAAATATCTGGTACAACGGACGTAGTTATAGTAGATAGGCTTAGCATTCAATCTCAATTAACAAAGGATAACGTTCGAATTGTTATGGAGTTAAAAGAGAGTTCAAGAAAATCATGTACGACAAGCTATGATAGAGTTAGTTGCAGCGGATTTAAAATCTAATTATACGGTTCTAACAGTGTTAACCGACCTGAATGATTCGTGGCATTTTTTTTTGGATCGCAGATAAAAATGTCATGGCGTGCGTTTTAAATAGAAATGAAGCTGTTGCGTTGATAAAAACTAATTTGAAATCAGCTGATGATGAAAATCTTGTTAAAACGGGAGAAAAGTCTGGAAAAGCAGCACTTGTAGATCCAAAACCGAGAAGGATAAAGATTCGGGAGTTTTATGAAATTTGACGTAAGTTCGGACGTTGTTCTTATGGAGGACATAGAGTAATTGATTTTTTTTTCATGTTAAAGGTGGCTGTGCAATACAAGCCATAACTTTATTAATATATATATAGATTAATTGATGATTTTCAAGATATATAACAATTTTTAGGTTGTGTATTATATTATTATGCATAGTTTATTTTACTGTATGGATTATGGGTATCAAGGAGTATATTTTACTATAAAAACAATTAATCAAAATTTTTTAATTCCTATAAATAAAAAAATCTAAAAATTAACAACAGTTATGAATATGACTGAAAAATGTTTGCCTTTTCACTCTTCTGATTTAAAAATTAATCAAATATTCTTCGGAATTTATAATGTTTATTTTTTTTTTTCTGGAATATTTAATTCTGACTGGATAATGTCATTTATTCATATAGTCAAGTACATTATAAATAATTATTTGTATCAATTGCAGAAATAGTTGGAATAAATTAATTCCATTATGCGAATTAATATGCGAATTTTATCATTCACAATTTTTTTCTCCTAAAAAATTTATTAAATTTGACTTCTATGTCGACAATTTTTAAAGTTACTGCATTATTTTCATTTAAAAATTGCTATTACAATATTATGTACAACGATATTCTATATCTTTTCAATCACGTTATCAATAACGTCTCGTTCCTTTTTTTAAAAATCGACATCGGCTATTTCTATGATTTTTTGTAATACCATCATTATACGGTAATTTTATTATACCGATTACTAAATAATAATTTTTACATTACAGATCTTTTTAATTTATCATTTAAAACTTCAAATCAACGCACGTAAAAAGCGTAATTTTTTAAATTCGAAAAAATTTTTTTTTTTTTTTTTTATAAAATTGGAAGTTTTAAAAATTAGATAAGTTTATATATATTTCCGATAAATTTTTGCCGAGCGGTGATCGTCGAGTGGCAGGACCAACATTCGTCAATTTGAAATTTGGACGAGATGGAACACTCTGACCGGTGGCTGATCCCATGCTTGCTGTTTGATAAAATTATTCGGATCTCCTCTATGAAAGAATTCTATGTATTTATCATGCTGTTCTCCTTGTACTTCGATTGCAAATCAAGTTGTAGCCCCATCAAATTCTCTGGTGTTTTTAAGAAATCAGGCTTACGATTTTCTTATGGAGGATCCAAATATTTAGCTAAGATTTGACGACAGAGATTTTCACGTTTATACTTACTACATACATACATACAATACGGACACTATGAGCATTTTGTTCACAATAATATCAAATTTTTATGCTGATTTTTACAGATACTTAGATATTATTATTAATGGTAAAAGAGAAATTCCCATTAAAACACAGATGGTGAATATATCAAAGTAGGTATAAAATTTACGATATATGATCTTGTGTTTTGTAACGAAAACACGGCCCCTGAATGTGATGATTGGAACCTCGTCGTGATAATTGATGTGATATCTACTATGTTTACTAGTATCAAAATGGCCAAAGTGTACATGGTTACACTTATGTTACTTAGAGAAATTATTCCCAAAGTGTACGACTTAATGTGATATCTTCGTATTCAGGGGCCTTACGAAAACATATACAGTCTATCCCCCATATAGTCACCCCCTGTACAATCACATCAAATAAATCCCTTCTTATGAGCACACCTTTCGTAAGAACCAATGCCTATTAACTCTATATAAAAAAACCCTTTATAATCACAACGTTTTATAGTCACAACCCCTTGGACCCACTAATTAGTAGTTATATATAAAAATCCCTTTATACAGTCACTTTTCCTTATAATCACACTTTTTATTTTTGGTCCCGAGGGGTGTGACTATAGAGGGGGCTGACTGTATCTAATCTTTATACAATGTATAAAAAGGATGTTGGAATTTGAACCAGATGGCGGGCCGAATATTTCTGAAATAGTCTTCATTCTCAATAGCATTAATAAAATAAGTTTATTACCTGTTTAAATTAATGTGAGTATATGACATTGTATTTTAATAATAATGATAATAATAATAATAATAATAAATTTTTTTCATGACAAAAACGAGAAAACAAAATCAAAAATTTATTAATTATAATTTTCAAAACTAACAATAGTTTAAAAAAAAATTAGAATTTTTATTTTCATAAAATTCTGATTTACAATAAAGGGATATTATTAACTTAAGTAAATCCTAAAGATCGTATAAAGTAAAATAAAAATATGTTACGCTGCACCAATAATTTGCGATTCATTAATTTTAACCTCTATATAAAAAGTAAAATAAATTAATTAAATATTAAAACTTAAAATTAAATAAATACAGTATACAGTATTTAATTACCAGTTCCATCAGTTTCTATAGTATACACGGGATTCTGAGGATTGTCTCGTCCTTTAATTACACCATGCTTAAAATGATCATGATTTTGAGAGTTTGGGTAATATTTGACTCGTTCTATAAAAAATAAATTCTTTTAAATTTTTTTTTTTTAAAAAAAAAAAAGCAAAATAATTCTTACGGTTGATATTATATTTATATGCCATAATTTTACTTTAATATTTTTTTTTTTTTTTTTTTAGAAAGATATTTGGTTTATAAATGCTTTTTTCTGATCTAATCTTTTTATTATTCTGATTAGATATCCACACGTAACACATATGGGCTGATTTTACCGTCGTCTCAATTAACGTTCGATTAACTTTAACATGTAAAACATATACCGCTTAAGGAAAAACGTTAAAAAAAAAATAATTCTTACGTTTTTTCTGATCTAATCTTTTATTAATCCGATTAGATATTCACATGAAACACATATGGGCTGATTTTACCGTCGCCTCAATTAACGTTCGATTAACTTTAGCATGTAAAACATATACCGCTTAAGGAAAAACGTTAAAAAAAAAATAATTCTTACGTTTTTTCTGATCTAATCTTTTATTAATCCGATTAGATATTCACATGAAACACATATGGGCTGATTTTACCGTCGCCTCAATTAACGTTCGATTAACTTTAGCATGTAAAACATATACCGTTTATGGAAAAACGTTAAAAAAAATAATTCTTACGTTTTTTCTTTTAATTAATCTGATTAGATATTCACATGAAACACATATGGGCTGATTTTACCGTCGCCTCAATTAACGTTCGATTAACTTTAGCATGCAAAACCTACACCGTTTAAGGAAAAAACGTTCCTAACTTAGTATTTGAGTTTTCATATTTAATACACCAAGTTTCTGGGTGAAATAAACAATCCTTTAATGGTCGATCTGCAAATCGGGTCTGAACACAAGCCACCTTCGTCTTACTAAATTTGTCAATAACGATTTTAACAAATGTACCGCCCTATCTCTTAAACTGTAAGCAATTGCGGGCAAATTTGCCCACAATTTTACTACAAATTCAGCTATCATAAATTTTCCCGATTATATCAACACATGGATCATGCGATAATGATCACTAATTTACTGATCATTTATTTTAAAAAATTAAAGATTACTCATTGGTCAAATAATTGCACTTTTAAAAATAACCGCGAAATTAAAAAAAATCTCCTTAAATTTGGCGATTTCATTGGAATTTGATTGTAGCTATTTAAAATCTTAGTAAAATATTTAGAATTTATTATGATATATTAATCGAGTTTTTCAACTTTAGGTATAGGATTTTGACTTTACATACATAGTACTTAAAAAAAAGAATAATTTTCACAAAATGTTTATAACTAATTTTAACCCGGGGTGATATAACTCGGGTGATATCATCTGATTGAATTATTTCGATATAGGTGATTTAACAATTAATTTTTGCAGTTTTTTTATTATTTTTCGCACCAAGTGGTTCTTTTATTTCCATTATTACTTTCATTTCTTGTTTTTTCATTTTTTTTTTCACTCCACTTCATTTTTTTTTTTCGCTCTCTCTTTGTTTTTTTCGTTTCTTTTCACTTCCCTTCATTTTTTTTTGTTTCTTCACTCCCCCCTCTTTTTTTTGTTCCCTTTCACTCCCTTTCTTTTTTTCATCCCTTTCACTTCCCTTTACTTGGTCGAAAGTATGCAGGTATGTTCTTTTTTTCCTTCTTTTGTTTTCATTTTTCTTTCTTATTTCTAATTCCTTTCCTCTTCTTTTAGGTCTTTTAAGCTCTTTTAGTTTCACGCCAAAAGTGTCATTTTTTCATTCTTCCCTCTTTTTTGTTTTCATTATTCTTTTCATTTCTTATTTCTCCTCTCTTTTTAGGTCTTTAATTTCTTCCAGTTTTACATTAATATATATTACTTCTTTTTTTTCCTCTTTTTTGTTTTCTTCTTTCTAATTCTTTTCTTTTTTTGTCTTAGTTTTGCGAAAAAGGTATGGCAGTTTTTTCTTTATCTTTTTTATTCAAATTTGTTTTCATATTTCAATTTACTAACTCTATTTTTCTTCTTATATGGTTTGTCTTTTCATTAATTTGTTTCCCCTTTCTTTTCATTTTCACTCCCTTTCTTTTTTTCCTTTTACTTTCACTCCTTTTTCCTTTCATTCCCGTGGATGTTTTGTTCTCATCACCATTTTGTCCTTATTATTATTTCATTCTCATGATCATTTCGTCCTCATCATCATTTCACCCTCATCATCATTTTACCTTTGTCATCGTTTTACTCTCATCATCATTTCACCCTCATCATCATTTTACCCTCATTATCATTTCACTTTCATCATCATTTTACCCTCATCATCATTTCACTTTCATCATCATTTTGCCCTCATCATCTTTTCATTCATCATCATCTCGTTATCCTTTTGTTTTTTGTCCCCTCTCATTATCTTTTTATTTTCGTTTTTGTCCCCTTTCACTTTGTCCCAATTTCCTTTTATTTTCAATCCCATTATTTTTATTTTCACATCCTTTTCCTTGTCTTTTCACTATCTTTTCTTTTTTTGCTATATCTTTCGTTTCCTATCATTTTCTTTGTTTCCAATTATACTTTATATCACCAATTCATCCATTGTTTTTTTTTTGTTTCTAATGATTCTTTTCTCTTTTTATCATTATTGTTAGGCTTCTTTTTTATATTATTATTATCATTACTAGTTACATTTAAGATAATTAATTGTACTTTGATAAACAGTATTTAAATAAATGAAGTCATAGTTTAATATAATAATTAAGTTTTATTATTTTTGTAATGTCAGATTGGTTACAGTATGATTTCCCAAATGCCATTTTCCCAAATGTACTTTTTCCCGAAGTCAATTTTCTGAATGCCAATTTCCTAAATTGGACAATTTCTCAAAACATACAATATCCCAAATCCCAATATCCCAAATCCTCAATATCCCAAATTCTAATATCCTGAATCTTTTAAACATTATATTGAAAATATGCAACTTAGTTAATGTAATTAATATAATTAATTATTTAATATGGCATATTAATAGTGATTATAGATTTGCACTGCATTTTGAGGATACACCTATCGAACAAAAATTATGTAACTTCCTTAATATGATGGGACAAGTGCAATATTGTAGCGAATGGTGTAACCTGCAAGTTAACAAGGACACCTTCATACAAAGATCAATACAATATAATTGGAAGGTTACTTGGGCGGCTTTAAGATAGGTCAAACATTTTTGTTGCACCACACTAAAACAAAACATGCTATGGAGTTTCTTCATTAAACTTATCCACCAATAACTACCAATAGGCCATTGATTACAAAGATGAAAGCCTGCTCTTTATAAAGATTTCATTTGTCAATTCTGCAACTCAGAAAGAGACGAAACTGCTCTGCACCTGATTGCCTGTTCGCATACTACAGCTCACTTGAGAGTACAGATATTTATTTTATTAAAGGATTTCTTGAGAACTTTTCTTCTACAATTTGAAAAAGCCTTATTATCTGCACAACAGATTAATCATGTTATAGACAGATGACTTGGTAGAACCAATCATTTATAAACGTTTGTGAATTTACTTTCTTGCACTGTTTTCAGTAAAATGGATGCCACCTCATTTCTCTGCATCCAACAGAGTTTCAAATAGATGATGCATCACACAACACAGTTTTGCACTAAGCTTTTGATTAAATTAGTTTGGCTCTTCAAATCCCTTACATAGCAACAAAGATGTGATTACACCATTGCATGGAAACATTTGAAAGACATTTTACAAAACAACAAAATTTCCTCATCACCTGCTCAGCGATCTCCTATATAGGGCACAACATAACCAAATTTTGGAATTGATATTGATAGTATGATTCTAGATGACCTATACATGAAATTACTAATAAAACCTCCTATTATGACTAGCAAGCAACAGTTTTTAAAGGCCTTGTCTCTCACCTTTGCACAGTTATGCATGTTGATACACTCTGGCAGTTGTTTTAGCTGGACCTATAATAAACTTTCAGATTTTTATAATGTTAATCTTTTGGATAATATGGATGAATTACTTTTAATTTTTTAAATTTTATTTTATTTTATTTTATTTTATTAGTTTATTTTTATTTAAGTTATTTATTTGAATAAATTTATTTATTTTGATTTTTGTTTGGTTTTAGTAGAATTTTTATTATTATTATTAATTGTTTTGTTATAATTAATTATTGAATAGTATTTGGATAGATTTTATTCATGAATCACATCTGGCTGAACTGGGTGGATTTTATACTTTGTATTTAATATTTTTAGTTAAATATTTTACAATAAAATATTACATGATCTTTGAATAAAAAAAAAATATACTGTATATATAGCATATTAATTAAATATAATATATATGTAAAATAAAATGTTTTATATGTAATATGTTCAAAATATTGTTTAGTAAAAATTAATAATATTAATTAGTGATCCGTAATAGAAGTAGAAAAATGATCAGCATATGGGGAATCTTACGTTATATCTAATAAAAGTTTTTAAGAAATAATTTTGAAAAAAAGATTTTTTACGAATAAAAAGTTACAGTAATTGGCTATCTATTAATGTGATTTCTCCTTTATATTCCCTATATAAATGATTGCATAATTCTTTTATAAATAATTATGATATACATAAATATTACCAAATTTGGTAAATCTAGCCCCAAATTTTATTATTACTGATCTCTACTTCTGTTGCAAATTACGAATTAATAATGATTAATTATTAGTTATTTTATAAATTAATTTGTTTATTTGTTATAATTTTTAGATTTTAAACTAGTTTAGTTTATGTTTTTTATTATTTTTGATAATTGTTTAATTCTTTTTTTTTCATTTTATTTTTATTTTTATTTTATTTTATTTTAATATTTCTAATTATTGTATTATATAAGTTTTACTTGAAAATAGTAATTTATATATATAGATACATTTTATATTTAAATTGAAAATATTACTAAATAGATATTATTTTATTTGTCTTTAGTATTAATAATAAAAAATTAAAAAAAGATGATATGTTCAAGATATTAGAAATTTGTGATATTAGGGATTTGGTATATTGGAAATTTGAGATATTGGCATTTAGGATATTAGCATTTGGAATATTGTCACAGGTCGAAGGCTGCCAAATTGGGAATTATTTAGGCTATCCTATAAGGGTCTAGATGGTTCCCAATTTTTTTTAATTTATTTTATCAGGGTATCCAATTGGTAACTTTAAAATGGCATAAATCAGGTATATATAGGTTATCAATAGGATATCAATAAGGTACCTATTCATTTGCAACTGGATATCAATAGGATTGGCCTATTGCTATCCAGTTTTTTTTTATTTACTTGTTTGGATTAACCTATTGATATCTATTTTTCTTATCTAACAGCTTACCGATTGATGTCATTTTTACTAATTATAACAATTTATGTGCATAATTTACTAAATTGTAATCAATAGGTTATGTCTGATTACAAAAAATTTAATATTTAGCATTAAATACATACTTTCAATTGATTCCTAATTGCTACCCAATTATCAATTTTATTACTACTGATTTATATTACTAATTTTATTTCAATTAATTACAAATGCCAAATTAATAAATTATTATAAAATTACATTACATTATTATTCGCTACTCTAAATATTCACAATGATACCTAGCTAATTTGTTTAATCAATAGAATATTAATAATGCTTAAATTTCTTCTTGTCAAGATGTCTTATCAGTTCTAACTTTTAAGGATTCTATTATAAAAAAATGGAACACTGTTAGTAATGTTTACTAACGTTCTAATTTGAAAAAATTTTCATTTGAATGTTAATTCTGAGACATCCAGAGAGGTTTATAATTCTGATAGCCCAAATAATTAAGTTAACATCTGAATTCTAAAAAAAGAAAGGAAGGAAGATTAGTATCAGAAATTAAAAGAAAAACAATTAGAAAAAGCTTGCCAGTTCAAAATTGCAATCTGAAAGCTATAAAAAAAAGTAGAAGGCTATTACATCAGCAAATTTAATTGGGTGTAATATTGCGTAAATTTATGCCTGCATAATATTTCGTAAATTTATATAACCTTCAGAGATTTATGTAAACGTAATATTTCGAAATTTTTCACAAATATAAAGTTTTGTAAATTTACGGTATAATATTTTGTAAATTTATGGTATAATATTTTGAAACTTTTTTGCAAACATAAAGTTTCGTAAGTTTATAGTATAATATTTCATAAGTTTATAGTGTAATATTTCAAAACTTTTTTGCAAACATAAAGTTTCATAAGTTTACAGTGTAATATTTTCTACATTTCGTAAATTTATGATGTAACATTTTGAAATTTTTCCATAAACATAATGTCAATTTGTATCTTTTATAAAATAATTTATATTTAATTTTATAGTTTTTAATTTTTAAGCTTTATTGTTATAATAATAATAAATTTAATAAAATACAAATATCTAAACTATGCATACATATAAATGTTATGGTAAATTATTATGGTTGAGTCACAGTAAATGATGCTATATTTTTTTTTAACTTTTTATCCCAGGACTCCAGAAATCTGAAAAATAAAAGAAAGAATTATTAAAGTATCTCTTTAACTCAATTAAAAGATTCCTATATACCGTAAAATCTCAAATTTAAGCACCCTTTTTTTACAATCACGTAATTGTAAAAATTGGTAGGGGTGTTTAATTTTGATTTATTATAGATCTTTGATCAACATTACACGCTTCTATCTCCTAAAAAAAAATTTTTTTACACGTTTATATTAATAGAGATTTAAAATATTTTTTATTGAAAATAACAGAAAAAAGTAGGTGTAAGACAGTATACATCATATTCACTCGAAGAAAAACTAGTAATAGTTAAGTACGCTCAAGAAAATGGAAAAAATGCTGTGGCAAAGCATTTTAATTTAGATGCTCCAATGGTAGGAAGATGGATAAAACAAAGTAGTAGTTGGGAAGAGAAAAACAAAAAAAAAAAACGTGCTGGAACTCCAGGAAGAAAAGCTTTTTATCCTGAAGCAGAAAAGTTTTTGTATAACTGGATAATTGAACAAAGAAAAAAAGGGTTTGCTGTTAATTATATTTCAATGAGATTACAAATGTGTAAAATTCTCAAAGAACCTGTGATTCAAGTATTATATCTAGCAGGAGAGTATGAATTTTAAGAGAATCTATTTTGGATTAATCCTTTTATAAAACGATTTGGTTTGTCATTAAGAAGAAGAACCAAAATTTCACAAAAACTGCCTGAAGATATAAAACAAAAATTGGATGAATTTTGACAGTTTGTTATAAGGCTGAGAACACAATATAATTTTGATTTAAATAACATTTTCAATATGAACGAAACCCCTGTGTAGTTTAATATGGCAGGAAACAAGACGGTTAATAATAAAGGTGATAAAACAGTACATATTCGTACTACTAGGAATGATAAAAATCATTTTACCGTAGTTTTAACTTGTTCAGCAAGTATTAAATTTTATTTTTTTATATATATTTATTCAAATCTAATAAATTTATTATAATTACTTATTAGATGGCACGAAATATTCACCAATTTGTATTTTCAAAGGTAAACAACTTCCTCAAGGTGAAGTTATTCCAAAAGGTATTATTTGCTAGTTTCAAGATAATGGATGGATGACCTCAAATTTAATGAAAAATTATATAGATTTTTTGTTTAGGATTCGGAAGTCAGAAAATTTATCAAAAGAATCTGCTATGATAGTTTATGATTCTTTTTATGGTCATTTGGAGAAAAGTGTTAAAATTAAATTTAAGCAACATAATTTTCATTTAGCTGTTATCCCTGTGGGATTAACTAATGTATGTCAACCATTGGATGTATCAATAAACAAACCTTTTAAAGATAATTTACGAAAAGAATGGCATGAATGGATGAGTAGGGGTAGTTCAGGTGTAACTGTGGCAGGTAACTTAAAAAGAGCAAGAATTAGCAATGTATGCGGATGGATCAAAAGATCTTGGAATGCTGTTTCAGATCAAATAATTTTCAATTCATTTAAAAAGTGTTCTATCTCAAATTTGTTGGATAGATCAGAGGATGATATGATCTATGAAGAAATCGATAAATTGATTGCAGAGTATGAAAGAAAATTTAGAAGAATTTGATGATGACGTTAAAATTGTTAGCAATTAAATAGTAATTTGATTTAAATAATTCAAATAAAAAATTTCCTATATAAAGTTCTTTTTCATGTATTCTTAGTAAGGTTAATAGCCAAAATTTTCTGCATAATTTTAAGTTTTAATGTTACATCTAAAAATAAAAGAAAAAAAAAAGTTAAAAATACTTAAATTTTTTTTAAAATATGCTTGTTCACCATTACTTACCTTTAACAGGCTATCTAAGAAGTCCAATATATTCACAAAAAGAAAGAAATGCTGAAATATTTCTTAACTCATATTCTTTCCTTTTAAATTAATTTTAGTATTTTACCCGTTTGTTTTATAAACTTTAAAAAATTTTTTTTCATTTTTTTTTTTAAAAAAAAAGTTTATTTAATCTGATGCTCACATTTTATTTTTGGTATAAGGGGTGCTTAAATTTGGGAGTGTTTAATTTTAGTTTATGCAAACATTACAGCGAAAGTAATGGAGATGCTTAAATTTGGTAGATGCTTAAATTCAAGATTTTACGGTAGTACTTATAGTAAGTTCAAATATCCAGAAGTCTGGTAACCTAAAAAATGAAAAAAGAAACGTTCTTTAACCTAATTGACCTCATGTAGTATGTCCAAGTCTCCAAAAGTCCTGTAACAAAAGAAATATTCTATGTTTCTTTAAGTGACAGCCTAACTCTCTCCTTATATACAGTAATACTATATAATACTTACAACAAGTCTGTCTTCGTTTCTATAATCTGGCGTTTTATAAAAGAAATATAAACAGTAAAGTATATAAAAAAATGGGTGTAAAAGGATTACAAAGTAAAATAATAGATATAAAAGAACTATAAAATGAAGGCATGGATGTAAAAGAATTATGAAGTGAAGTAATGGGTGTAAAAGAACTATGAAGTGAAGTAATGGGTGTAAAAAAACTAAGTGAAGTTTGTGTAAAGTTAGCGTAAATAAAAAATGTTTATTTCTATTTATACACGACTTGTATCACGTAATTTATATAAAATTTTTATTAGCCAATTTTTTCGATTAATAAAAAATTAGACTCTTATTTATAAACTATAAGTGCGCCAAACAATAAGGAAAGATAGAAGATAAACAAAAAGGATGAGCAAAAAGAAAGAAAGATAAATTGAAAATAGATAAAGGAAAACAAAAATAAGTAAAAAATGATGAGAAGGAACGAAAAATGATTGAAAGGTGATAAAGGAACATGAAAGGTAACGAAGAAAAATGAATACGATGATAGAAAACAATGGAAAACAAAATGCGATGATGAAAAAGAATGGAAAACAACAATGATATAAAAAGATGGAAAATGAAATATGATGATAGAAAGTAAATAGAAAATGAAATGTAATAATAAAAAATGAGGAAAACAAAACATGATGATGGAAAATGAAGGATGATGATGGAAAACAAAGGATAATGATGCAAAATGATGGATGATAATGAAAAACAAAATATAATGATGAAAATGAAAAATGATAAATAAAAATATAAGGTAATGAAAAAAAATAAAGATTAGGAATATCTAAGAAAAATAATAAGAAAGAAACTTATAGAAGTTGAAGATAGAGATGAAATTTATGATATGGAAATGTAAATTGATGATACGGGGTGAAGTAGTGATGGAAATTGATGATATAAGACATAATGGAGGTGGGATTGATGATACAGGGCAAAATGAAGATAAAAATAAATGGTATGAAATGTGAAATGAAATGATGATGGAAAAGTTGATGTGGAATGAAATAGTGATAGAAAAGTTGATCTAGAATGAAATGGTAATGGAGAAGTGATACAAAATATTGTGATTTTTATACAAAATATCTATTATTACAATCGTTATAATTTAATTGTCAGTTATTCCAGCAATATTTACTATATTTACGTATTTACATATACTTAATATCAATATGGATAAACTGTGATAAATCATCAGATTTAAACTCAAGCGAAACAATAAAATAACGAAATTTAACAAAGATAATAACATAATTGATAATTATCAAAAAATATTGATTTCATTTATTAACGTTATCATTATACATATGTTATATAACAATTACAACTATAACTAAATATATGAATAAAATAAAAATAAAAATTAATAACGTTATTTAGAATGTCTTGCTATGTTCTATAAACTAAAGCCATAATCTACAGAAGAAACAAAATAAACATTTTTTAAAAAAATTTAAAGTAAAAAAATATTGATAGGAATGTTTCTTTTAAAAAACAAATAAAAAAAAATTTTGAAGTATTAATACCTTTAGAATTCGTCATTTGTCTAATGCTAAAATCTACAAACAAGCATTTCTTTTAATGATAAAAATAAATAAAAAAAATTCAAAGTACATACATGACTTCAAAACTCACCATAACGCCAGAATCTACAAAAAAAATGAGAAACATTAGTTAACATTTCTAGTATTTAAATAAAAAAATACAAAGTTTCATAACAAAAATTACAAAACTTACCCATTTCTTCATTACTAAAATGGAACCCAATACCTGCAAATGAAAGAAAAAAACGTTAGTTAACATTTCTAATATTAAAAAGAATATATTAAGTTTTATAATAGAAAATTATGAAACTTACCCATTTATTTACACCAACATTAGAACCTGAAACTACAAAAAAAAATAAGAAACGTTAATTAACTGTTAACATTTCTTTTTAAATACAAATAAAAAAAAAATTTGAAGTACTATAACTGAATAACTTCGAAACTCACCTAAGTCACCTTCTAATGCTAGAACCTATAAAAAAACAAAAGAAACGTCATTTAAAAGAAACATTTCTTTAAAAAAAATAATAATAAAATAAATTTTTTCAGTTATAACTTCGAAACTTACAATACCAGAACTACAAAAGAGAAAAAAATAAAATATTAAAAATGAAAAAGAAATGAAAGTTAGTATCATTTCTTGTAATAATACAAAAAAAATACCCCTTACACTCCCCTTACTTACAAAATCATCAGATTTGTTCCATTCTTTTGTCCCTAAAGAAAAAGAAAGAAAGGGAATGTTAGTAGCATTCCCAAATCAAAAAAAAATTCCAATTACTTTTCCAACTTACTAATTTCAAAGTCCCATTACCCAAGAGGCCATAAAAAAAGGGAACGATAGTAACATTTCCAAATTAAAAAAGATTCTCACTTGGCCCTTCCAATCTATTATTTTCCAAATCCTATTAGCCAGAGGCCAAAGTTCAAGTTTAGAAGGCATCTAAAGAAAAAGAAAGGGATCATTAGTAATGTTCCAAATAAAAAAAAATTTTCATTCGGCCCTTTCAACTCACCGTTTTCTAAAACCCATTATCCAGAGGTTGAAGTCAAAGTCTAAGAAGTGTCTAAAAAAAAAGTTTTTTTTTAAAAAAAGATTATCACTGATCAATAATTTGATGTAAGTCATATGACTGATACCAAAACTGAATTTGACCGTAATACTTTGAAGTAATTATGAACCTGTAAAATTATGGAGTATTTTGATGAAGTAATTATGAACCCGTAAAACTACAGTGTATTTCAACTGTAATACTTCGTAGTAATTACAGACCTGTAAAACTACGGTGTATTTCGACTGTAATACTTTGTAGTAATTACAGACCCATAAAACTACAGTGTATTTCGACTGTAATACTTCAAAGCAATTATGAACCCGTAAAATTACAGCATTTTTTAATCATAATACTTTGAAGCAATTATGGATCTGTAAAATTACGGAGTATTTTGACCGTAATATTTTGAAGAAATTATAGATCCATAAAACTATGGTATATTTTGATCATAATATTTCAAAGTAATTATAAACTGTAAACTTACAAAATATTATACTGTAAAATTACGTAATTTTATAGTATTTTATAAATTTATGAAATATTATGCCATAAAATTACATAATTTTACAGATTTTTATAAATTTACGAAGTATTATGCTATATTTAAATTCCTGATGTAGTATATGTCTATATGCCTTCTATTTTAAAAAAGTTCTTTTTTTAAGCTCACTGGTTCAAAATAGCGTCCAAAGAATCTGAAAGCTACAAAAAAAAAATAAAGTAGAAGGTTAGTATAATGTTACATACCTTTTACTTAAAAAAAAAATAAAAAAATTTTTTTTTTTTAAGCTTACCAGTCTTAAATGACATTCAAAAGAGTATGGAAGCTATAAAAAATAAATAAAGAGAAGGTTAATATAATGTCTATACACCTTCTACTTAAAAAAAACTAATTTTTTTTTTATTTAACCCATCAGTCTGAAATGGCGCTTTCAACTTAAAAAAATAAGTTTTTTTTACTTAACTTATTACTGGTCTGGAATGGTATCCAGGAGGTCTGAAACTTATAGAAAAAAAATAAAATAGAAGGTTAGTATGATGCATATATGCCTTCTATTTAAAAAAAAATAAATTTCTTTTTTTTTATCTAATATACCAGTCTGAAATGACGTCTAGAAGGTCTGAAAACTATAGAAATAAATAAACTAGAAGGTTAGTATAATATCTATACGCCTTCTAAAAAATAACTACCTAATGATAATCTTTTCAAAAAAAATTTAAAATTTGATATAATATATTGATATTTTGTAAGATTAATTTGAATAAATTTAAATTTATTTGTTAACTTATTAACATAGCTTCAAATATATTATTTTTCTTCTCCTCTGATCCTTTTTTAATTAAATCCAAACTAATTGTAATCTAAAATCTTACCTCTATTTTTACTTCTAATATTTTTTTTTCAATTTTTTTGTTTCATTAATATCATTATTATTATTTATATTATCATTATTTGTATTATTTAATAATATTTCATGAAAATTCAATAATATAGACATTATTTTTATACTTTTGTAAGACTTCTGTTATAAAAAATAAAAAAATTATAATTAAAGAAAAAAAAAGGAACCAAAATAAATAATTAACAAAAAAAAACTGAAATTCTGAAATGTTGATTTGCATATTTATTTATATATTTGTAACTTAATTTTTAATGATCAATAAAATAAATACTATAATTTCTATAGCCAAACTATTAATTAATATATCTGCAAAATTATATAATGATCTGGTCAAAATTAAAGGATTAATTTAATGTTAATTATCCTAATTTAGAAATTGCAGGTAAATTTGTTTATAAAACAGTTTAAGAGCTAATAAATATATTAAAATGGTTTAAGAAAAGATTATCAGAATTAGTAATAGTATAAATAGTATAATTTGTTACAAATAACACTAGAAATTTTATAAATAGTTTCAAAAAAATTTCAAATTAACAACTTTCTTGATTATAATAGCAGCAACAGATATTGAAGCAATTATACTTATATCATCTAAATTAGTGTTACGATCTGGATGAATCCGTGATTTATTTTGTTCAATCTGGATTAATTTAGTTGATCCAGATAGCCATCACAGATTCTTAGATTCATCTGGAAATCTGTGGATTTTATTCAGATCATCTGTTAAATTTGTAATTTGGGCCAACTTTATAATTCCAACCCAAATTATAATATCACGTGATCTCAGATAAATATTTAGCCACTGCGTAAAATTTTTTTGCCTAGTTAAATACAGTAACCCAAAAATTTTTTGTGTTATACAAACTTATAAATTTGGCTGGCACTATAAGTCTGACCAGAATTATAATTTAACAGATCATCTGGACCCATCCGCTTTTTTATCCAGATCCATCCGTCATCTGACTGAACTCTAACAGATGATCTGAAATGCTTCAGATCAGATTAATCTGCTGGATTGATGGATTGACATGGTTCAAATTGTAACACTAATCTAAACTGTTTGGATTGCAAATCTTTAGTGTATCTTTCTTAATGAAAATAAAATTCTAGATCTTTGGATTGGATTTTACAATCTGTTTATCAAAGATACAGTATACTACAGCTAGTGATTCAGATATTAATTTTCCAGTTTTTTTTTTTGATGGTATTTTTTATACTAATAGATTTTATACATACATTTCACCATCTTCTATGATATTATTCCATTTTTAACTTTGATAATGAGTTCAATTATTTTGGTTAGCAATATTATTGGATACATATATATTTGAATTCACAAGTGCCATGGTCATCATTTGTTAAACACAGAAGAAAAAAACCAAAAAAGTCATACAGACTATCATATGATCAGTGATGTAATATTTTACTACTTCATATACATCTTAATGTTGAGAAAATTCTTCATAAGTGCCTGTAAATCCATTAACATTTCTTAAATTAGACGTAGACATATAGCCGATAGTAAAATAAAATACTGGTTTAATGCATATCACCTGCATATACAAAATCATATGCAATAGATGATATAAAAACATGCATATATAAGTTAAAACCAATCAAAAATAATTCCTTTATTATCACAATACGAATACCAGCCAGTTAAACAAAAATGAACGTAAAATAATATTGGAGTAAAGGAGGAATATAGCACAAAAAATATGTCCGCCAGTTCCTAAGCCTTTACATAGTAAAACCATTTATCATTACTCCACAGTTCTCATTAATTTCACTATTTATTTATAAACTGATTTCATCTAATGTAATAATATAATTCTTAATCTTTCTCAAGTATACAAATTGATGAATATTAGGAATGTAAACTATAGAGTTATCTATTGACTCTAACCAGAATAGCTTTACATGATTGGTTAAAACTTTCGGATTGGGCACTGTTGATCCGATTCTTAAATTCAATAAATTTTAAATTTATTATATTTTGCTAATAACTGAGTCTATCAGCAAGACCTTATTACTAGCTACGAAGATAAAAATGTCACCATCTTAAATTCTTTAAATCTCAATAAAAAAGGATTAATGAAAATGAATATGAACAAAAAGAACGAAATGAAAGAAAAAACAAGATGAACATAGAACTTGATTATGATGATTTAATTCAAACTAGTGAAGAACTAAAAACTTGTTCACCAATTGTACTTTAAATTATGGAACGATAAAATAAACAAGTAATACTTTATTATTACCGAAAATTTATTAAGCAAATTGAAGCGAAAGAAATATTTCCTTCAATAATAAATAAAATCAAAGCATAGTGAAAAGTTAAATGTGTTTTATTTATTTTTTATTTTTTCAACATTGTTTCCTCCTTTGATCGAGCCATCAGAAGTATATCATCCAGATACGCGATCAATCTGATGCCCTGATTTCGAAGGCCAAAGTAAAGGATCTATTTGAACGAATGCAAAAGAGTTCGACGACTTGTCACCTTACCAATTCGAAAATTAACATCCCTAATCGGAAGAATAACAGCAGCAGCTTCGGCTGTTTTTCCAGCAAAATTACATTCGAGAGCACTTCTACAAGACAAGAACCGTGGTCTGAGACAAAGTGGATGGAACGGTACTATCAGGTTATCAGGCGAAAGCCTTCATCGACTAGATTGGAGGAGACTACCGGCTGGGGTGCGTCTCGGGACAACTTGACCATCCACGACAGATGGACCCAATCGGAATCAAAACTTTACATCAATCTTCTAGAACTGAAAGCCATCCAGTTCCCTGCTTTCGTACAGAGATCTAGAGAATCAAACAGTAATGATTCGAACCGACAATGCAACATGGGTGGCATTAATTTTCGTTTAATAATGTTCCAATATCTAAAACAAAGGTATTTACGCTATGTAAAAAGCTAGGCCTCTTTGCAATTGATATTTTTTCTTCCAATCTTAATACTTTTATTGTTTATGTAGTATACTTTCTTTTAATTTTTCTAAAATAACGAGATATATTCAATATCAGCTTTAATTGGTTTACAAGCAATATCCAATTGTTACACTGTAATATATTGTAGTTTGGGGTCGATTCTTTTAACTTTTAAATTTAAATTTAATTACCCATCAAGTGAATAAATATTATTAATTTTTTTTATTAAGTTTAGGTGATTTATTATTTAATGACAAGTGTAATTGTCATCCATTTTTTTTTTGTTAGGAATGATTAACTATAAAAAGTATTCTCACTTTCTACATTATTCAAGAATTTTATCATTTCTATAGTTTCAGGTTATAAAATTTTAAATATTTATTCATTAAAAATAATAGAAATTGCAAAATTTGCACAATTTATCAAATTCTTTGATATCATAACTGTGAAATATTATAAAAATAATTTCTTAATTTCTTTCAAACAAGTTAAATTTTCAAAAGATTCATAATAATCTTGATTAAGGAACTGTTATATGTCAACAACTTTCTGTCTCATCAATCCTTTAATTGCGGACCTTTGCGATTTTACAAAAAATTCTGTTATATTGAACGCTCTCATAAAGCTAATTTATTTTATAGTAACTATGTCGAAGTTGAAATAATTTAGAAAATGGTTAATTAACTTCATTTATATTTTTCAAGTTTTTTCGACATTTTCAATTTTAGAGCGGTAAGAAATCTGATCGATTTACTAAAATTAAAATCAATCACGACGCTACACAAAACGCGATTTCTGGATTTTTTATAATGGGAGGAGGTTACACAGTAAAAACTGATAACCTTATATAAGCGTTTATCTCAATTTAATACGCGAATTAATGAGACTTATATGTAGTTTTTTTTTTATCTAAATAATTTCTAATAATTAATTAATTTATATTGTATAAATTATATACAAACAAAATCAAATAAATATTTACTAAAAATAAATAAATTAAATTTCATTTTTATCAACATTATCTTGATCCAATTGTCCATAATCATGTAATTGTCCGTAGTTGGATAATTTAAGATTTGACAGAGAAAATTTTAAATTAGTTAAACCGCCACCATTATTATTATTTGTTGATGTTGAAGGCAACATCTCAACACTTGATCTAACCATAATATCATCATGTTCTTCCATTTCCATACCTAATAAAGGTCGAGATAAAGATGGTGGAGTTGCTGGTGCACTTCTTGTTGATAATGATGTTGTGCTACTACGATTATATGGTTTAGACACACTGTTTAATGCCTCATCTACTCCAAAAATTGAATATTCTGATCTTGTAAGCTGTCTTTCAAATTGGAATAATCTTAATGCCGTAACTGCTTGAACATTTTGTTTCTCTACTGCAATATCAAGTGGAATCTTTATGTATTTATTTTATAAATAAATAAAATTAAAGTTATTAATGGCTTCGATGATAATATTAGGTGTAAAGTGAATTTTTGATTACCTTTCCATTTTTATCCTTTAATTGAATATCGGCTTGTCTTTTCATAAGTGTTAATAATAACCTAGCGTTATTTGTAGCAGCAGCATGATGTAACGCACTCCATCCGTTATTATCGACTTCATTTATATTACAAAACCATAAAAGTAAAAATTCTATTGCAACATCATCACTTTTTAATATCGCTTGATGTAGCGCAGTAGTAGAATTTTCTTGCTCATTTTTCCAATCTACATTTGCTCCAAGTGACAAGTTTCTTAAAGCCTCAACGAAATCGGAATCTGACATTGCTTTCCAAAATGCCTATTTTTGATGTTATACAAATTAATAAGAGAATATTTGGATATTAAAGTTATTTTGGACTCACCAAATTAATTGTAACTGGGTCCTCATTATCATCATTAGTATTAATAAATTCCTTTTTAACATATTTATCGGTGATGAATTTCTCCCTATCAGCACTAAATACATTGATAAAAAAAATCGTTAAAAAAAGATAAAGATAATTAAACTAAAAAAAAACGAACAAAAAACATTTAAAACGAACCGCTCCCATGAAGAGGAATTATCCAATCTTTCACTATTACCATCAAGTTTCGCCTCGTATATTTTATTTGTCTTGATATTCCCCAACTTAAGCATAACTTCAATAGATTCAGGTTCCCATTTGTCCAGTTGTAGTGATTTAACCTTACTTACATGCACACCTAAACTCCGATGTATTCCAGAACACTCTATGCAGAGCAAAGTACCAAAATTTGTACTTGCCCATTGTGGATCTAAATATAATAACAAATGTTAAACAAAAAAATTTACTAGAGTATAAATCATGCCACCAAATTTAATTACCTTTACATTTACAATCTGCACAAATATCATTTCCTGGTAGTTCTCTTATCTTTGAAATTGATTGTTTAGAATTTAGTGTCTCCTCATCATTAACTTTCTTATTTAAGTTAAATTCGTTAGCAGTATCTTCTTGAGATATACCCTAAACAAATGAATTATTATTTCCGACAAACTTGCATATAGTCATATTAGATAAATTCACAAAACATACTTGCAAATTATTTGAATCAGAGATAAGTTTTGGCATCTGATCAGCGTAGATTGCATCCTTTGCTGCTGTTTGTAAACAATTTATCCAATCATCCATTTCTTCTTGATTCTCAGCTTGCAAAACGTAAGTTCTTGAAAAAATTAAAAAGCGCATAAATTATAAAAATAACATTAAACATTTAATAAAACTAAATCGAATAGCGCTTACTTATTAGGGGAAATTATCTCGAAACAAAACCTTCTATCTGAATTATTTAATATAGGTTTAATATGACAAACCCTTAAAGTAATTGAAGGATGTTCATCATCTCCGTTGGTTCCCTATAAAAATAAATTTTATCCTTTAATATTTATCTAATGAAATTAGTTTAGGAGATATGCTTATGCTGATTTATTCAAACTTCATATTCAAAAATAGGCTACCTTTCCATTTCTACTGTAATAATATAAATGTCCATCTGAAATAATAAAATATTTACGAGTCCATGATTGCATCACTCGTTGATTGCCTTTCATGAACAGATATCCAGATTTAGTGACGGGTGAATTTATATTTCGTTCTATTATATTATCTTTCATGGGACTTTTCATCGGATCATATGATCCTCTAGCTTCCTAAAAATAAGATATTTGTAAATAACCAAGAAACATAAGATGTGCTTATCAAATAAGTAAATAAAATAAAAGGAATAAAATATTCAAATTACCTCTAAGACCTTTTTCTTTAATACTTGTGATTCTGCAACATCGTTATGGTATGCGGTCCTAGCCTATTCAGGAAATAAGTAATGAATTGAAATAGATATTATAGGATATCTTAAGTATAATTATAGTTTACCTCTTGAAGTAATCCTATAAAATAATTAATAATAATAAGCGAAAGGATAGAATAAAAAATAATTTTAAAATGAGAATTAATCTTAACTTGTAACATCTTTCATATGTGGTTCCATATCTTTCAAAATATCATAACTCTGGTGGTAGAACGACGATTCTGTAAACATCAATGCTAAAATCTATAAATAGTACGAAATCTGTTAGATACTTTCTTTCATTAAATACAGAATTGACGATAGAAGGAAATTCAACTTTACGTATTCCATGAATTCGAATTTCTTTTTTGCTTCTAGCTCATTTAATTTTACTACATAATCAATGTATTGACGATGGAATTCTCTGCGAGTATATGCGACTTCGATTGATGCCTAAATAAATATTCATTCATATTAAAATCAAAGAATAAAATAATAAAAACACTTCCAAATTAACTTACATCGGGTATCATAGAGTCTTTAGGTTTCTTGCTCATATATCTGGCAAGAGCAGTATCAGCTTCATTACAAGTTCTTTCAACAACTTTCTTTACATCCTAAAAAAAAAAAAAAATTTAGAGAAAATTAACATCAACTAATTCAATAAAAAAAATTTTCAATTCCCCTAACTTACTTTTAACGGAACTATCTCATTTTTAGCAAAGGCTTCCAGTGGTTCTATGAACATTTCATACATGTGAGAGTGCTTAGATGAAAAATTTCGATTAATTTAATTGATTAATTATAAAATAAGAAGCAAATAAGCAAATTACCAGGATTTTGCGACTCCTTTCAACTTCATGAAGTGAAGAAGCATATTTCGAAAGGACAGTTTCTATAAAATTGAAATGATTGCAAAAATAAATTACAAATGTCGCTATTTAACGGCATAAAAAAATAACTCACTAATAATTGATTCTGGTTGGTTTTTTGCAAAATTTCCAAGCTCTTCAGCAAATTGAAGCTGCTTCACTGTATACTCTAATGTGAAACGCATTCGTAAAAGTCAACAAATCGATTACAACTTTTTCAAATTACACAAAAAGATAGAAGAATTCTAACCTGAGGCCAACTCGACACTTGATCTTGCTAATTTAACAAGATTTTTTATGGTATTCTCAAGTCCAAAAACTGAATTTTCACAATCTGCTAATTCTTTACGAAATTGTGGAGGATCTTCTTGACATAATTGAAGTTTTAACGGAGTTGTCATTGCAATTCTTGGAAATTGTGAAAAATAAATTTGGGAAATGAAGCATTTTATATCTATTCTTTTTTGTTTGTTACACTGATTAGTTTTTTTTGGATATAAAGTTAATTTAATCATATCCCAAAAAGGTTATTTTCTTTGGCAGAACAGCCAATGGTTGAAATACAAGCACAATTGGCTGTGAAACAATGGCTGTGAAGATTGTGACGTACCTTAACAAGCCGCTTTTATAAGTCTTTTATATCGCAATCGCAAAATAGAACATTTTTGTGATTAAGCCTCAAAAAGATTATTGCAGTAAACGTGTGTGTTTATAAACATTTTTTTTTTTTTTTTTTTTTTTTTTTTTTTGATAAATTAAAATATAAATAGGATAGATATGATTTTTAACCACCCATTTTTTCTTTAAACTTTTGATTTGAAAAAATGGAAGATAACGCGTCAGGAGGAACTACTTCGAGAGGACAAGATGTAAAAGTCCCAATTGATGAAGAGGTAAATAAAATTTATGGATTCTAAATATATGAATGTTTACTTACCTAGATTTCCTTTTTAATTCTATTTTTAATTAGATGGCCAGATCAGCTAGATTTGAATCAAATAAGCTTGTTTTGGACTACGAAGATGAATTGGTAAAAATAGAACTTACTAAAAAAAAATTGAGTGATTATAGAGAATTGCATTTAATAGATAAGAAGGATGTTGATATTTATGAAAAAATTGACGATTACATTAAAAAAAATTCTCATGAATCTCTATCTGAAATAATAGAAAAGTTTCGTAAGTATATTTTCGTGCGATGGCGCAGTCTGCAAAGGAAGGCAATTGTGGCGCAGTCAATAATTTCTCCTCACATTCATTCTAAACAGAAAAATTCCCAAAAAGCGATGCAATTGCTAAAGTTTTGAAAGAATATGATTTTCCCGACTATATATTAAAGTATGAAGATGATAAAAATGAAGATGATAAAAATGAAGATGATAAAAATGATGATAAAAACCATGAAAAGCAAATTAGACGTGAAAATTTTGAACGTTTACTTTTACACGCCGGATTAATTCTCGAACAAGAGAAGGATCCAATTCTTAAATGTACTTACATAAAAGTTTTCACACCATTCGAGAAGCTATGCGAACAAGCGAAAATTATTAGACTCAGAATGCACTTAGATGTAAATTCATTTTTTTTCATATTTTTTTTTAGCATCCAAACCTATAAATGTATAATTAAATTATTATTCCATAATATTTATTTTATAAATAGCCTGAACAATTACCAAAAATCGAATTAGATCCGCCTCGTAAAGGTTTCTTTTACCCAATAACAAAGTATTTTGTATATGAAGTAGATTTCACCAAACAATCGGCTGTTTTTAAAAGAGAGAGTTTAGGAAAATTCAAAGGTGCAGGTGAAGAATCAACTTTGAAATTCTTTCCTTCTATAAGGAGAATCCTGATGGTAATTATTGTCATTATATTGTTTTTTCTTTCCTTTTTTATTCATTTTCTAACAAAAATTTATTTTTCAGACTTATCGTATAATTACTACTGCAAATCAGATTAATAGAAAAGTTTATGAGAATGAGAAGCCACTTATTGTTAAAAAGATAATTAAATCATTAGCCATAAAAAAATTGATTAGCGATAAAATTTTTACGGACTATTATCCACTTCATGATGGACCTCCTATTGATGATGTACGTTGGGAGCAAAAGAATTTGAGAGCACAATTAATTCAATTATGGGTTGATCCTAGAGGAGGACAACCTTTAGAAAAAATTAGATTATATTTTGGAGAAAAAATAGCTTTATATTTTGCCTGGTTAGGTAATAAAATTTTTTATTTAATATTTAATGATTTATTGCATTTTACCAAACATTATATATTTAAATTTGCCAGGTTTTTATACTTCGTGGTTATCTCTAGCTTCTGTTGTGGGAGTAATCGTTGTATTGTATGGATTAATGCAATATCATGTGTAAGTTCACTTTTGATTGCGTTTTAATACAAATGTTATTCTTTAAATCATATTTATTTATTTATTTTAGATTTCATTCAGGAAAAGATAAAAACGACTTTTCCATAATATGGGATAATGCACTTACAGTCCCTTTTGCGTTTTTCATGGCTGTATGGTGTAAGCTTTGTATAATTATGCTATAATAATATATATCAGTGATTTATTTACTATCTACAACGTGAATATTTTCTTAGCCACATGTTACTTGGAGACTTGGAAACGGTATAATGCCTCGATTGCATATGACTGGGATGTGATGGATTATGAGAGAGAAGTAAGTCACAACATTATTTCTTTTTCTTTAAAAAAATAACTCTAAGCTAAATTATCTGATAATTATTAGGAATTACCAAGACCAGAATTTTATGGAACTAGTATGTTTCTGTTTCATGTCTTCTTGGTTTTTATCAATTTTTTCTCGAAATAAATTATTATTATATTCACCTTATTTCAAAAGTTATAAAAAAATCACCAATTACGCTAAGAAATGAAATCCATTTTCCATTCAGAGAGAAAGTTAAAAGGTTATTGATTTCTGGATTTGTTGTTTTTATCAGTGTAAGTACAATAAATAAATGATAATTAAAATATGGTACACTTGTCAAAAATAAGTCTCATTATATCGCTCACGATTTGTACAGATTTTGATAGTTATTGTATCAGTCACAATTTTATTGCTCGCACCTAAACTTTGGATCAATCTTGGAAAGTATACATCTTGGATTACTGCTGCTACCAATTTAGTGATAATTTTTTTTTTGAATATGGTAACTACTTTAAAAAAAAAATCATTTTTTTTTTAATACAATTTCACTTTATATTTTTGCGCTTAGCTTTACACGTCTGTTGCAAATTGGTTGACAAGTTTCGAGAATCATCGAACGGATACTAATTTTGAAGGTCAGTTACATAAAAAAATTCGATGTAATAAAAGAAATTGTTCTAACATTCTTTACGATATTTTTTCCAGATTCCTTGATTATAAAAACCTATTTTTTTGACTTTGTGAATTGTTATACTGGTTTAATCTATATTTTGGTTTTTAAAGAAAGAGTAGGTCTAAAATTAGATCGTTTTCACATAATAAAGATTAATATAATAATGATCCGAATTTTTTTAATATAGTTCATTAAACATATTATCAATCGAAAAGGGATAACAGGATGTGATTATAGTAGCTGTATGTTGGATCTTACAATTCAACTTTCAGTTATTTTCGTTGGTAAACAAATTATTGGACAATTTAACGAATCCATCTGGCCGTATGAATTTATTTATTTTTTTAAAAAAATAATTTTTCATAACAAAAGGAGTTATTAAATTATTAAATTCCATTCCTATAGATGGCTGAGAAGTGTATTTTATAAAAATTTGTTACAAGAGGAAATTCGTGAAATGGAAGCGAAGTATGGAAAATCTAATATGGCGCGTACTGAGGCACCTCAATGGGCAAAAGATGATAAATTATATTGTGCTTATGGGTACGAAAAAAGTGATTACGAAGAAATGGGTACGTTTTAATCTATTTACAGTTTTATTTTTTTATTAAAGGATTATTGATAATAAATCAACTTTTTATTTAATATCCAAAGTTATTCAATTTGGATTTATATCATTATTTGGAATAGCGTTTCCTCTAGCTCCTTTCCTTGCATGGATAAATAATATTTTAGAAATTAGATTTGATGCATTAAAGGTAAAATTTTTATATTTACTGTATTTATGCTACAATTTTTTGTTCGCTATCAAATACTAATATTTGGATATATTAGTTTTTAACTTCATTACAAAGACCAATTGGATTGCGAGCACAGGATATAGGAATGTGGGAAAATATATTAGGTTTCATATCAATACTATCAGTATTATCAAATGCTCTGATAATAGCATTTCATTCCACATGGTTGAAGGGTAGGTTCGTAGAAATTTATGGAGATGATGAAAATCAAATATTAGTTGCTAGATTACTTTTTATTCTTCTTTTTGAGGTAACGAATAATAATTTATATATGGTTTTTTTTTATAAAAAATTTTTCTAAAATAATTAAATTTTCTTGCAGAATCTTGTATTTTTCGTGAAATTATTATTTATGTATTTGATACCAGATGTACCAAGAGAAATTCGAATTGCGATGGATAGAGAACGGTATCTTTCTAACTTGGCATTAGAAGGTGAACAACCCGCTTTGGATGAATACTTACCTATACCTGATGATGAATCTAGTTTATTTGATGGTGGTAAATTAAAATTACCCATTTTAAAACGTAAAGTCTCTGATGATGCTGCTTGATCCAGCAATCAATTAATGTATATTAGGAAAGTATAGATTCCATGGTTTTTCTGTATAAAAATTTATATATATAATCGATTCAGTGATTTCTTAGTACCTGAACCTTGTAATAAATAGTCATTTCCTGATTTGTTGAAACAGGAAAAAAAATGTGTAAAAGTCGCAACTTCTCGTCATTAAAAAATCCAGGTTTTAGATAACCATCGCCAAAAAGATTCTTTCTATTGAAATAAAAAACCTAAAAAGACCTGTAATAATACTCGCTAATGATGTCATAAAGACTGATATTTTACTCACACTAATATAGTCACTATTATTATGATAATGATTACATAAATAATTTGTGTCATGTTAATAATTATAAAATGAACTACTTATCTAAAATGGATTTTTTTTTTTCCGATTTGATCGATCTTTTATATTAATGGAGATCGAAGAACCATACACAGTTTCTTTTAGAGATCCTGAATGGTTACTCTCGGTTTGATAAATTTAATATTTTGTTTATTATTTTTTTTATTTACCAAAAAAGTTATATATATGATCTTTTTTTTTAGCATCCTGAAGGATTAACTCTGGAAAATGTGTTGGATTATTTCGCAGAATCACCATTTTGGGATTCTCAAAGCAATAATGAAGTTCTTAAAATGCAAACTAAATTTAATTTTTTACCTGATCACAAGCCTCCAGATATAACGTAATTTATCCAATTCTTAAAAATATGTATATATATTATTATTAGGTTGATTTATTTTTATTTATTTAGAAAGATGACAGGTATTGAATTCCATGTTGTGCAGGCAGATCCTCCATCATTCTTTCTAGTTCAAAAACGGAAAAGAATAAGCGAATATGAAGGTATATATAAAATTAGTGTTTTTTTTTTTGTGCACTCGTTTCATAAAGATTCATAAAGATTAATTAATAATCCACAGCAAGACCTCTTGCGACATATTATATAATTCGAGGAATCGTATATCAAGCACCGGATTTATATAAAATAATTGGAAATCGAATTGTATGTGATAATTTTTTTAATAAATTCAAATATTTTACTTATAGGATTCTATTAGCATTCTAGTTTGTATCATCTTCACAATGTATTTAATAATATTCGCGAACACGTAAATTTTCATCCTGCGACTGGTCATACTTGGAAAAGTGGTAAAGATGATAGTCATGCAACTTTGGGAAATTCAAGAGGTATAAATATTATACTATTTTTTAAGCTTTCAAAATTTATATATATTTTTGAACTAATTAGCTTTGCCGTTACTGGATAAAGAGTTGGCTGAATTTCATCAAGCAGCCGATGTAGCGTATTATTCTGTTACACGCAGATTGTATGAAGAACGAGAAAGAGCTATTAAAAATGTTGAGGAAGACAATGAAATAGAACGAGAACGAATTTTATTACTTAAACAACAAGCAGAAAAAACAGCCGAAAGAGTAAGATTATTTAATTTTTATGTATTTAATATATTTTCAATTAACAATTTATATTTAAAGTCGCAGGAAGAAGATCAATCGATAAAGAAGAAAGGTGAAAAAAATTTAATTATTTATAATTTTTAAATACTAAAGAATAATAATTTATTTAATAATATAGATAAACGGAAGAGAACCAAAAAGACAGATGAATCAAAATCTGAAACTAAAAAGAAAAAAAAAAAGTTGTCATTTAAATTCTATTTAACAAAATAATATTATATTATCATAACAATACTCATAGACTTTTATTTTCTTCTAATTAGACACGAAAAGATATCTCATAAGCTATCAGATAGTGATACTTCAGTAAAGAATATTTTATCACAAAAGAGTAGCTTTTCATCTATACCGGGGGATGATTCAGTTATGGATTTTTAAATCGAATTAAATTATTCCCGACAAATTCAGTATATTTGATTTTACTAATGAATGCGCAAACAAATTTACAACCATTAAAGAATTGTTCTTTATAAATAAGACTTGCTCAATCTTTAAGAACACGTATTAGATGGCGCCTATACATGTATTTATTGCCTTGTAGATAAGATTAGATTTTGATGGAATATTTATATTTTGCTGCGTACACTTATACAAGCAAAAAGGCGCATTCTAAGAACAATGTGGCTGTACCACAAAGTTGCGCCTGTATGATGGAATATCTATATAAGTACTCCGTTACAAGATTTACTATTTCGGAAACGTATACAAAGAAAAAAAAATTACCCGAATTAATATATTTTGAGAATGAAATTTTCTCCTGCATAAAATTGCAGAATTATTTTCGGATGCATCCTTTGTTTATTGCATAATCATGTTTCACATGAAATTATGTTTATTAAACGTTTATTTACATGAAAGAATTTCCGTGAATTATTTGTGAATTTTTTTTTTAGTCATAAGTTTGCTTAGAAAGTACAATCAATATTATTGAATTGTAATTTAAAATAAAAATAAAACAAGATAAATGTAATAATAGGTAAACGTTTAATAAAGTAGAAATCTATAATTAAGAAAAAGAGAAGAAAAAAAAAAGAAATTAATCTATCTTAATTAACTAGTATTAATTAATAATGTTCTAGTACGATTTTCTTATAGGTAAAAGCTTAATACTTAAGATTCATAATACTTAAAAGTTGATTATAAATATCCTCAATTTTCGGCCTTATTGAATTATTTCCATCCCAACAATTATTGTAAAGATTAACATATTCAGAATTATTTATTACGTCAACTTCTCTATAACCTCCTTTAATCTTAAGGATTAATCCTAAAATACCATCATTTTGATGTTCTGAATAAGGTATTTTTTCACTCATTATTTCCCATAAAAGAGTTCCTAAACAATAAATATCCATACTCTTATGTTTCTTATAATTTTTGTTTAAAATTGAATTTGGATCTATATAACCAATATTTTCAAAGAGACCATCATTTATATACAATCCCTTGTTTCTTATGTATAATTTATTGGGCAAATTCGTAATCTTAGCAATTCCATCAAATATGAGAATATTTTTTGGGTTCTATTAAGGGAGAAATAAAATTTTTTTAAAAAAAAAAAAAAAAAATGAAAAAGTAAAGAAAGTAAATTATAAATATAAAACTTACTATATTTCCATGAGTAATATCGTTTTTATGCAAAAATCTAATTCCATTTGTGATATTTAGCGCAATTTCTAACTTTCTGTCAAATGATAATGTATTACTTTCTATGAATTCTCTTAAATTACCATCCTTGGCAAATGGCATTATTAAAAATAATTCGGTGTCATCTACAAAATGAAATATGATTAACAAACTTACAATTGATAAAAATTAAATTTTTTAAATTATTAAATTTACTTTTAATACTGTAAATTCCCAAAAATCCGACGATATTAGGATGTTTGTAAATATGATCCCATTTATTCAATTCTTCAGGTTGCGGTTTTTTAATTTTTTTAATTACAACACTTGCTTTATTTGTTAACATGAAAGCAACACTAATATTACTAATATCGTTTAATTGACGTATATCAATAAGTTGGTCTTGTTCTACAATATCTAAATTATGATATAAATTTTTACTTTCATTTTCTGTTGATTGTGGATATATATATAATGCCATTTTTATGATTTGTTTGTAAAATTTTTAGTAAAGAAAATTTAATTTTTGATACGAAAAATTGAAATGTTTAAATATTTTTTTTTAGTGAAACATCAAAAAGTAACCAATTAGGCAATGTGGCTATAGAAGCCTTCCATGAAATTTCATTTCATCTTTTGAAAGAAGCCTTATATATAAAGTCAATAATGTACATGCCTCTCGTGCATATAAAAAGATTCAATAAATACCAGTTTGAATTGTAATGTTTCTTTTTTTTTTTATACGAATTTTCTTTCTTTTTTTGTTGGGGTAATTTCTGGAGTTTTTAGATCCGATCATGTGAAGTGCAAACTATCTTTTATTTTTAACTGATTTTATTTATATTTAATCTATCCATTGTATGGATACCATAATTTAAGTTATATTCAAATGTTTGTTGTACATGACGCCGGAATTCGGATTATAAATAAAATAATAACTACATCTTAGTAAATCATTCTTGTTAACGCATTATAGATAATATTATAAAATTTGCTTATTTTTTATAAAAAACTTTTTATAAAAATTTAGTCAATTACGGGTTGAAAAAAAAAATTATTATCCCCTTTTGTTTAAATAATTATTTCCTGATACAATTTATCGGAGCGGAAAAAAATAATAATGTCCTTTTTGTATAAAAAAAAATCGGAAACCTCCTGGTTGTCAGGCGACGATCAGAGTCATTTGATTGCACGTTGATGGAGAATCATTTTTATTATCTATCTGAAAAAGGAGACTATATCGAACATGAATCTTTATAACTATGACCAGAAATCGTAGCGGGTATGTAAATATCTTTATGATTATGTAATATGTAATACCGTTACTGCATCTACAATCAATATTTTTGTGTAAATTCGTCAATGAATTCACCAATATCCAAAGACTCAATTATTTCGTGCAGCTCTACATAGTATCCTTTCAAGTTTTTTGCAGTCAAATTTGACTATAATTTTACTTATTAATTGAAATTAATTTTAAACTAATTTTTTTTTTTTTATAATAAACTTCAGTTTTATTAAAAAAAAATTCCTAAATTTTTCTAAAAAAAAAAAATGAATACGAATAGATGATAAATTTTGTTATCTATTAACGAATTTACTACTATTTCATAGGTCTTAATAAGATGAGATTACATGATCGGGCGACACAATTGGTTTTCAAATCCTATCCGCGAAATTTTTAGTATTTATGAATGTTCAATACAATATCAGATAGCAAGGCTTAGTATAATTAAAAATAAAATTTGGGTGGTCAGGTTCAAAAAAGCAAATTGTGTTATGAACAAAGTTAAAAACTAAAAATTTACAAATTGAAATAACAAATCATTTATTAATTTTAGAGATATAAAAATTATTACCATTTTGAAGTACTTTATTAAAAGGAATCTAACAAACTAGATTTATCTCTTAGACCATAAAAATGCTGAAATGCTTTAGAAAACAAAAACAATTTTTTAAAAATTAATTTTATCTTTATAGATTAAGGAATAATAAGATCTTGACCTGACGTTTCAGGCTGGGATTATAATAATATTTTCATACAATGCTGGATAGAATTCATTTTGTCGCATAATCTAGCATCTCACTCATGTTAATTAGAGGTGAAACGGACAAGCTTAAGCAGCCAATAAATTAATTGTGATAAATTTAACAGTTAAATAACCAGCTACAGTTAACTCTCTCTAAATGCACTCTCTCTAAATGCACGTACTATGCATTTTCTCTCTAAATGCACCCTCTTACTCAGTCCTAAGTATATAAAGATCGTATAAAATAACTCTCTCTAAATGCACACCCTCTCTAAATGCACATTTTTTTCAAATTTTCATTATGGTCCAAAGGGGAGGGAGGGTGTGCACTTAGAGAGAGTTGACTGTACTTTAAAAAATTTGTTAAAAAACCTCATTTTGTTTACAGTAGTGTCAACTAACTAAATTTATTGATCATATCAAATGACTAAACCATGAGCTGATCCGGAATTATGTATTTATAATATCACGTGAAAAATTTTAACCAGGCTATCACACAAAGAGACTAATGACAGACGACAAAGTATCACAAGAAGAAGCAAGTAGTGAATACTACAAAATATACTAAGATTAGCAGAAAAGAAAGAGACAAAGGGAAACAAAAGGTTTAGGAGGTTGCATAGAATTAGCGGTAACATCTTTTATTTCTGCCTTGTATGGTTAGTTTTTTATATGATCTATCTCTACAACAAAAATACAAGATAGCGCAAAATTCTCTAGATAAATTAGTATTATGATATATACGTAGTAAGAATGGTGTGACATCTTTTAAATACATTTATCCTTTGTCGAATTAAATACGGCTTAAGAATAAATAGAGAAGGGAGAAAATTATCTTTTAAGATAATCATACAGAGACCAATGATTTTTTTGCGGCGCGAAAAGATAAATTTGGGAGATTTTGCGACACATCTTATAAAAAAAAATTTTATTGACTCAGTATACAAGTGTACGTATAACGGCCATATTTTTTATTTAATTAAAATATACAAATATACAGGTAAAATATAATAAATAGATAAATACAATGTGTGATTCAAAATACTTATTAACCTACTCTTCATGTACTGATAAAAACGCAATATTACTATCTTCTAAAAATTTCATTGATTTAGGTTCACCCTTTAAAGCAGCTTGTTTTAAATATTTAATACCTTTGTTTTGATCTTTTTCAACAAGTTGACCAAATAAATACATCGTACCAAGATTATAAAGCGCCATAGCATTATTATTGTCGGCAGCCATTTTCAAATATTTCAAAAATTCAATATGATCTTTCTTATCATTCTCATCAAGTAAACAAAAAGCGTAATGAACTTGAGCCTCGGAAATTCCTGCATCTGCTGCTTCTTTAAATAATTCCTTTGCTTTTATCGGATTTTTTTCAACATGATACCCTTGTAAGTAATATAAACCTTGCCAATATTTTGCCAACATATCGCCAATATTTGCATGTTGTTCAAAACATTTCCAGGCTTTTTCATGATTACATGCTTTATCAGCTTGTAAACCTTCTTCAAATGGAGTTAATGGAGTAAATGATGGAGTAGGATAATATTTAGAAATATCAAGATCAACTACATTCCGGGATTTCTCAATTTGATTTATTGGATGTAACAAAGGAAACCCTTTTTCTAATACATGACTATCATATAAATCTTGTAACATATTAAAAAGATGTCGAATTCCAGGACGAAATGATGGCTTTTGATTCCATGCAAGTTTGATAATCGCACAATATTCCTTTTTAATCGGATTTGAATGTAATCCAATATCTAACGTTTCTCTGCCTCCTTTTAAAACATGTTCTAATATTCCCGTCAGAGTTTTATTTTCATACGGTTTTTTTTGATAACCAAGTTCCCAAAGAAGCATCCCAAAACTAAAAATTTCACATTGAATGGTATATCTATTATTATTTTCTCTTTTTTTAGGATCTTTCAAATGTCGAATGCATTCTAATTTTTCTGGAGCTAACCAATGTATTATATCAATAAAGTTATCAATAGGATGAGTGGCGGCATTAAATTCACGAGCAAAATCAAAATTTGAAATTTTAGGAAGCATATTATTTGTCATTAAAATATGTTCACATTTTAAATTATGATGTAGAATATTTACGCTATGTAAAAAAGCTAAACCGCGACAGATATCTCTCGCAATAGAAACTTTTGCTTCCCATGTTATTTTAAAACCAAGATAAAGATCCCTTAAAGTTTTATGTTCTGCCCATTCAAAGACCATTACATTTTCTTCATCTATTTTTGATAAACCATGAAATTGAATAATGTATGGACAAATATTTAATTTTTCTAAAATAGCAAGATGTTTTTGAATTTTTTGAATATTATCCATAGAAACAATAGGTTTACAGGCAACATCCATTTCTTTATAAATTTTCTTCTTTATTATTACTCTGTTACCTTCACGTATAATATATTGTGATGTATCCTTCAATTCTGAAGGCATGATTCTTTTGGCTTCTATTTTTGAATCTTGATCATTTACTCTTTCTTTAAGTTCAAAAATATTATTAAGTTCTTCATTTAATGGTGTAAAATCAAGCGATGTATGTTTATCCTCATGTAAAATTTTAATAATTTTTTTATTTTGTAGAATGATTTTTCGATTTTGAATTTTAATTTCGTTCGTGTTTGCGATAACTTCTTTGGTCTTATCATCTATAGATGTAATACCTCCACCAACATTATCCAAAAATTTTTTCATTTCAATCATATCAGAATGTAAAATTTCCAAATCTTTAACCATTTGTTCATTCGTATTGGTGGTAACTGCTAAATTTAAATCTGCTGTACAACTATCAAATTCTTTAATAATTGCTTGAAAAAGTTCTTTAATTTTTTCACTTGTAAAAAATTTTTTAAATTTTGATAATTGAGAAATATCGATACAAAATCCTTTAATTTTTTTCAAACATCTTATATATCTTTCAAACGAGTTATAATAATTTTCATTAAGGAATTGATCCACGTTCTCTTCTTTTTGTCTTATTAATCCCTTGATTGCAGCTTCCGCAGCTTCAACTCGATTAACCAATACTCCACAAGTACTTTTATTATATTGTACATTTTCATAAGTTTTTACTATTTCTCTTGTTAAAGTAGCAATTATAGCTATAAAAGGTATGAAAGGTCCAACTGCTTCATTTACATTTCCCATAAATGCTGAAGCTGAATTAATACTGTGACTATTAAGACCGTTTAATTTTGATGAAAATTCTTCGTTGTTTTGTGACATGTTTTTTTGAAAAAAAAAAAAGGAATTAAATAATCGTGTATTAGTTCATTAATAATTATTTTGTTATATTTATAATTTTGTCAAAAATTAAAAATGTATTTTTTTTCAATTCTTTTATAAACGGTGAATTTATAATAAATTAGTTATATTGACTTCACTTCTCCTTAAAAGGTCAAAAAAATTTCTTGTGAACTTTATAAATGAACAATGTTTGTAACATATGAATTCTATAAATTTAATTAATAACATTTTTGGAAATTTCTTTACCTTTCATTTCTTTCATTTTAATAATTTATGACTAATAATCAATAAAAATCTTTAAACCCATTTCACAAACCTATAAAAAATACAATAAATTTAGGATATTATTTACAAATAATGAATTAAAAACTGGACGTTAGAAATGTGAGTGGTGCTAAACATGTGTTTAACAAACTTTAATTCATTGATAATTTGTAAAAATAGGACTTATGTAACATGCCATACTTAATTCCATAAACGTATTCTTATATTGAATTATTTTAACACGCACGATTGCCCTATGAGTCACGTTAATTCGTACATTATATTTATAGGAATTTTGGCTGAAGCAGTATGAAAAATTGAAGCAATTTTGGATTTGAAAAATTGGAATTATAAAAAAGCATTTTTTTTTTTTTACAAAATATATAATATAATTTACATTTTATTTAAATATATAAAAATATACAATTTAAAATATTATTATATCAATCGTTTTGACTATCTAAATTCATCATTTATATGATCTATAAAAAAAAAAAAAAAAAAAAATTAGAATAGAAATTAAGAAAAAAAAGTGATATTTTTTATATTTACCACTTTCATTAATTTTCAACCAAGAAATATCAATTTGTAAAGATTCTATTTATTGGGTTAAAATATATATTAATGCTTTTATAACTAATAATTAATTTTTTAATTTTTGAATAAACTAATTATACCTGAAAATTTCAAGCTAATTATATTATCATCTTGGTCATAATAATCATCAGAATTTTTTGGGCTAGGAAGATTATTAAAACTAAGTAATCTACTTGTATAAGTAGCTTCAGTATGTGTCTCATATGATAATCCTAAATTTGTCGAACGTAAATTATTAATTGACAGTTTATTATTGATTTCATCTGCTTTTTTAATTTGTTCATCTAATTCCGAACTATCTTCATAAGGATACCACCATTGAAATAAAATTTCATCAATTTCTTCTGCTGTTGGACGATTTGATGAATTTGCATCTAAACATCTTTTAATTAATCGTACAATTAATAGAGGTACTTTAATGTTAAACCTTGGTCGGAACCCTTTACAAATTTTTAATGCTAAATTTTCATCATGAGCTACATCATAATATGGAGGTAATTCAGAAATAACTTCATACATGATTATACCAAAACTATAAATATCAGCAGCTTTTGTATAATTTTGTCCTCTCAAAATTTCAGGAGCCACATAAGGTAAAACGCCATATAAATTTTTTGATATATTACAATCTGCAGGTTTACACAATCCCAAATCAGTTATATAAATACCACTACCACCAGTGTGTAGTATATTACCAATGTGTAAATCTCGATGAATTAATTCATTATTATGAATATGTTTAAGTCCAAATGCGATACACCATAAATCATTAATCTTATTTTTCAAACTTAATTTAACATTAATTTTATTTAAATAATTTCGCAAATTTCCATTCTCTGCGTAATCCAAAACCATCATATAATTTTTCGTTTCTGGATCTTGAGTTATTCCATAAAATTTAATAATATTAAAGTCAACAAAACCTTTACATACTTTATGATGAAATATAACCTATTGTAACCAATCAAATATATATATATAATATAAACATAAATATAAATTAAAAAAAATTTCAATAAATAAAATTTTTAAAATTATTAAATAATATCATAATAATAAATTAATTTTACCTCACTCATAAATTCTGATGTAACATTTTTTGAATTATTTAAACTTTTCAAAGCAACAACCTTATTTTTATCAATTAAATTTTCATCAATCCAATTTGCTCTATATACTTTACCAAACCCACCTTTTGCAATATATTCAATATTATGAAATTTATCATAAGTTATCCATCTTAATGCATCTGATTCTTCATAGTCACGGTGAGCTGATAATTGAGTATCTTGAATGAATTTATCAATTTGCTTATTATTACTAGTCCAATTTTTGAAATTTCGTTTAAAATACCTTGATTTACAATACAAACTTGCTCTATTACATTCTTTACAAATTTCTAATTTATCATCATCTTCATAGGATGACTCATTTTGCATTTGATTATACATTGATATTTATAAACGAATTCAACAATCTATTATTTTCTTTTTTTTTTCGTGACGAATAGAAAGTGACAATAATAATCTAATATTATCTCTTGGCATTTTTTATTTTTATATGCTGACAAAATAATAATAGATAGGTTTCACATAAATTTTTGAATTTGAATTATCATGAATAAAAAACCTAAGTTTGTATCGTGTGACTCGAAAAAGTTCATTATGACTATACTGTTGAGGTATGTGTAACTTGGTCGCATCTAGAAACATATCTATGTTCGATCGTTGAGAAATTGCATATTAAAATCATATTTGATTGTTTTGATTGTGAAATTAGATGTTCCGACAATAAGCCTCCTAAATTAATAAATATAATTAATAAATTAAATAAGAAACATCACTTATAAAATTTACAGCTTGACAAAGAACATATAAAAATTATGAAGTTGCAAAATTAGAAATCGAACAATCAATTTGGCACCTGATTAATTGTTAGCCGTCGTGCATTCAACAAATAATCAAGATAACTTATTAAGTTATTCATTGTAGTATTACTCACTTTCTTTGTCAAAAATCACAAGTCCCAATAAGGTCTAATAATAACGTAACGGGTCCAAATGAAAGGATATACATCGCAAATGTTTTGATGATCTATTTTAATTCCAAAATTCCCAAAATACATTCATGAAATTTTAAGTGTCGGGATCTTTTACGCCCTTTAAATCCTTTTTTTTTTTTTTTTTTTGTATAATACGTGTTTTTATGGTATTCGGTAATAATTCCGAAAGTAAGATCCGTTTTTCGCATAATTCCAGCCGAAACGCTTATTTTAATTTTGGGCCTATCATGTCATGTGTTTATATTTTACATATTTTAAATTGTCCTTGATATTAAACTGCACAAACTTTACGAACCAAATAAATTGTCTTTTTTGAAAAGCATAAATCGGGATTATATTATTTAAATTGAATTAATTTTTCATCTCAATGATATCTATTATACTGTTAATTCTCCATAAATGCACCCTCTATGAGTGCATTCCCTCGCTGAAAAAAAATCATTATATCGAAGTTTATAAGTTCTATATAGCGATTTTATATGTTCTGTCGCGTAATTCGTTACTGCACATCGCATATCGAGTTCTTGACTGTATTTCTATAAATTCACACAGGAGAATTGACTGTAATTAACGGATTAGCATTTAAATTCCATAATACATGAACACTGTAAGTATAATATGTATATGCAAGTCAGCAAGTGTAGTTACTGTCTACTGTACCTCGAATTCATTATGGTTATCATTTTTTAAATAAACCAACCGACGAGCTCGGAAACTGCTCTGGGACAGTCTAAAGAAACAAAACATCCACTTTTAAATAATAAAATTTTTATTTAGTGCTTTTAAATTAACGCTGTCATATTGTGGTATCAAAACACGAGTATTAAGATAAAATATAACAGACATAATATAGTAAAAACACATTAATCACGTGAATTTCGTCCGTTTTGTTCTTAAAATAACCGATCGTTTTAAATTTTTAAAAATGATACTTGTGCTTTAAAAATGATGCAAATACACTTGAACTTTTTGAATAACGCATAATAGAACTTCTTTATTAAGATTCAAGTCAATCATTTAGTTACTAAATATAAAAAGTAGTTTTACAAGATACTGACAAGAAAAATCTAACAAACTTCTATAAATAAAATTCGTTATACTTTGTTCCCTGATGAACGAATTTTACGCCTCCTCTGACGATCTATCACCTGTATACTAACCCAACAACACTTGCAAATGCACTTGAACTTTAAAATGAGAATTACTACGCAATAAAAATTTCGTTTCCCATATTAAATTAAGCGAAATCTTAAATTACTTATTACTAAAATTAATAGAATTTTTGTCGCCCAATAAATTACCTGCAAAACATTTCGCACTCTGATTATCTTTCTCTGTCCATAAGTATTGTTGAAATAGAAAGTTTTGAGAGGTTATTAACATCTTTAAGCTTTTATGTTTGAAATACACATTTACAGCAAGTGTTATAAATTCTAGAAAACGCAAAGTTCTAAATGATCTTAAAATTAGAAAAATTATCCTTTTTAAAATCTGATTCTAATTTTGGCAGACAAACGTAACTGTGATTCCTTTTTGACAAATTTATTGTAAAAATATTAATAAATTATTTAATTATGCTATCTAATATTTGAAAGCCTAATATAAACTTCATTAATTGACGGCCTAACTGAACTCTCTCCATCCCAACATTCTTTATAAAGAGCTACATATTCAGCAGAAATATCGAGTATATCACTTTCTCTATACCCCTCTTTAATCTTTATAATCAATTGTAATATATTCTCATTTTGATCACTTGAATAGGGTATTCTTTCGCTCATGATTTCCCATAAAAGACTTCCCAAGCTATATATATCTATGGTATCTCTTTTTTTAGAGTTTTTGTTCAAGAATAAATTTGGATCTATATATCCAATATTATCAAAAAGACTATCGTTTATATATAAGTCATCTTTATCATCATTATTATATGACAAAGGTAAATTTGAAATTTTAGCAACCCCGTCAAATATAAGAATATTTTTCGGATTCTACGAAATAAAATGATAAATTATTAAATAAATGCGCACTAATATGTAAAAAAATTTTTTTTAACTACTTACTAAATTTTCATGAATAATACCATTCTTGTGTAAGAACTTAATTCCCTCTGTGATGTCTTTCGCAATCTCTATCTTTTTATTAAATGATAATGTATTTTTATCCATATATTTTCTTAAATTATCACCATTAGCAAATGGCATTATTAAAAATAACTGATTTTCATCTATGAAAGTAATAATAATTAATAAAATTGGAATTTATTATATTTAATAAAACAATTTCAAATAATTTTTACCTTTAATACTAATTCCCAAGAATTCAACGATTTTATGATGATTATATATAGGATACCATTCATTCATCTAAAATTCGATCAACGATTAATAGATAATAACTTGAATGATCAATATAATTATTTACTTACTTTGCGTAGTAATGATAAGCGATTATCTTTACCAATAATTTGCAAGTTTTTGACTGCGGTTTCAATTTCACGATCATCTGTCGACACAATTGCATAACTAATGCTATTGTTATTTAGCTGTTTTATGATATTTAATTGTTTTGAATTAACGATTTTAAATTTTTCATTAAATTCTTTATCTTCTGATTGTTGATACCAATAAAGAGATAATCCCAAATCCTTTTCGGTTCCTTCGCCATTTTCATATAATGATCCAAGAGCATTTTGTGCTTCAGTATGACCTTCCTTAGCTGCATTTTCATATAATTCAAATGCTTTTTTTTTATTAATTTCTGTTCCAATCCCACGATAATAACAATTTCCAAGTTTATATTGAGCTTTTATAAGTCCTCTTTTTGCCGCTTTTTCATATAGTTTAAACGCTTTACTTTCATCTTTATTAATGCCTTCCCCTAGTTCATAATGTTTACCTAAATTATATTGAGCATCTTCATACCCATTTTTTGCCGATTTTTGATACCAATAAAAGGCCAATTCCGAATCTTTTTCAGTCCCTTCTCCTTGTTCATACAATTGACCAAGTTTATATTGTGCTTCATTATTTCCTTTTTCAGATACTTTCTTATATAAATTGAATGCTTTTTCTTTGTTAACTTTAGTTCCAATTCCGTCGTAATAACATTCTCCAAGTTTATATTGAGCTTCGGTAAATTCTTTTTTGGCTGCTTTTTCATATAACTCAAACGCTTTACTTTTATCCATATTAACTCCTTTTCCAAATTCATAATATGCACCTATAGTATATTGAGCAACTTCATATCCATTTTCTGCTGATTTTTGATACCAATAAAAGGACAATTCTAAGTTCTCTTCGGTTCCTTCACCTTTTTCATATAACTGACCAAGCTTATATTGTGCTTCATTATTTCCTTTTTCAGATAATTTTTTATATAAATCAAATGCTTTTTCTTTGTTAACTTTAGTTCCAATTCCGTCGTAATAACATTCTCCAAGTTTATATTGAGCTTCGATAAATTCTTTTTTGGCTGCTTTTTCATATAACTCAAATGCTTTAACTTTATCTTTAGTTACTCCTTTCCCAGATTCATAATATGTACCTAAAGTATATTGAGCAACTTCATATCCATTTTCTGCTGATTTTTGATACCAATGAGAAGCCAATTTTAAATTCTTTTCAATTTTTTCGCTATTTTCACCAAGATAATATTGTGCAATAGCATGTCCTTTTTCAGCTGCTTGTTTATATAATATAAGCGCCTTTTCTTTATCAGTTTTTACTCCTTTTCCGTTATAATAGAGATATCCAAGTTGAAATAAAGCGTCTAAATGATTACTTTCAGCCGAATTTTTATAAAAATCGAATGCTTTGGAATCATCTCTTTCAGTTCCAATTCCAAATTCATAACATCTGCCCAAATTATAATACGCAACCTCGTTATCGTGTTCTGCCGCTTTTTTATACCATTCAAAGGCTTTTTTAGGATCTTTATCTATTCCTTGGCCATTCTCATATAATGTTCCAAGGCAAATTTGTGCTTCAGTATTGTCTTTCATTGCAGCCTTTTCATATAATTCAAGTGCTGTTCTCTTATTAATATCAGTTCCAATTCCTTTATTATAACAATTACCAAGCTTAAATATTGCATCTAAATATCCTTCATTGGCTAATTCTTTATATATATTAAATGCTTGTTTGTCATCTCTTTTAATTCCAATCCCTAATTCGTAACTTCTACCTAGATTATATTGTGCAATTTTATTTTTTTTTTCCGCTGCTTTTTTATAACATTGAAAAGCTTCTTTGGGATTCTTTTCTATACCTTGGCCATTTTCATATAACGATCCAAGATAATTTTGTGCATCACTATTTTTTTCTTTGGCCGCTTCGTATAATTCAAACGCTTTTATTTTATTAATATCGGTTCCGATTCCTTTATCGTAACAATAACCAAGTTGAAATTTTGCATTTACATGACCTTGTTCAGCTGATTTTTTATAATATTCAAAAGCTTTTCTTTCATCTTTTTCTGTATCTTCTCCTTCTTTATAAACATTACCTAATTTATATTGTGCAATTTTATAACCACTTTCTGCCGCTTTTTGAATATAATGAACTCCTTTTGTATTATGCTTTTTCGTTAATATTGTTCCGTAATAATTTAATCCAAATTGTTTCATTTTTTTAAAACTTATCATTTGAAGCATATTTTCATTGGCTTGTTTGTTATAATGTTTTTTAAGAATATCTTTTGCAACAATATTTCCATCACTTGCTGCTCTTTCATACCAAAATTTTGCCTGTATTTTATTTTTGTTTGTTCCAACTCCGTTATGATAACAATTTCCAAGTTGATATTGTGCATCGGAAACCTTTTGTGAAGCTAAAAATTCATAATATTTAAATGCTTTGATCTCATCTTTTTCAACTCCATTACCTAACCTATAACAATTCGCAAGATAAAGCATCGCGGTCATATTTCCACTATCAGCTGCTTTTTTATAATAATAGATAGATTTCTTTTCATTTTGTTTAATTCCTATACCATGTTCATAACAATATCCCAAATAAACTTGCCCAACAATACTTTTATTTTCTGCAGCTTTTTGATACCAATAGAACGATTTATTTTTATTCTGTTTTACTCCACGTCCATCATTATAACACTTGGCAAGATAAACCTGTGCAATTGAACAATCGTTAGATGCCGCCTTCGAAAATAATTCAAACGCTTCTTCCGTATCATTATTATAATCAATATTGTAATAATAAAATAATCCAAGAAACCAAACATACTCTGATTTATCTTGATTATTTTTGAGCCAATTGATAATGTTTCCTGATGATTGATTTAATTGTGATATTTGTTGAATGATAAGTTGCTTAATCTGCTCAAAAGTAAAACCTTTATTATGTTTCTTAATTACTTTATCAATAATTACATTATTAATGTTAACATCGAATAAATGGGTTTCGGGACCAATAATACTTGATTTGACAGTTGTTTGATCTTGTGAACTTGAATTACTTTTAGAATCGTCGGCATATGATAAATTCATACTTGAAATATCATCTAATATTAGATCATGATTTATATCTATGATCTCTTCATTTGAACTTGAATTGAGATTATATATTTCTAATAAATTGTCATCTTTTTGTTCATGAGAAATAATTTCTCGAAGAGTCGAAACAATTTTATGCATATCTGGACGTTCATTGGGCTCAAGTTTCCAACATTCTATTGAATAGATAAATGAATTTATAAATTTTATGTAAATAAAAAATGGTGAATACAATTAATATTATTTACCTCGATATAAGTTGCTATATTCAATAGGCGTGCCATCAATAATTTCTTCTCTTTTTCCAGCTATAATATCATGAGCTAAATCATCGGATTCAATGTTAAATGGTTGTCGTCCGCTCGAAATTTGCCACAAAAGTACTCCAATGCTATATACGTCGGATTTTTCATTTAATTCGTAATTTTGATTTTGTTCTTTACTTAAAAATTTCGGATCTATATAAGCAAAAAATGTTGACGAGTTGCTCGATTCTTCATCAATATTTTTTGACAAGCCAAAGTCTGCTAGTTTAATATTTTTCTGATGCACTAGTATATTATCTGCATTCTTCATTTTTTTTTTACAAAAAAAAAAAAAAAGAAAGAAAAAGAGTGAAATTACAATATTTATAAATTAGATAAAACTACAATTTACAATACGAAATTTGATAGTTACCAGATCACGATGAATAATGTCACATTCGTGTAGACATTCCACAACACTTGCAAGTTGAAATGCTAACCGATATTTATCTTTCCAATCAAGTTCATCAAAATGATTACTTAAATATGATTCTAATGTACCACTATCAGCGTATTCTAAAACTAAAAAGTAACTGTCCATTTGATGAATTACATCTAGAACATTAAAAGAAATTAAATTAATTTAATATAGGGACAAAGTTCGATATTTAGAAGAATTAATGTATATTAATTTCGATACAATTTTCGTTTCAACGCATTAAGGATGTTTTCTTTTATTATTATTCTTACCAGCTTCTATTTTAATAATTCCATAAAACTTTAATATGTTTGGATGAAGATCAACTTTCTTATGTAAATTTATCTAGCAAATAAATTTAATTTTCATAATTTTTATTAATCTAATTAAAACTTTTATATGATTAGTGTATTTGGTACTTTACCTCATTGACAACTTTCTGAACTGATTTTTGATTATTATTAAATGATTTTAAAGCGAAAAAGAGATCGGTACATTTCCATGTGGCACGAAAGACGTTTCCTTCTATTTGTTGTACGTTTTTGAAATCTGAATATTTATAGTGAATGATACGTTCTTCGGCAATTGATCTTTCCAATAATTCACTATAGTAGTCAGTATCTTTAATTATGGTATTCTCGGTATCATTTGACATTTTTGTTGGCTTAATACGCAAAATAATTAATTTATTTGGAAAAAAATAAATTTTGTGCGTTATATATTGTTGATCGGCTAAATCAATACACAAAAATTCTTAATGTAAGTAGGACACATCGTCGGATCCTATATTCCGGAATGAAAAGATCTTCAAAACATTTGCGATATATATGCTTTCATTTGAGCTTGTATTAGGGCTTATGACTATGACAAAGAAAGAGTGTAAGTAACACTACTTAATCTTTAATATAAACAAATAAGTTTCAAAGTTTACCGCCTTTTTCTTTACAATTAAGTTTCGTGAAACGTTCTTATTACACAGCGGCTAATAATAGTCAGCTGATATGAGCTTATGACTGATTGTTTAATTTCTATTTTGAAGCTTGATTCATCCGTTCTTTTCTTTATTAAGACATTTACTCAAAAGTTCTTTTTTTTTTTTTTTTTTCTTTTTTTTTTGGAAATTATAGAAAGAAAAAAAAATTTCATGATTGAAAAGAATAAAAAAATGAATTCGATAACACATTAACATAATATGGCACAGTTGTGCTGTAATGCTGTTAATTTCGTTAACATTTTATGAAGAATAATAATCTACATTAGATTGCTGCAGTGTTGCAGTTCACACAATCCCCTCATGAAACAGCCACATTCTCAAATTAATTTTTTTCAGTTTATTTAACATGTGATACCTTAGTTTAAATAAAGTATTGGGTGATCCGCTGATCTTACGCGTTTTTTGTTACCTTGCCGATCATTTTCATCACAATATAAAACAATATTCCGTGTCACCATTTTTTTTTTTTAAAATGTGTCAAAAAATTCTCTCTTTGCAACAATATTTTTACATATCAATTCTAAAGGTTTAAATTCTATGTTTTGCAATTCCTTTTTTTCTTAATTTCCCTTATGATCACTTACGTTTTTAGTTTCCTATTCATTTTTCATTAACTTGAATTACAGTATAACAAGCCCTTTTTGCATCAAAATTATAGTGTTAATTCTAAAATAGAAGTTTCCTACGATTCACATAGAATAAAATTTTGAAGCATGACATAAGAATGCTCAATTAATTAATAGTCTAAAAATAAATAAAAAATAAATTATATTTTTACAAAAATTAGATTAACCGCTCCATTATCTAAGAACTATACAAAGAACTAGATGACCAGATTTTTACATGATATTGTATCTTGCATAATTATATAGAAGATTAACCCTTTTTCCCATCATCTGTAATTGCAAACCTCCTAAAAAGACATTGTGTGACAACTTGGTGTTACTACTGCGCACGTTCGACCGGTTATCATCTTTGGGAACTGGAAAATATGATGCTATTGTTTCAGTGAGAGCCCCTGAATACAAAGATATCACATTAAGATATACACTTTTTAAATAATTCTCTAAAGTAACATGAGTGTAACCATGTGCACTTTGGCCATTTTCACACATCAATTATCACGACAAGGACAAGGTTCAACATCTTAGAGAGATACATCAACTATACTTTTTAACCGAAATCATTATTTTCACTCATCTTTTACATTTTTCGTCATATCGCTGATTGTTAATACCATTATCTGCATTTATCTTATCTGCATTAGCATTCATTTAAACATTGTGCATTCGGTTCCGGATCCTTAAATCACATGATACAACGGTCATACCTTATATCACATGCCGATCATTTGCCGATCATAATATACATGATATCACATTAACTTTGAAGCGTCATAAATATGTAAAAAAATTACATTAAATTATTTTTTTTAACAGTTTAAAGTATTAAAAATTTAGTATAAAAATTTTGTGGTAAAATAAAATGTAATGCCAAAATTAGCTTTAGATCGAATTTTTTCAATAATTAATATACATGCCGATCATTTTCTAATCAAACTTTGAATCTTCGGCCGAAGCCACAGAAGTTAGACCGAAACTTGAAACTTTTATAGGTCATAGTTTAACTGCTTTAAAATTAATGGCCGAAATAATCCAACATAATTTTTGATAATCCTTGAGATATGGCCAAAATAATATCTGCAATTATTAATATTAATAATAATATTATTTAATTTAGTATAAAATTTTAAAATTCAATAACTTCGCCAATATTGATTTGATAGCAATGATTTTACCACCATTCGAATCCTCTCACCGAGACTAATCTAATGGTATACAGTTCATCAAAATCTGATCACTGGATATCGAGTTGTAAATTTTGAATTTTCATATTGTTCATTAAATTATGAAAATTTACATGAATTGATGTACTTTCTGTTAATTTCAAGCAATTTTACTCTTGAAATTGTCAAATCAAATATTATTCCAGCTTCATGTATTAACAAAATGGTATTTTTTTTTAGGTGACAATACTGAATAAATGATTAATAAATGATCAGCAAATGATCGGCAATAATGTGATAATATGAGGAAGTCCGCCCTGTTTTCACAAGATCAGTGAATCTTATCTGTATCACATGATTTATGAAGTAATTTTGCCTTTTATGTTTTAATTGCGAGGGGATGTAACTGGGCGTAATTACGTGTACTTGCACTACCATATTATCATGGTAAAGTATAAATTTTATTGCAAGAAAAAAATTGGTTATTTTATCAAGTCCACAAAAATGACTACCGCTAATTGGATTGAATATGGTATAAATCAAAATTACATTCAATTATATCCATATAGAGATTTTTGGAATATAAAAATAAACGAAGACAGTGGTGGAGAAGGTAGATTTGGTAAAGTTTTTAGCGCGGAATGGCTTGTTACGAATAGAAAAGTTGCTTTAAAGAAATTAAAGAAATACGATGTCGAGAAATTTGTGACAGAAGTAAATTATTTTTCTCAAAAGTTTAAGATTTGAATCCACGGTTTAAGATAAATATTAAATATTATTTTCAAAAATTAGGTGCGAATGCATGCTAAGAGCCACTCGAGTAAAAACATTGTAAGATTTTTAGGATTGACAAAGGGTAAAAAGAAAGCTTAATTTATGTACTAATAGTTAACTAAAGTTATATAATATGAAAATTAATTAACGTTATTTATGTTGTTATTTTTCTTACAGAAGAGGGAATAGAAACATCATACATGATGGTATTGGAGTATGCCGATCAGAACAATTTAAGAATGTTTTTACAGAAATATACAAATTTTGAATGGGATGGTAAATTAAAGATTTCTTTGGATATAGCCAAAGGACTCGGTTATTTACATTCCCTTAACATCGCCCATCGTGACCTAGTAAGTCTAATTTTTTTTTGAGTAATTTTTACAATAAATTTTACCATTAATCAGAAATTTGTTCCTTCCTATTTTTAAAGCATAGTAATAACATAGTAATAAATCAAGTACATAATTGTACTCAATCTGAATTTGTAGCCCGAATCACTGATTTTGGTAGCGCAACAGTGTTGAGCGATGACAATAATGACAATGACACTAATAAAGTTCTTGGTCAAATTCCGTTCACAGATCCTAAATACTTAAACGACCATAGATATTATAGAAAAGATCTACGGTCAGATATTTATAGCTTGGGCGTCGTGTTCTGGGAAATTTCTTCTAATACAGCTCCTTTTATGAATTTTATGGAGGAATTTACAGGTGATTATAGAGATTTATGTTTGGCTATGGCAATAATCTCCGGATTCCGTGAGAATCGAAAGATTCTTACTCCAGATGAATATTATATACTTTTCAAACGTTGTTGGGAGGGTGAACCGTCTGAACGACCTAATATCGATGCAGTCATTGAGGCTTTAGCAACAATTAACCCTATATTATCAAATTCTTTAGTAGAAACTATTACGATTGGTAAGTCTTCATTTTTATGAAGGAAAAAAAAAAAAAAATTTCTAATTCGAAGTCTTTCACATTTTGTAGGTGACACACCAAATTAATTTGAGGATATTACAAATCTTATATACGCGTATATCAATAGATAAAAAAAAATCCTCTCAATAAAACTTTCCGTTAGGTTATGGTTTACTATTGCGAAAATTTATTTATGTGTAATATTTTATATTTGTCAACGTTGTAATTATATTTTAACCAGAAATTTGTATAATAATATATTTATTAAAAAATTTAATAAAATCCTATAAAAAATGATTCAAATTTTCCACACCTCGTAATAGTCTATTTTATATATAAAAGTTTCTCATAGACATCTTTAATTTTTGGTCTAGCGTTACTATCTGTATGCCAGCAGTTTTTATAAAGATTTTTATAATCATCAGGGATGTAGGGGATGTCGTATTCTCTATGACCAGCTTTAATATTATGAATTAAATTTAAAACACCGTCATTTCGATACGGTACTTTTTCACTCATTATTTCCCATAAAAGAGTCCCTAAACTATAGATATCCACGGGATAATTATCTTTCTTATGGCTTTTACTGCTCTCTAAAAATGAATTTGGATCTACATATCCAATATTGTTAAAAAGTTCACCACAAATATATAAATCCTTACTCTTGAGATCCTTATTCTCGAATGGCAAAGGCAAATTTGAAATTTTAGGAACTTTATCAAATATCAGAATATTGTCTGGATTCTATAAGGGGAAAATTAGAATTAAGTTAAATCATAAAAGTATATGTAAAATAAAGTATACCGAATAAAATTATTTTGCTTACTATGTTTCCGTGAACGATATTATTATTATGCAAGACCTTAATACCATTTACAATGCCTTTTGCAACTTCTAACTTTTCACCAAATGGTAATTTATTGTTTTTTATATACTTTCTTAAATTACCATTATTGGCAAATGGCATTACTAAAAACAGATTTTTTTCGTCTATAAAGAAATTTGATAGCTTAATAATAAAATTTAAATTTATTAAAATTAATAAAATAATTTAAATCTTTACCTTTAATACCAACTCCCAAAAATTCAACAATATTTTTATCTTGATATATATGATCCCATCTACTTATCTAAATAATAATAATAATTATTTAGGAAACTATGAATCTTACATTGGTGATAATGTTACGAAGACAAATTTTAAGTGTGGATTACTTATTTACTTACTTTTTGTTGTAATAATTCGGATAATATTGAATTCATTCTCTCCTTGGTTTTATCCAATTTATTTATTTGTAAAGTTTTAATTGCAACTCGTCGTTCCGACATCGTTCCAAAACTAATCCTTCCAACACCATCAAAGAATTCTTCTTTTTCAATTTGATCGTATTTAATAATTTCAATATCTTTTCTTCCTTGATTAGGTTTGCTAACATATTCTTGTTTTGTTGTAGAAGCAGCTACAAATTCGGTTTTAAGAAAATTAATTTCTCTCATTTCTTCTTGTTCTTGTGGGGACATCACGTCTTTAAAATAATCTTCTAAAGTTTTACTAATTTCACTTTGAATTTTTGCTAAACTCGGTCGACTTAATGGATCTTCTTTCCAACAATCTATCATCAAATTCGCATAATGACTTGGGGTTCCTTCCATAATTTTTGGTCTCGACCCACTTACAATTTCGTCTGATAATAGTCTTGTTGGCATTTCATCAAATGGCTGGCGACCTGTTGAAACTTCCCACATAACCATTCCAAAACTATAAATGTCCGAACTTATTGTCATTTTTTCCGTTGTTCCTTTTAACATCTCTGGAGCAACATATGGCATAGTTCCAAAACTCACTTCTGATGGATTGTCAACAGATCTGCAGTATCTAAGATCACCGATTAACCAGATTTCACGACTAGTAGAAAGCCTTATAATCCCAGAATGTAAGTCTCCATGGATAAATTTTTTGTTATGGATGCTTGCTAATGATTCTAGTATATTTTGTAGTATCCTATATTTTGTTACCCAAGAAAGAGTATGTATGTTGTCCTTTAAATAGCTTTTTAGAGTATATGACACATTCTCTGTGATGATCATGTAGTCGTCGTTTCCATCTCTGGTTAATCCGTAAATACGTATAACCGGTGACATAGTTGAAGTTAACAATAAATGCGCTTTAATCTCCTGAAGCGATTGTTCTAAGTTCGGATTGTTCATGCTCACGTTTTTTATTGTGACATAATGTGGTCCGAACCTTTTTAATTCTTGATATTTGAAATCCCAACTCGTGTATCTTCCTTCCGTCCACAAAGCTTTCATTTTATGATACATACCACCTTCGGAGGTATATTGGATATCTTGTAGATTACTATAAGGGATCCATTCTATAATATGATCCGGCCTACGTATTTTTTTTTGACAACTTTCAATCCACTCATCAATTTCTTCATTCTCGGAAGTCCACTTTTCAAAACGGGACACTAAATAATTTCGAATACAAAATTCGCAAGAGTTCAAATTGTCACATATGTTTTGACATTTCCTACATTGCTTTTCCTTAATAATATCTCTTAGAATATCATTTGCTTTCTTAAGATTTTCGGATTTCTCTGTGTTGTTTAAAGACTCTACTCTCTTTATAGCTTCGATAGTATCAATAATAGCTTGTGCTGAAAATTCTACACCTTCAATAGATTCCATTATCAAGTCAAAACTTTATATAAAAATGTTTTTTGCTGTCAATATCAACTGTAACCGAAAATAAGCGTTCTTTCTTTCCTTTCTACCTTTTTTAAATGTTTTGTGTGTGTGACAGGTCTAATTATCATGCGGTGAAATTTTGTAGTACGCTCGATAATCATCGGTACATAATCATGCATATAAAAGTACGTTAGAGTGTCACTGATATCATACATTGTGTCATATGATTAAGTTGTTAGATTGCACAAGGTTAAAATAGCTAAATGAAAATCTACAAATCATTTTTTTTTTGGGAAAAAACTTCTTTTTTTGAATCTTTATTTGATGGCAAAATGTAACAGTAAGAAACCAAGGATTAACATTTTGCGTTACGCAGACCACGTGACAAAATAGTTCATTCAATCTTACTATTTAGGAAAAAAAACAAATGAATTAGGAGATGGACTTACTAAATTAATAGTTTATTAAACTTTATTTATACAAAAATAATTTTTTTTTAAAAAAAATATGCTCAGATCATCAGGTGCGGATTCAATCGGTTAACGCGTTTATTATTTGAAAACATAATTAGTTTATGGAAACTTTATTAAAATTTACGTGCTGGTCAGAGCGCTGCTTCAACAAAAATCCAAAACTAATATAATGTTGTTTTTTCCGTATAAGTTAATATATACAATAAGAATATTGTCTAGATTCTATAAGGGGAATTACTATGTTCCCGTGAACGATATTATTATTATGCAAGACCTTAATACCATTTACAATGCCTTTTGCAACTTCTAACTTTTCACCAAATGGTAATTTATTGTTTTTTATATAATTTCTTAAATTACCATTATTGGCAAATGGCATTCGTCTATAAAGAAATTTGATAGCTTAATAATAAAATTTAAATTATTAAAATTAATATAATAATTTAAATCTTTTCCTTTAATACCAACTCCCAATAATTCATGATCCCGTCTACTACTTATCTAAATAATAATAATAATTAATTAGGAAACTATGAATCTTACATTGGTGATAATATTACGAGACAAATTTTAAGTATGGATTACTTATTTACTTACTTTTTGTTGTAATAATTCGGATAATAATGAATTCATTCTATCCTTGGTTTTATCCAATTTATTTATTTGTAAAGTTTTAATTGCAACTCGTCGTTCTGACATCGTTCTAAAACTAATCCTTCCAATACCATCAAAGAATTCTTCTTTTTCAATTTGATCGTATTTAATATTTTCAATATCTTTTCTTCCTTGATTAGGTTTGCTAACATATTCTTGTTTTTCGTAAAAGCAGCTACGAATTCGGTTCTAAAAAAAATTAATTTCTCTCATTTCTTCTTGTTCTTGTGGAGACATCACACCTTTAAAAAAAAATTAAGTTTTATTAATTTCATTTTGGATTTCTGCTAAACTTGGTCTCTTTAATGGATCTTGGTCCCAACATTGTTTCATCAATTTCGAATAATGACTTGGGGTTCCTTCCATAATTTCAATAATGACTTGGGGTTCCTTCCATAATTTCAATAATGACTTGGGGTTCCTTCCATAATTTCTGGTCTCAATCCACCTACAATTTCTTCCGATAATAGATTTGTCGGCCTTTCATCAAATGGCGTCCACAAAGCTTTCATTTTATGATACATACCATCTTCGGAGGTATATTGGATATCTTGTAGATTATTATAAGGGATCCATTCTATAATATGATCCGGCCTACGTATTTTTTTTGACAACTTTCTATCCACTCATCAATTTCTTCGTTCTCAGAAGTCCACTTTTCAAAACGGGACACTAAATAATTTCGAATACAAAATTCGCAAGAGTTCAAATTGTCACATACGTTTTGACATTTCCTACATTGCTTTTCCTTAATAATATCTCTTAGAATATCATTTGCTTTCTTAAGATTTTCGGATTTCTCTGTGTTGTTTAAAGACTCTACTCTCTTTATAGCTTCGATAGTATCAATAATAGTTTGTGCTGAAAATTCTACACCTTCAATAAATTCGATTATCGAGTCAAACCTTTATATAAAAATGTTTTTTTGCCGTCAATATCGAATGTAACTGAAAATAAGAGTTCTCTCTTTCCTTTCTGCCTTTTTAAATGTTTTGTTGACATATAAAAGGTCTAATTATCATGCGGTGAAATTTTGTAGTACTCTCGATAATCATCGGTACATAATCGTGCATATAAAAGTACGTTAGAGTGTCACTGATATCATTCATTGGGCGTCTTCACATATTGCATGATTAGGATTAGATTAGGATTAAGATCAGGATTAGCTTGAGATTAAGATTAACGTTCAATCTTCACAAAATTAATCATGATTGAATCTATTAAGGTATTAAATCGGCCAGAATTTAGTTATCCATTATAAATACGACTGAAATTAAGATATTATATTAGATAATTAATTTTTCAATTCTAATCTTACTCAGTGAGCAAGATTGAAATTACATATGAAATTTCAATCATGATTAGCTTGAGATTAACCTTAATCTCAATCACGTTTAACCTTTTGTGCTATATGATTAAGTTAGATTGCACAAGGTTATAATGGCTAAATGAAAATCTACAAATCATTGTTTTTTTGGAAAAAAACTTCGTTTTTTTGAATCTTTATTGACGGCGAAAATGTAACAGGTAAGAAACCAAGGATAACATTTTGCGTTATGCGCAGACCACGTGACAAATAGTACGAGTGTTTCATTCAATATTACTATTTAAGAAAAAAAAAAACAAATGAATTGGGAGGTGGACTTACTAAATTAATAATTTATTAAACTTATTTATACAAAGTAATTTTTTTTTTTATTTGTTTTTTAAAAAATATAATGTATGTTTAACTATGGTTAATGTTCAGATCATCAGGCGTTTATTATTTGAAATTTTGTAGCACTCTCGATAATCAAGAGTGTCACAGATATCATACATGTGTCATATGATTACATTGTTAGATTGCACAAAGTTAAAAATGGCTAAATGAAAATTTACAATAAAATTCTTTTTTGGAAAAAACTTTTTTTGTATAATCACTATCTTTAAAGATTAACCCATTTTGCATTATGCGCAGACCACGTGACATATGAGTGTTTCATTCAATCTTAATATTTAAGAAAAAAAACAAATGAATTGGGAAATGAACTTATTAAAGTAATAGTTTATTAAACTTATTTACAAAGTAATTTTCTTTTATTTGTTTTTAAATTTTTAAATTATAATGTATGTTTAACTATTGTTAATTCTCGCTTCTCAGATCATCAGGCGCGGATTCAATCGGATAACCGTTAACGCGTTTATTATTTTGAAAACATAATTAGTTATATGGAAAACTTTATTAAAATTTACAAGTTCAAAGATGAACGTGCTTGTCAGAGCGCTGCTTCGACAAAAATCCATCTCTTAACTCATTATTTATACAAAAAGAATATAAATTAATATAATCCGTATAAGTTAATATATACAATAATAATACTTAATAAAAATTAATGATAATTACAAATATGAATGACCAAGTATAAACAATTTAAAGATGAAATAAAAAAAAGTGAAATATAGGGGAAAACAAAGAAATATAACAAATATCTGCTGAATTGCGGCCATAGATGGTATAGTGGCTTGTACAACGTTTTGTGATCTTTCAACAACTCGATTCTGCATTGGATGCAATAATGGAAATATGTTATGTTTTTCATATAATTTTTGCAACATATTGAAAAGTTGTTGAATTCCTGGACGTAATGAAGGTTCTTGCACCCAAGCAAGTTTAATAATCGCGCAATACTCTTTTTGAATTGAATCAGAATCTAATTCGATATCCAACGCTTCTCTACCTCCGCTTAGAACATGATCTAGTATTCCTGTTAGAGATTTATTTTCATATGGCTTTTTTTGAAAAGCAAGCTCCCAAAGAAGCATCCCATAACTAAAAATTTCACATTGAATGGTATATCTATTAATGTCTTGCTGCCTTTTAGGATCTCTTAAATATCGAATGCACTCTAATTTTTCAGGGGCCATCCAATGTATTATATCAAAAACATTATCATTAGGAAGAGTGATAGCGTTAAATTCACGAGCAAGGCTGAAATTTGAAATTTTAGGTTGCATGTTTTCCGTGATTAAAATATTTTCGCATTTTAAATCATGGTGAAGAATATTTACACTGTGTAAGAATGCCAATCCACGACAAATATCTCTTGCAATTGAGATTTTCGCATCCCACCGAATATTGTTATTTAGATAGATTTCTCTTAAATTTCCATGTTCCGCCCATTCAAAGACCATCACGTTCTTCTCAGATATTTCTGATAGACCATGAAATTGAATAATATATGGACAAATATTTAATTTTTCCAAAATAGCGAGATGTTTCTGAATGTTTTTCATGGATATGGGTTTGCAAGCAACGTCCATTGCTCGATAAACTTTTTTCAGAATGCTACCTTTACGTACAACATGCTGTGATGCGTCTGTCAATTCTGAAGGCATAATTTGGTTGGTTTCTAACGTTAAATTTGAATTATTTACTTGTTCATTTAGTAAATAGATTTTATTAATTTCTTCATTGAGTGGAGTAAAATCAAGTGATTTACTTTTATCTCCATATTCTAAAATTTTATTATTTTGTTCGATAATTTTATTATTTTGTCTTTCGACATTATTTATTTTAAAAATGATTTCCTGGTTTTGAATTAGAATTTCATTGGTGGTGGAGTTAATCTCTCTAGTTTGATTTTCCGTGGACGTAATACCGCCTTCAATGTTATCCAAAAACTTCATCATTTCAATCATATCAAATTGTAAAAATGACAAATATTTATTCATCTGTTCATTTGTAGTAATAGATATTGCTAAATTTAAATCTTTTGAGCATTCATCAAATTCTTCAATAATCTCTCGAAATTTTTCTTTAATACTCCTGCTTGTATAAAATTTTTTGAATTTTGATAATTGAGTAATATCATTACAAAAATCTCTAATATTTTTTAAACAAATTACGAATTTATCAAGAGATTTATTATAACCTTGACTAAGAAATTTATCAATATTCTCTTCTTTTTCCCTAACTAATCCTTTAAGCGCAGCTTCTGCAGCTTCAATTCGATTAACTAATACTCCACAGGTTTTTTTATTGTACTGAGCATTTTCATAAGCATCTGCAATCTCTTTTGTTAAAGCAGATATTACAGATATGCAAGGTATGAAAGGTCCTACTGTATCGTTTACACGTTCCATAACTCTGGATGACGTTTCTATAAATTTACCGACAGACTTTTGACAGCTAATCTTTAGCATGATGTGATTGGTTTAAAGATAAATTATGTAATCACTTTGAATAAATAAATTTCGAAATGATTATAATTTATACCATTTGAATTATTTGAATTAATATTGGTTAATATATATTTATAAGAAAAAAATTTTTTTGCTCTCAATGTGATAATTTTGCTTTGTTAAAATGAAATGTTTCATTTGTGAAATTTGGGAGAATAATCGCCATTATGTACAATGAAAACTTTGTTTATGAATGAATAAATAGTTTCACCAAACTTTTTCACAATGAACTCCAAAAAAGTAAACTTTATAAAGATAATAACCATAAAATTTTACAAATAAAATTTTGTGTCTTCTATGAAGAATCTTGGCATATGAATTTATTACTAAATAATGACGTTTTTGTAACATTATATATGTTAATTCAATTCCGATCTCTTTTAACGGTATTTTTATTTAAAATTTACATCTAAAAGATAATCTACAATAATAAAAAGGAAATTTATATGAAATTTTTGGTTGGCACAGTATGCATAAATGCATCCCTTTCAATTAATATAATAAATTTGTATAAAAACTAAGTCCTGTCTTTAGATTATTTGGAGTTTCAATTAAATTTAATTACGCGTTATGGATTTGCTTTTTCTACCATCAGATTTAATTTGGAAATTACGGACTAATGGAACGCTGATATTGATAAATTTATTAAAGATACAATCAAAGAATGGCTCGAATGAATATCATTGGATAGATCCTATGATATAAAGCAACATGAAATGTGAAAATATATATCTAGCAACATGGTTAGAGAAAGGATATAACTGTAATGGATCCAGAGTTTATTTATTTATCATGTCCTTTTCTATTAGAAATCATAACATTCTCGTTTTCCACATTTATTGTTTAATAAATTCTTTCTCCATTACTATAAACGTTTTGTATTAAAAAACACTTGTTTTATTCAAATAGGTCTTTTTTGTTAATTCAATAAATGGCAACCCCAAGAAATACAATAGTTACTTGCATGGGAGATTTTTAAATTTTACGCTAATTAACTAAAATTAGAAGGTGACTTAGGCTGCAAGAAAATGTTTAATTGATTTGTTAAATCTCCAATTTCCTAACTATTCCTTTATTTTTTCTTTTTTTTTTTTTTTTTTAAAAAAAAAAAAAAATAGTTATAACATGGAAATTGCATGATAATTTAGAGAAGAAAAAATTATTTTTATGATTAGCCAGCCCATCATATAAAATTTTTAGTTTCTACAAATTAATATACAGCATATAACAAGATAAATTTTAAAAGTTGTTTGACCGTTACTGATAAAAGTAAAAATACTCTAGTAAAAAGGCTTATTAAGATATTTTTAATAAAAGAGAAAATATGATATATCACATTGTTCCCAAAATTGGTACGCAGTTTCGAATATTGATAGTGGTTTCTTCCCCATTTTTTTAATTAAAGATCACGTGAAAATACAATTATAAAAAATCGTGTAACAGAACTAAATATAAAAAAAACCGCCAAACCTGCTTATCTAGTGAACAATGTCTGATGATTTAGATAAAGAGTTGTGGATTAATACAGCGATAGAACATAAACATATCCAATTATTTAATTATGAAGATTTTAATAATCAAAATAATCTTGCAAAAGGTGGATTAGCCGAAATAATAATTGCGGATTGGAAATACTCAGATAAAAAAGTTGTAATAAAGAAATTATTTAATTATGATATTCAAAAACTTGTACAAGAGGTAAATTCTTTCTTTTTTTTTTTTTATTTTTATTTTTTTTTTAAAGAAAATATTGATTTATTTTACCGTTACTAATGTATAGTTAAAAATGCATATTTCATGTCATTGGAGCGAATATGTTATACGTTTCTTTGGATTAACGGAAGGTAAGCTTAATTATAAAATTTAATGATCCAATTTTCTAAATTTTTATAAGAATTTGTCGTATTTATATTTCGACAGAGATTAATAAATATATGATGGTTATGGAATACGCTAGCTCTCATAGTCTTCGAAATTTTTTGAAAGATAGAGGACATAATTGGGAGACTAAATACAAACTTTCGCTTGACATAGCTAAAGGACTTAGTTGTTTACATTCGCGTAAGATTATTCATCGTGATCTGGTATGGCTAAAAAGTTAATTTAAATTCTCGTATTCATAACCTTCTTAAAAAATATATATTTATATTTTATTAAGCATACAGATAATATACTTATAAACCAGAAAACGGATAGACCTGAGTTCACAGCACAAATCACTGATTTTGGCGAAGCAATATCAACAGAAAGCAAAGAAAATATAATTAATATTGATCGTGGTTCGGCTCAGCCTGCATTCACTGATCCTGATTATTTAAATTATATGACATGCAAGATAAGGAAAAAAGAAAGAAACGAAAAATCAGATATTTACAGTTTAGGTGTTATTTTTTGGGAAATATCATCGGGTAAAATTCCATTTGAGAAACTTAAGCGTAAACATCAAAACGAACCTTTATGCTTATTATTTGAAATAATATGTGGAAAACGTGAGGAAGTACCTGACTCAACACCACAAAATTATTCACTTCTTTATACGGCTTGTTGGCAAGGGAATCAAACGAAACGGCCGACACTTGAACAAATTATAAAAGTTTTAAGTAATATTAACAATATTTCTGTGAATAATGTAGAAAACATTCTAAACCTACAAGGTAAGCTCCCTATTTAATTAAATCATAAAATAAGAGCAACTTATAATTGTATTTATATTATTAGATAACAATAGAGAGTCAGATGAATCAGATGAATCAGATGAATCGGATGAGTCGGGTGAATCAAGTGAATCGGATGAATCAGAGTTGGAAAACTATTGAAAATCATCTATACATCTATACATTGTATATATATTTACAAATAAATTGTTGTGCTATCATTCTTTTTAAATATTTAAATGCAAAATTAAGAACTATCATGTTGCAGATATTGAACATTTATCCTATAATAGTGTATTAATGTGTAAAATTTTTTTGTGTACATCTTCAATAATTGGTCTGGATGAACTATCTTTATCCCAACATTTGTTATAAAGATCTTTATATTCATTCATACATTCAGCAGGAATATCAGGTAAATTGGGTACATCAACTTCTCTATGACCTTTTTTAATCTCCTTGATCAATTTTATGATACTTTTAACTCTTGTATCTTTTGAATATGGTATTTGTTCACTTATCATTTCCCATAACAGACTTCCTAAACTATATATATCCATTGACTTCGCTTTTTTAAAACGTTTATTTAATAATGAATCTGGATCAAGATATCCAATTTTTTCGAAAAAATGTTCATCTAAACATATAGATTTTTTCTCATATGGTAATGGTAAATCAGAAATTTTAGCGATTCCATCAAACATAATAATATTTTTTGGATGCTATAATTTTAAAAAAAAGAATTTTAAATTAAATTATTATCAAAATTTGATCAACTTTATTACTTACTAGATTTTCATGTATAATATCGTGTTCTTTATGCAAAAATAATATTCCATGTACTATATCTGTTGCAATTTTAATCTTTTCTTCCGAAGGACAATTTTTATTGCTTAAATAATCTCTTAAATTACCTTCGTGAGAAAATGGCGTGACTAAAAAAAATTTATCTTTATCTACAAATTAAACAAAAGGTTACTAATTTGTTTTTAAAAAAAAAATAAAAAAAAAAATTAATTGTTGTAAATACCTTTAAAAATTCCTAGAAATTTGACAATGTTATTGGATTGTTCACTTATTTTATACAAATTGTTTAACTGAAATAACAAATAATTTATTAAAAAAAAAAAAAATTTAAAAATTAACGTCGATATACTTTTACTTACATTTGATGGTTTAATTTTATCACTGTATAATTTTTTGATTACAATTTTACTATTATCAGTTGACATCAACCTAAGATTAATATTATTGTTACTATTATAGTACTGTATATCAGTTATATCGGTGATCTGATCTTTATTAAAAAGTTTAAATTCAATTTTGGTTACGTCGACTTCATCCTCATTTTCTTTGGTTTTGATGTCGTAAGTGATTTTATTTTCACTTTTATAAATATTGCTTTGTGATGCTGATTCACTATCATCCTTTTTTACATAACCTTTATTTATACTTTTGTTAATATTATATTTGGTTTCTTCATATGTTGATACATAATCATCATTTCCTAAAGATAGAATATCATTACTGCCTTTATAAATATGAATATGAAATACAATAAGACTTACCAATCGTAATAGTTTTTACTAAAGCAATTGTAATTGTTTTTAAAGTCTCAATAACTGCATTAATATTAGGTCGTTCAGACGGTTCATCATCCCAACAACGTTTGTAAAGCATATAATATTCATCTGGAGTAAGAACTTTTCGATTCTCACGTAATCCGGCGATTATTGCCATAGCCAAACATAAATCTCTATAATCACCTGTAAATTCCCCCATAAAATTCATAAAAGGAGCTGTATTAGAAGAAATTTCCCAGAACACGACGCCCAAGCTATAAATATCTGACCGTAGATCTTTTCTATAATATCTATGGTCGTTTAAGTATTTAGGATCTGTGAACGGAATTTGACCAAGAACTTTATCATTGTCATTATTGTCATCGCTCAACACTGTTGCGCTACCAAAATCAGTGATTCGGGCTATAAATTCAGATTGAGTACAATTATGTACTTGATTTATTACTATATTATTACTATGCTTTAAAAATAGGAAGGAAAAAATTTCTGATTAATGGTAAAATTTATTGTAAAAATTACTCAAAAAAAATTAGACTTACAAGGTCACGATGGGCGATGTTAAGGGAATGTAAATAACCGAGTCCTTTGGCTATATCCAAAGAAATTTTTAATTTACCATCCCATTCAAAATTTGTATATTTCTGTAAAAACATTCTTAAGTTTTGATCAGCATATTCCAATATCATTATATATGATGTTCCTATTCCCTCTTCTATATGAAATATGATAATATACAGATATACAGTAAATGGCGTAAATTAATTTTTTAATATAACTTTAGTAAACTACTATTAACGCATAAATTAAGCTTTTCTTTTTACCTCGTGTCAATCCTAAAAATCTTATTATGTAAATACTCGAATGACATATAATGTGCATTCGCACCTAATTTCGAAAACAATAATTATAAAATATCTGAGCGAAATCCCTATGGTAAACCACTCCACAAAACATAACAAGGAAAAAATAGTTTACTTCTGATACAAATTTTTCTACATTAAAGTTTTTTAATTTCTTCAAAGCGACCTTTCTATTTGTGAGAGGCCAATCTGCGCTATCAACACGACTAAAACTACTTTCATTATTATATTCTATATTATGAAATTCATTATATGGATATAATTGAATATGTCTATTGACTATAGCAGAATTAATCCACTCAATCATCATTGTGTTTGACGAAAGTCCTATTTTTTTGAGTTCGCGTAAAACCTTATTTAAAAATTATTTCAAAGGTCATGTGATTCTTTCCCCTAAACTCCTTAAATATATTGGTTCACTATAATCAATCATGTAACAGAGATAATTTCGCGCGTCAAAAAATTACATTTTCACGTAATGTATTTGTACATATGAAAACTTGAAATATAAAGATTTATTAAGTGAAATCAATACCAAAACCAATACTTTCTATTAAATGTTAATACATAGTTATTACTAATTGACTCATGTTACTCTGGAGTCTGGACTATTGTAAGTGAATATTTGCCAATCGGAATGCGTAAAAAGAAGATATATTATTTACCGTAAATGGCTGACTAAAGTACCCGGGTATAATACAAAATTGACTTGCAAAAACTTTCTTTTAATATAAATTATTAATTTATAGCAAAAATCAATGTATTTAGTTCTTAATAAAATTTTTACCAAAATCATATAGAGTATACTTGTACATTTTTTCAAAGTTTTATATTATAATAATAATAATACTCGAGTCTTTCAAATTTATGGATATGGGGACAAGCAAATTTAAGGAATGATGAATTAATTATATACAGTAAATAATACATACAATTTATTGTATTTATTTGTACAATTAAATAATGATAAAAAATAATTTGTTTAATTACAGTATATTTATATTCTTTAATATATAATGTAAAAGATATTTATAAATTAAGTAATGCATTCCTTTATAACTTGAAACTTAACTATTTAAAGCTTAGTTATAATTTTTAAATCGTAAAATTGTACTTTAAGGATACTTGATAATTATAAGTTCCAACAAGTTATTTTTGCTCAGTTGTTGTGATTATCGGTACATAATATAACATTGTCATATAATGCTAAAAGCCTAAAAGTCGTTTGTTTTATGCCACATTTGTTTTGTTTTTTTTGTTATTTTGTGATTACAATATTATTAGCTGTTACCATAGCTTGTTCCAAAGATCTTGATAATCTAGAGCTAATTGTTTTTAAAACTTCAATAACTGTTTCAATATCAGGCCGTTCATCTGGTTCATTATCGTAACAACGTTTGTAAAGTTTAACGTAACCTTCTGGAGTATGAGGTACATGACGTTCACGAAGTCCACCTATTATTTCGAACGTCAAACACAAATCTCTAAATTCGCCACGAGAATCTGGCATGAAACTTTCAAAAGGAACTCTACCAGATGAAATTTCCCATAATATGACACCTAAACTGTAAATATCTGATCTTAGGTCTTTTCTATAATGTTTAGGGTCGTTTAAGCATTTAGGGTCTGTGAACGGAATTGGACCAATAACTCTATCAGTGTCATTATCATTCCTATCATCACTCAACATTTTTGCTCTACTAAAATCAGTGATTTTTGCTATATAACCATAATGATCTTGATTTATTACTATATCATTACTTTTCTTAAGAAAGAAGATTGCATATTAATTATTATTATTTAACCTACAACAATGTACAAAAGTTAACTTACCAGGTCACGATGAGCAACATTAAGGGAATGTAAATGAAGAAGCCCCTTAGATATATCCAGAGAAAGTTTTAATTTAATATCCCATTTAAGGTTTGCATTTTTCTGCAAAAACATTCTTAGATTATTCCTATCAGCATATTCAAATATCATTATGTATGATGCTTCTGATTCTTCTACAATGAAATATATTAATTTGAAACAATTTTACAGACTATTATCGCGAATTAAATCTTTTTTTTTTACCTTTTGTCAAACCCAAAAATCTTACAATGTTTTTATTCGAATGACATGTAGTGTGCATTTGCACCTAATTTCGAAAAACAATAATTATAAAATGTCTGAGTGAAATCCCTATGGTGTACTACTCCACAAAACACGATATGGAAAAAATAATTTACTTCGGATACAAATTTTTCTATATTAAAGTTTTTTAATTTCTTCAAAGCGACCTTTCTATTTGTGAGAGGCCAATCTGCGCTAGCAACACGACTAAATCTACCTTCTCCATTGTATCTTATATGATGAAATTCATTATATGAATATAATTGAAAGTGTCCATTGGCTATAGCAGAATTAATCCAAGAAGTCATTGTTAATTTTTCAAAGGTTCAAAATAGTTTGGCTCGTGTGATACCCTGTGATTATCATGAAGATCCGCATTCGTAATTTGATATAAAAAGGGGTCAGCCGTAATATACTTACTATTTTTTTCTTTATAAAACTGTACATATAAAAGTTACAAAGAATTACGGTATTAATAAAAAAAAACAAAATACTATTAAATGATGTAAATTCTTTTCATAAAAATGATTATGATAATTATGGTCATCCAATAAAGAATGTAAATTTCCCTACAAAAAAAGTAATTTTTTTTTTTTTTTTTTTTTGATTAGGAAATGTTTAATTCCGCTACTAAAATAATCATTTTAGTAAATTAAAAAAAAAAAAATTCAATCATTATTTGGAAGTTTTGAATAATAAAAAGTCCTAGAATAGTTTATTAGATAACGAACGGACTTCAACTCCGATCATACTTTTCCGTAAATAAGAAATTTTGACAAAATGGAATGGAGTACACGGAATTGACGGAATTGGATAACACAAAGGGCCATCTCAAAATTCCCAAATTTGTAGATATTACAAACAAATGAAGAAACATACATCGATGTGTAGCATACATTCAGTATAAATTCGAAAGAAATCCCACCATCAGTTCACCATCAATTTTGATTATAATTTTTTTCGTAAAATTATTAAAAAAATCAAGAACACTAAAAAAAAAAAAACAAAATGGCAGAAGAAATAATTCGTATATCAGTTAACACGATGAAAAATGTGAATGATGTTGTCGGACCATTCTTACCATTCGTTACATTAATAACAAGTTTAACTAAAGAGATAGCAGAAGCATATGAAAATGTTCAATATAATAAAAAAACATGTGGAACATTAGTTAATAGAGTAGAAGCAGCTGAAGCAGCAATTAAAGGATTAATGAGACAAAAAGAAGAGAATATTGCAAAATTTTGTAGTCAAGATTATTATGATTCATTTTCAAGATTTGTGAATTGTTTAAAACATATAAAAGAATTTTTTTATGATATATCACAATTATCAAAATTTAAAAAATTTTATACAAGTGGAAATATAAAAGAAACTTTTGAAAAGATTATAAAAGAATTTGATTCATGTTCAGTAGATTTAAATTTAGCAATTTCTATAGCTAATAATGATCAATTAAATAAGGATTTAGCAATATTACATTCTGATATAATTGAAATGATGAAATTTTTAGATAATGTTGAAGGAGGTATAACTTCAATAAATGATAATTTACAACAAATTGTTGACAATAATAGTGAAATACAAATTCTAAATAAGAATATTATAATTAAAATAAATAATATTGAAGAACAAAATAATAAAATTATAGAACAAAATAATAGAATTTTAGAATATGAAGATAAACATAAATCACTTGATTTTACTCCTCTCAACACTGAAATTGAAACCATTTCAATATTAAATAAAGAAGTGAATAATCAACATTCAAAAATTGAAGTTAAAGCCAAAAGAATCGATCCTTCAAAGATTAAGGATGCCCCTCATCATGTTTTACGTAAAGGTAGTAGAATAACTATACAGAAAAGAATTTATAAAGAGATGGATGTTGCTTGTAAACCTATCTCTATGGATAATATTCAAAGAATTCAAAAACATCTTGCCATTTTAAAGAAATTAGATACTTGTCCTTATATTATTCAATTTCATGGTTTATCAGAGATAAATGGTGAAAATGTAATGATCTTTGAATGGGCTGAATATGGAACTTTAAGAGAACTTTATCTTAGTTATAATATTGAATGGGAAGCAAAGATTTCTATCGCGAGAAACATCTGTCGAGGTTTAATTTTTTTACATGCAGGTAATGAGATTTCTTTACGATTAAAAATAATTGTGTGTAAACCTGTGTCTAATTTTTAAATTTTTACCTTATAGTGGAGATTTTACATCATGATATTAGATGTGAAAATGTGTTAATTACTGAACATATGTTACCAAAGATTTGTAATTTCAAATTTTCTCGTGAATTTAATGCTGCCACCATTCAAATTGATGATATGAATGATATAATACATTGGTTGGCTCCTGAAAAATTGAATCATATCTCTACGGAAAAAGATTCTAAAAAATCCCATAAAAAACAAGATGAGACTAGTAGTTATACTATACAATGTGATATTTTCAGGTTGGTGAAATACGATTAAACAAACAAACAAATATATATTTATATATATTTATCTTATATTCTCCTAATCCTTTTTTTTTTAGTTTTGCAATGCTTCTTTGGGAACTTGGATTTCAAAAGAAACCTTATGAAAATAAGCCTATATCTCAAATCCAAAAACATGTATCAAGAGGTGGTAGAGAAACGTTAGATTTTGGTTTATGTCCTAATTCTATTCAAAAAGAATATCGTACTATTATTGAACTTGCTTGGGCTCAAGAACCTTCTTTACGTCCAGGAATTCAACATATTTTTAATATGTTACAAGATTTATATGAGAAACATGTTTTACAAAGGTCTCCTTTATTACGTCCAAAACTGGATGAAATTGATGAAGGTTTACATAAATTATGTATTACTGATCGTAATATTGGTCCTATACCTAAAGTTACTCCTGTTATTCCTTTAACCCCATTTAAAGAAGGTTTATTGGCTCATAAAGAAAAAAATTATGAAAAAGCTTGGAAATGTTTTGAAGAACATGCAAAAGTTGGTGATATATTAGCAAAATATTGGCAAGGTTATTATTATTTAGAAGGAAAATATGTTGATAGAAATCATGCTAAAGCTAAAGAATTATTTAAGGATGCTGCTGATGGTGGTAATGCTGATGCTCAATTACGTTATGCTTTTTGTTTAATTGATAAAGAGAATGATAATATGGATTATGATAATTTTTTAAAATATTTAAAAATGTCTGCTGATAAAAATAATCCTACTGCTCTTTATAATCTTGGTGAAATTTATTTACAAGGTAAAATGGGTATTGAAGAGGATGAAACAAAAGGTATTCAATATTTAAGATTGGCTGCTTTACGTGATCAACCTAAAGCAAAAGAAATTTTAAAAGAACGTAATATTAATTTATATTAAAAAAATATCAATTTGTCTAGTATATTTATTTTCTACATTAAATAACAATCATGTATATTTATAATTATAATCATTGTTAATAATATACGTATTTAATAATGTAGTAGTAAATTCGACTGTGTAACCAAAACCGGTAACATCAGGGTAATCTGTGCAACATTACATTACAGCATTTAATATATAAACCATAAATACGTCCTTATTTTGTCTCAAATATGACTCGAAAAATAATATGTCTGAATGGATTGCAAATGCGGTACATAATGAGTACATTCAACTATATAAATATTCAGAGTTTCAAAATATAACTAACTTCGCAGAAGGTGGTTTCGGTCATATAAAGTACGCAGATTGGCCGTGCTCAGATAGAAAAGTAGCAATAAAAGAATTGAAGTCTTATGATGTACGAAAATTTGTAGAAGAGGTAAATAAATAAATTTTTTTTTTAATCGATTTCTTTTATCGAAACGCTTAAAATTTTATAGGTGAAAATCCATTCTTCAAGCCATTCAAGCAACAACATCGTAAGATTCTTTGGATTAACAAGAGGTAAGACGAAAATCAGCTTTTGCATTATTTTAAACACATATTGAAACTTTGATTATTTGAATTGAATCAGAACTCCCTTCAAATGAATATATGATGGTTATGGAATATGCTGACCTTAGAAGTCTTCGAAATTTCCTATCACAAAAAGATGTAATCATTGATTGGGAAACCAAATACAGACTTTCGCTTGATATCGCTAAGGGACTATATTGTTTGCATTCTCGCAACGTCGCTCATCGTGATCTGGTAAGATTAAATTATAATATATTTTCATATATTGTAGTTCCAAATAAAATGTCTAACATCTTATTTTTATGAAGCATACTAATAATATAGTAATTAAACGAGCAAACACTGACAACCCTTGCTGTCGACCAAAATTTATCGCACAAATAACAGATTTTGGCGGGGCGATATCGATGAATGAGGGCGTAATTGATGTTTATGAAGATTTTGGTCAAGTTGCATTCACAGATCCCAAGTTTTTAAATGGTATAGGTAGCTATAAAAAGGATTTATGTTCAGATATTTATAGTATGGGAGTTATATTCTGGGAAATTTCATCTGGTAAAATTCCATTTGAAAATTATATGTCGGAAAGTAATGAAAGTTATAGAGATATATGTTTATCATTAGCTATAATAGATGGATTACGCGAAACTCCCACTCCTGAAACTCCAGAAAATTATATTAAACTTTATAAAGCTTGTTGGGAACGTGAACCATCCAGACGACCAATAATTGAACAAATTATTGAAGCCTTAAATACTGAATTTAAAAATATCCTTGAACAAGCTCATGAATTAAAAGGTAAAAAGTGCAAAGATCTTTGTTTTATTATTCAATTGAACCTTATTAAATTTTTTATTTTATATTTACTATTTAGGGAATAATGTTATTATAAGTATTAATTTAAATGAACAGGCGAGAGGGGTAAAACGGGTTACAGGATATTTTCCTTTAGAAAATAAAAAAGCCAAACTGCTTAAATCCATATGATCCCTTCGGAATTTTAATTGCCAAAAGATATCATTTGACCTAGCTTTATGCTTATTTACCTAAAAATATTTCATTGTCATTTTAATATAGATTTTGTAAAATTAATTGCTACATATCATATAAACACCTCCAGAAAGTATACTATTAAACCAATTTAGCTTCTAATGTGATATTGCATTTATCAATAATCAAATCATGCGGACATTTTTCAAATGAAAAAAAAACTTGTATACATATTAATGACATTAATGTAATGAAAATAAAAATTTATTTATTGTATTAATTAAAATAAAAATTTCTTAATTACAATGTGCAGTGTGTTAAGAAAAAAGTTGCGGTGACAAAAAATAGAAATCTTGACAACCACAACTCTACAAGTGCATTTAAAAAGTTGATAAAAATTTTAATACGAATTCTATTTTCATTTTTTTCTAATCTCCATTTCCCTAAATAAAATTTATAAAATTGTTTTTCACTATTAGAATCGCAAGTCTTTGCAAGGTTAAAGAAATATTAGAAAAGGTTAGAAAAGTGTAAAACTATATATTAACAACATGGTATGTGGTCTCTTTCAAAAATAAACCTGTTTATAAACATTAAATAACTTATAATAAATAGAATAATTATTCAGAGTTCTTATTACAATAGTTCTTTATAGATACTTGATATACACTTCCAAAAATAAGACTTTTTATTTAATTACAAGATAATGTAATAAAACAACTGTTATTTATTATGTAAAGAATTGGGAAGATAAATAAAATATGTATTGTTTTACAATAATTGTTTTTTTTATAACTACTATATAAAGCAATTTTTAACAAAATACAACAAATTTATAATAAATAAAATAAATAACTAATATGCTATAGTTTTCATAAAAAAAAAGATATTATTGTAAAGTATTGTATGCAAAAAATTAAAGTGGCTTAGTGCAGAATCCCAAACAATATATAAATAGGTAACAAATTTTTAGCAAAAATTTACTATTAATTTTACACATTTTTTTAAGGATGATAATATTAGTCAGTTACTAAATAAGTAATATATTTCTGATTAACATTATCAAAATTTATCTAAATAAGAAAAGATTATTCTATGTATTATTTTCTGTTATCTATTTCAGTATTGCTTGAGGTTTTTTTAATGTCATATCATATTTTGATCCAGATGATATAATTAAAGATGAACAAAATTAATCCATATACTAGACTGGATTGCTTGAATTGAAAAATATAATTGGTTATTATAATGTTATATTATATATTGATCTGGAAGGAATATTAAATTTAATTGATTAAATTGATTACAGTTAATTAATCTGGTCTAAAATTGAACAGGGTTTTATAAACAAAAAAATAAAATTATTATTAGTGAGTAGATTATATATAACTAAAAGTAAAATAGTTATTTTAATACAGTTTTCTAAGTTTTTTAAGGAATTTTTTAATTAAAAATCTAGTTAATCCATCTATATTTTATGATATTATTTATATATTTTCAAATTCATAATAATATATACACTAAATAAAAAAAAAATTGGTTTGCAATATGTTAATATTATAATATTTGTAAACAAAATAAATGAATTTTTTTTTTAAAAAATTCTTCTTTATATTATTATTTTTTATTATATTTTACTAATTATTAAATAAGTTTATTAAGGATTATATACATTTATTTATTAATCATAAAATTTTAAAAACTATTAATTTTAAAAATATTTTTTCAAAATTTTAAATTACATATTGTCAAAATTATTCCTTAAACTATAAAGGTTAAAATTAATTTTAAAAATTTTAGTATTTTTAAGATATCTTAAAATTTTGTAATCATAAAAAATAAAATTTGATTTGTTAAATTTCTTTTATTAAGACATATCTAATGAATAGTAGTAAAATTATATTTAAGAATTTGGTAAATAAAAGATTATACTATTACTTTATAGATTTTTAAATATTGGAAAATATTTTATCATCTAATAATTGTAAAAAGCTGAACTTTATTTTATTAGATTTTTTTCATTATTAAATGATAGTAGTTTATATTTTTAGGACTAGTAAATAAAAAGATATTTTAATTTTAAAGAATTTAGCCCTATTTATAATAATTTATCACAGGTTGAATGGTGGCAAATCAGTCACCAATCAGCTATCAATCGGGTATCTTATTGATAACTGATTGATTCAATAAGTATTCAATCGGGTGGCCGATTGATAGTCAATTTCCGCCAAAATCTGTCATCAATCGGGCAGGCCGATTGATGGTCAACTGATGGTCAACTAATGGTCGATTGATGGTCGATTTATGGTCGATTAATGGTCAAAATATGGTCAAATTATGGTCAAAATATGGTCAAAATATGGTCAAAATATGGTCAAATTAAGGTCAAAATATGGTCAAAATATGGTCAAAATATGGTCAAATTATGGTCGAATTATGGTCGAATTATGGTCGAATTATGGTCAAATTATGGTCAATTTATGGTCAAATTATGGTCAAATTATGGTCAAATTATGGTCAAAATAAGGTCAAAATATGGTCAAATTATGGTCAAATTATGGTCAAATTATGGTCAAATTATGGTCAATTATGTGGTCAAATTATGTGGTCAAATTATGGTCAATTATGGTCAATTGATGGTCGAATGACCAATTTTTGTAGAATCATATAATGAGTAATAAAATTTATTATAGCACATAATAAAACACATAGTATCTTTATTTATATTAATAACAGATAAGTATTTAAAATAAAAACATTTATTATAATAATATGTTAGTATATGACTAATAAAGTTAGTAATATAAATAGTAAAGCGTAAATATAAAAAGTTAGTAATAATTATAATAAAATACACAAATACAAAAAGTTAGTATTATGAAGAGTTTGATAAAATTTATAAAAAAAAAAAAAGAAAAATACGTGATGATGTTAATAAAATATAAAAAAAAAAGAATAACATTAGTAATAATAAAATACACAAATACAAAAAGTTAGTATTATGAAGAGTTTGATAAAATTTATAAAAAAAAAAAGAAAAATACGTGATGATGTTAGTAAAATATAAAAAAAAAAGAATAACATTAGTAATATTAAAAAAAGGTAAAGTTAATATTATAAAATAAAATATAGTCAGTAATCATTACCATAAATTTAATGACAAAAATACAATAATTAATATACCTGTAAAATGTAATGAGAGTAAGAAGAAAACAGAAAAGAAAGGGTGTATGATTTTTGAAAAATAAACAGAGTCATGTTTGGTTATTTATATGCATGCTAAGATCAGGTCACGTGCATAAAGATCAGACCGAATTTTGATTGGTTAATAATAGATAAATTGAAACCCTACTATCGTTAGTTGTAATTTTTTATCTCATATAGTCATATATTATAATTTGCCTTGGACTTTCGGATACCTAATTTTTTTTAATAATATTAACTTATTTAAAATAAATTTAATGAAAAGTGTATTGTTTTTTTAAAATGTTATGAAATCTAAAAAAATCCTCTATTAAAAATATTTCATACAAACTTTTAGGAAACCTCAAAAAAAAAATCTATTTATCAAAAATATCCTATACGAATCTTAGGAAATCTCAAAAAAAAATTTCCTATCAGATATCCCATACGAACTCTTCCCATATGAATTTTTAGAAATCTCTCTCAAAAAAATTTTCTATCAAAGAATCCCATGCGAATCCTTTCCATATGAACCCTAAAAAATTTCACAAAAAAATTTCCTATCAGATATCCCATATGAATTCTTCCAATACGAACTCTTAGAAAATCTTTTAAAAAAAATTTTCTATCAAAGATATCCCATACGAACCCCCTACTATATGAACAACTGGAAAATCTTTATTAAAATATCCATACGAACTCTTTTCACACGAACTCTAAGAAAATCTCTTAAAAAATTTTCTATCAAAGAATCCCATACGAACCCTTTCCATATGAACTCTTAAAAAATCTCTTAAGAAAAATTTTTCTATCAGATATCCCATACGAACTCTTAGAAATAAAAAAAAAATCTATTTATCAAAAATATCCTATACAAATCTTAGGAAATCTCAAAAATATTTCCTATCAGATATCCCATACGAACCTCCCTACTATATATGAACACTTGGAAAATCTTTATTAAAATATCCCATACGAACTCTTTCCACACGAACTCTAAGAAAATCTCTCTCAAAAAAATTTTTTATCAAAGAATCCCATATGAACCCTTCCATATGAACTCTTAGAAAATCTCTTAAGAAAAATTTTTCTATCAGATATCCCATATGAACTCTTAGAAATAAAAAAAAAAAATCTATTTATCAAAAATGTCCCATGCGAATCCTTTCCATATGAACCCTAAAAAATTTCACAAAAAAATTTTCTATCAGATATCCCATACGAACTCTTCCCACACAAACTCTTAGAAAATCTCTTAAAAAAAAATTTTCTATCAAAGAATCCCATACGAACGCTTTTCTTATGAACTCTTAGAAAATCTCTTAAGAAAAATTTTTCTATCAAATATCCCATACGAACTTTTTCCATATGAACTCTTAGAAAATCTCTTAAAAAACAACTTTTCTATCAAAGAATCCCATGCGAACTCTTTCTATATAAACTCTTAGAAAATCTCTCAAAAAAAAATTTTCTATTAGATATCCCATACGAATCCTTCCCATACGACTCTTAGAAAATCTCTCTCAAAGAAATTTTCTATCAAAGAATCCCATGCGAATCCTTTCCATACAAACTCTAAAAAATTTCACAAAAAAATTTTCTACCAGATATCCTATACGAACTCTTCTCACACTAGAAAATCTTAAAAAAAATTTTCTATCAAAGACATCCCATATGAACCTTTTCCATATGAACACTTGGAAAATCTTTATCAAAATATTCTATACGAACTGTTCCTTTACAAATTCTTAGAAAATCTATAAAAATAATTTTCTAACAAAGAATCCATATGAACCCTTCCCATACGAACTCTTAGAAAATCTCTCAAAAAAAAATTTTCTATTATTTATCCCATACGAACTGAATTCAAAAAATCTCTTAAAAAAAAATTTTCTATCAGATATCTCATATGAACTCTTTCCATATGAACTTTTAGAAATAAAAAAAAAAATCTATTTATCAAAAATATCCTATACGAATCTTAGGAAATCTCTCAAAAAAATATTTCCTATCAGATATCCTACACGAATCCTTTCCATACGAACTCAGAAAATTTCGCAAAAAAAATTTCTATTAGATATCCCATACAAACTCTTCCCCATACGAACTCTTAGAGAATCTCTTAAAAAAAATTTTCTATCAAAGATATCCAACAAACCTTTCCCATATGAACTCTTAGAAAATTTCTTAAAAAAAATTTTTCTATCAGATATCCCCATACGAACTCTTTCTATATGAACTCTTAGAAAATAAAAAAAATTTTTTATCAGATATCCCATATGAATTCTTTCCATACAAACTTTTAGAAATCTCAAAAAATAAAAATATCTCTATTTATCAAAAATATCCTATATGAATCTTAGAAAATCTATCAAAAAAAATTTTCTATCAGAATTTAGAATTTTAAAATAGTTTATAAATTAAATATTTTAAAATGACGTTATTGAAAAAATCTAAAAAATCTGCTAATATATAATAAGCCAATTAGCAACCAATCGGTCATCAATCTGATATGGTCGATTGGTAACCTATTGATAACTGGTAAATTCAACCGTACACCAATCAGTCATCAATCAGTCATATGACCAGTTGATAACCGATTTGGAATTTATACCTGATTGATGACTGATTAAAAGAATCAGTCATCAATAGATATCCAATCGGTTACCAATCAGTTACATGACCGATTGATGACTGATTTGACTTCATTCGACCTGTGTATAAATCATTTACTTTTAAAAATTATTGATCAAATTGAACTTTTTTTTGATTTTTACTTAAAAAATACTATAAAATTTATTATAAAAATATTATTTTATTTAATAAAATATTTAAATAACTTATTTATGTAATGTTTTTGTTTTATTAGATCATAAAATTTTCTTTTTCCTTTTTATTTTTCTTATATATTGAACAATTCTATAACTAGACTTTCTATTACACTAAAGAGAATAGACTAGGGCTATAGTAGTTAGTTATGAGATACATTTGTGCCACTAGTGTGAGAAACAGGTGGACTTTGTCATTAGTTATTTTGTACTCTTATCAATCTTTTATCTAATAAAATAAGCATGTCTTTTAACTTTTTTTTTTTTTTTTTTTTAAAGGCATTGATAGCGCATAAACTTTATTTATAAGATTACCAGGTTCTCAAGTAACCTGTACATCAGTATTTAGCTATACTCCAAGGTAATACAAAGTAAGACCACAGTTCAATCATATTGCCATTAATTAATAATAACGAATAAAAGGTGATCAGGTATAAAAAAATAAAATTTGGATCTATCACTAGTCGAAAAAGGACAATTCGGCCTAAATTTGACCAGGTCGAATATAGGTCGAATGACGATCTAATCTATGTCAAATTGAGGCCGATTTTTTGGCACATTTAGGGTGCCAATCGTTCAACATTCGGAAAGAAAATTCGACCATCATTTTACCTATATTAGGACATTATTACATATTTATTCGACCCTAAAAAAAACTATATTCGACTACTGTATGTAATCCGAATATAATTGATAAATAGGTCGAACTAGAGGTTTTTCAAGGTCAAATAATAGGTTTTATTAACATTTTATTTATAGCTACATATTATAATATTATATAAAAATCTATCTAACATTTATCTATCTATATAATCTATCCACCATTATATCCACAACCATCATCTACATAATCAAGTATCCTAAAAAATCCTAAATCATTCTTGCCGAATTTCGCGTCTAGAGAGGCGAGGAACAAATTATTTAAAAAAAAAGAAAAAATAAATTAGTAATTATTTTTCAAAAGGCAAAAGAAATCTTTAAAAAAAATACTTGCCGAATTCTTGCATTAAAAAACACACCATCAAATCCACACATCCAAAAATTGGAGGTTCGTCAAAGATCATTCTTGTCAAATTTCGCGTCCAGAAAGCCAAGGAACAAATTATCTAAAAAAAAAGAAAAAATAAATTAGTAATTATTTTTCAAAAGGCGAAAGAAATCTTTAAAAAAAATACTTGCCGAATTCTTGCATTAAAAAAACACACCATCAAATCCACACATCTAAAAATCGGAGGTTCGTCAAAGATTATTCTTGTCGAATTTTGCGTCCAGAGAGCTGAGGAACAAATTATCTAAAAAAAAGAAAAAATAAATTAGTAATTATTTTTCAAAAGGCGAAAGAAATCTTAAAAAAAAATACTCGCCAAATTCTTGTATTAAAAAAACACACCATCAAATCCACACATCCAAAGATCAGAGGTTCGTCAAAGATCATTCTTGTCGAATTTCGCGTCCAAAGAGCCAAGGAACAAATTATCTAAAAAAAAATAAAAAATAAATTAGTAATTATTTTTCAAAAGGCGAAAGAAATCTTTAAAAAAAAAATACTCGCCAAATTTTTACGTCAAAAAAACTGAACTCGCCTAAAAAAAATAGAGAATTGAAATGTTAGTAATTGTTTCGTTAAATAAATAAACTGAATATTTCATCTTACCGAAATTATATCAAAGATGTTGAAAATTAGCCGTCTATAATTAAAATAATCAAAATATTAATACATGATTCATTAAAAAAATAAATTTAATTAAAAATAAAAAAAAAATATTAAAACTCACTAAAAGCTGAGTTGTTAAAACCATCTCGTTGCTACCAAATTCCACACGAGTATCAACTATCTAAAAGGAGTAAAACAAGTTGTTAATAAACGTCATAAAAACCACAAAATAAAACGAAAAAATTAAAATACTCACCGAAATCCTACACAAACTGAAGAGTTAGCCGTCTAAAAAAGAGTAAAAACGAGTCATTAGTAAACGTCGTAAAACATCAAAATTAAATGAAAAGATACTCCCGAGATCTTACTGAAGAGCCAACCGTCTAAAAGAAATGAAAAAAAACAAAAAGATACTCCTGAGATCCTACTGAAGAGCCAACTGTCTAAAAAAAAATGAAAAAAAAACGAAATTATTAACTGTCCTTTAGAAGTCATAAAATAAAAAAATCAAACTTTACAACTCTTACTGAAACACCGCCGCAAAAAGAAACGGCCCCTAACGTCAAAGAACTGGTTGCCTGCAAAAAAAAAATGAACTGTTAATAAAGTTCGTTTAAAGTTAAAAGAAAAAACAATTTCACTCACCTAGATCCAAGGAAGAGATCCGAGAGAATACTAAATAAAAAGAAGTAACTGAACTTTTAGAAGCCGTTCGTTAAATTAAGAGTAGTTAAAGAAAAAAAATTATTACCGTGAAATTTCGCGTCTAAAGGAGATCAAAATATCTGCTTAAAACAAGCTGTTTCGTTAAAGATTTTTTAAAGAAAGTGCGGGAGAAGTGGGAAAAGAGAAATTAAGAAAGGGAAGGAAAAGGGAAAGATAAAGGAAAATATGAAGGGAAGAAAAAGAAAGAAGGGGGAAAGATAAAAAATAGGGAAAGGACGAAAGGAGGTAAAAAATGAAAGGAAATGGTGAAGGAAAAAGGAAAGAAGTTTTAGAAACTTCATTAAATTTAGTCTTTTTTTTAAGCTTTAATTAGTTATGTGATACGCGACGTGACGCTCAATTAATATACACCATTCGACTATGATTCAACAACGTCAAATATATGTTTAATCATAGATCATTACTAATTGAGGTCAAATAATTTTAATTTTGGTCAAATATAGGCCGAATTTCATTAAGGCCGAATATTCCTTTTTCGACTAGTGTATACCAGTACAACAAATTAAAATTTACTAAAACGGTTGGCCCTAACCCAACAAAAACTCCATCCGATTCCTCAGATAAAAGTTCTCTTCAATAAACTTTCTAATACTTCGTTCATTCGTGTGATCTCAGCCATTATCATCTTTTTCGAAGTAGAAGACCTTTTCGACTTGGATTTATGTTTCTTGTTGTCGTACTCAGTTTTCAGAGAGTCTTTTCCCTGTTTAGTACTGGATGAATATTGTTGTTGAGAGGCATTACCTCTGCCATTACGAATGGGGATATTATTAGTGCCTGTTGCCACCTTTTTAACCGAACGCGACTTGGCCCTATTGTCATTTGGGGAGGAAGCATTAGTACTTTTAGTTCGCCTACTGCTCTTATTATGGGCAGACTTCGTTGACTTCCTAGGGTTGTGAGATGGAGAGGTATGACGGGTCCAATCAACTGTTTCGTCATTCCAAACATTCAGAGTATTAATTAATCGATGTAAGAGCATGTCTTTTAACTATAAAAAAAAAAAAAAAATTTAAAATAACTTAAAAATATCTTTAATTAAATAATAAAATTGCAGGCAAATTTATTTGCAAAATAATTTAAAGAATAAGTTTACTCAAATAAAAAATTAATATGCAAATTATTAAATTCATTTAATAATATTTCAATTATATTATTTAAATATAAAATAAAACAAAATAAAATTATAATTTATTCTATTATATGATTATATATAAAGTTGAAATTACAAAATATTTCAACTTGGAAAGGTTAACATTATAATTATGTAATTTTTATAATTATAATTTAAGAATAAATGTATATATTACCTCTTGCGTAATGATTAAATATAGCATGTGATTATTGATCATGTGATTGTATATTGAAATTTGTTTATCAAGCAGATTTTTTTTAGATCTTTATCTTTTTTAAACACGTTTTATTTACTGTTAGAAACGTTTTACCGTTATTTTTTAGAAATGTTTCTTTTCTTTTCCTTTTTTTCATTTGTAGGAATTCTGAAATGAAAATACAAGCCAGACTTATAATGGGTAAGTGAAAGAGCATGTTTTTTATTCTTTTAAGAAATGTTTCTAACATTTTATTTCTTATTTTTTTTTTCATTTATAGAGATCATTGCCAAAACAAATATACGAACTAGACTTATAATAGGTGAATGAAGGAGGGCATGTAAATGGGCTTTTTTTTTCTTTTAAGAAATGTTTTTAACGTTTCTTCTTTTTCTCTTTTTTTCATTTGTAGAGATGCCAGAACGAAAATACAGACCAGATTTATAATAGGTAAGTGGGAAGAGTGTGTAAATAAAATATTTATTTTTCTTATAAGAAACGTTTCTAATGTTTCTTTTTCTTTTTTTGTTTATAGAGATGTATGCTAAAACAAAGATACGAACTGGACTTTATAATAGGTAAGTGGGAAAGGTGTATAAATGGGGTTGATTTTTTTTTAAAAAAATGTTTTTAATGTTTCTTTTTTATTTTTTGTTTATAGGGATCATGTCAAAATGAATATATGAACCAGATTTATAATAAGTAAGAGGAGGACGTATAAAAGGCTTTTTTTTTGCTTTTAAGAAATGTTTCTAACATTTCTTTTCCTTTTTTTTCATTTATAGAGATGCTGGAACAAAAATACAAACTGGACTTGTAATAAGTAAATAGGAATGTGTAAATGAGTTTTTTTTTCTTTTAGAAACGTTTCTAATGTTTCTTTTCCTTTTTTTGTTTGTAGGGACATCAAAACAAAATATGAACTGGATTTATAATAAGTAAGTGATGGAAGGCGTACAAATGGGTTATTTTTTCTTTTAAGAAATATTTCTAATGTTTCTTTTCCTTTTTTTTCATTTATAGAGATGCTGGAGCGAAAATACAAACTGGACTTGTAATAAGTAAATGGAAATGTGTAAATGGTTTTTTTTCTTTTAGAAATATTTCTAATGTTTCTTTTCTTTTTTTTGTTTGTAGGACACTAAAATGAATATATGAACTGGTAAGCAGGGGAATATATAAACATTTTTTTTTCTTTTCATTCTAAGAAACATTTTTTTCTTTTCTTTCATTTGTAGAGATGCCAATATGAATAAATGAACTAGACTTATATTACTACTTATTTGACATTATTTTTTGTTTCTTTTATTATTAATTAATAAAATTTAAAAATTAGCCAATAAAATTTATAAGTTTAAAACATGTGATATAAATGTGAGATTTAAGCATCACGCAGGAGAGGTGTGAGATCTAAGTGTTATACATGGGTGCTAAATATAAATTTACCCATAATTTAATACCAAATTTTAAATATAAATAACTTTGTCAATATTGATACTATAAATATGCAATATATATCATTGAAATTATCTTGATAAGTTAAATCCAACTGTATAAAGATCGTAAAAATCAAATCACTAGATGCAAAAATCGTTAACTTTGAATTTTAATATTATTGTTTATTATAAGATTATTTAATACCAAATTTTAAACATGAATAACTCTATTAATATTAATATTACAAATATAAACATATTATTGAAATCCTTTTGATAAGCTGAATCTAACCATATAAAGCAGTATTCGGAAATGACTTGATCATTTGACCATTCAAATGATTTAGCTAATCATTTGTCATTATTCATAATCCTTTATCATTTGGTCATTTCAGTCATTTGTTTTTGATTGGTTAATATTCTTATCATGTGATTCAATCAAAAATAAAAAAAAATAAAGTAAAACATAATGCAGGCCAGAATTATAGTACCGGCCAACATTACATTCAAATGACTCAAGTCATTTGTCATTTGAGCAATGAAATGACACGTCATTTGTCATTTGTCATTTGAATCATTTGTCATTTCAAGTCATTTGCCAAACACTGATATAAAGATCATAAAAATTGAATTTTTAAATGCAGAAATCATTAACTTTAAATTTAATATAATTATTTACTATAAATATTACATAATTATAATATAATTTCAACTATTTTAACTTTTAAAGAAGCTCAAATTGAAATCATTTTAACTATTTTAACTATTTTAAAGGTTGAAATTAACCAATTCCAGTTTCATGTATATATGTGATTTAACATTTTTTTTTAAAAAAAAAAAAAAAAAAAAAAAAATAAATAAAAAATAAAATTATAATTGAAAATTTTAATATAAAATAATATTTAAAAAAATTAATTTAATTATATTATCTTTCATAATTACATAATAATTTGTTTTTTTAATAAAATCTAGTACCATTTAAAAAATCATTAATATTAATATTATTATTAAAACTATTATTATTAGAATTATTATTATTATTATTCCTTTGTCTAACTAATCTAGAATTACTTAATCTTTGTAATCTTCTTGAATTAATTGATTGTGATATATAATTTGATGGATAATTTGATGATGTTCCAAAATTATTTAATTGTGATCCTAAATTATTTAATTGTGAACCTGAATTATTTAATTGTAAACCTGAATTATTTGATTGTAAACCTGAATTATTTGATTGTAAACCTAAATTATTTGATTGTAAACCTGAATTATTTGATTGTGAACCTAAATTATTTGATTGTGAACCTGAATTATTTGATTGTGAACCTAAATTATTTGATTGTGAACCTGAATTATTTGATTGTGAACCTGAATTATTTGATTGTGAACCTGAATTATTTGATTGTAAACCTGAATTATTTGATTGTAAACCTGAATTATTTGATTGTGAACCTGAATTATTTGATTGTAAACCTGAATTATTTGATTGTGAATCTGAATTATTTGATTGTGAACCTGAATTATTTGATTGTGAACCTGAATTATTTAATTGTGAACCTAAATTATTTAATTGCAATCCTAAATTATTTGATTGTAATTTTGAATTATTTATATTATTTTCTAAAAATAAAAATAAAAATTAATATATAAGTAATTATAAAATTATATTATATTAATAAATTTACCTTGATTTAAAAGTCTTTCATAAATATTTTCAATTTTTGGTCTAGATAAATTATTTCCTTTCCAACATTCTTTATAAATATTAGTATATTCATAAGAAATAGATCTAATATCTTCTTCTCTATAATCATTATTTTTTATTTTAAGAACTAATTGTAAAATACCTTCATTTTTATTTTTTGAATATGGAATTACTTCACTCATTATTTCCCATAAAAGTGTTCCTAAACTATATATATCCATAGATTTATCTTTTTTAAATTTTTCATTTAATAATAAATTTGGATCAATATATCCAATATTATCAAAAAGATATTTGTCAAAATATGAAAATTTCTTCTTATTATATGGTAATGGTAAATCTGAAATTTTAGCAATACCATTAAACATAAGGATATTTTTTGGATGCTATAAATTAATAAGTTTGTAAATTAAAAATATTCATTTTCTCTTTTTTTTTGGAATTTAAAAAAGTATATACTTACTAGAGTTTCATGAATTATGTCAAGATCTTTATGTATATATAATACTCCATCTGCTATATTAGTTGCAATCCCAATTTTTTCCTCTAAAGAACACGTTTTACTTTTTAAGTAATCTCTTAAATTACCTTCATGTGCGTGTGGTAATATTAAAGAGATTTTATTTTCATCTGTAAAATACCAAATCAAAAAATGAGAGAGAAAATCAAAATAATTAATAAACATTTGGATAATATTAAAACAAAAGATTAACAATAAGCTATTATACCCATAAGAATTCCCAAAAATTCCACAATATTATCATGATATTTACAAATTTTATTCCAGTAATTCAACTAAAATAGACAGATAAAAATTAGATCAAAATAATAACAAAAAAAAAATTGTAATTCATAATCACCTGTTCTTGTAATAGCGAAAATTTATCTTCATCATTTCTAATATCATCTTTTAATTTTTTAATAATTATATTAACATCGCCTATTCTAGCGGAACTAATATTATTAATACAACTATCCCCAAAAATTTGTTTATCGCTTATTTGATCTTTATTAATAATATCAATCCTATTATCATGATTCTCAGTTTTAAATTTAAACCTATGCTTATCACCTTTGAGAGGATAAAAATTTATATAAGTACCAGAAATACTTCCACTTGAAGCAAAAGAACCGCCAAAATCGGAAGTAACTAAAACAATTGAAACACAAACCATGCAACGAAGGGATTATTAAAATCAGTGGAAGATAAAATCTTAATTATTGATAAATTAAATATAAACATACCATTATTGTCATTAGTAGATTTTATAGACTTCAATAGTTGTTCTGAATCTTTTAAAATAATAACATGGATAATAAATATGAAAAGAAAGTGTGTAGGATGATGAAATAATCATTTGATAATCTTACATAACCGGAATGAAGCTGATACATCAAGCGAATTTTCATAAAATCTTTCTGATATACATGACGTGTTTTGAAATTCTTCTTTATCATCATTCAAAGAAAAGTCATAATATTGAAATTCATATATTGAATTTTGCAATAAAATATTTTCTACCTCATTTATTGTAGGACGGTTAGAAGGATCAGCATCCAAACATTTAATAATTAATTCTTTGAGAAAATGTGGAATATCTTGTAAAAATTGTGGTCGGGTACCATTAATGATCTTATTTTTGAGCTGTGATTCATCTTCGATATCAGCAAATGGTTCTTGGTCAAAAATAATTGTATAAAAAATCATTCCAAGTGCATATATGTCAGATGATGGATCATTTTCCCTTTCTGTCTCTTGCAATTTTTCGGGAGCAATGTATGTTATATCATTTTCTAGTCCACAACCGACAAAGATAGAAAATTTTACATAATGTTCATCACTATTACGGACCGAAATGCTTTTAGAACTAAAATAATTTAAGCTAATATGATTTTCATGAAGATTTTTTAATAAAGTTACTATTTTTCTTATTATTTGATATTTTTCGCTCCAACCCAATGTACTTATTTTCAAATATTGATAAAGTACATCATGTTTTATATAATCAATAACTAATGCATATTTATTTTTATCCGGATTAAAGGAAAATCCAAATAATCTTCTAAAATTTGATTTATCAATAATCATCAAATATTTTTTTATCTAAAAAAAAAAAAGAAATTAATGACAATCAAAATTTTGTTAGATGTACTAAAGAGAATAATAATAAATTTACGTTACTTGAATAAGAACTTCGGGTATTTTTTCATTATTAATATACTGTAATCCAACTTTAGTATCTCTAAACCGCTTATCAGTAAGAGAACTGCTAAAAAGATATCCATCTATCCAACATGCTTCATAAAATTCTTCGAAACCAGTATATTCGAAATCTTTTAGTTTACTAAATTCTATCCATTCCAGTATATCAGAATAATCACGCGCTTCGATTTGAGATTTTTGAACTATTTCATCTATTTTTACATCGCCACTAGTCCATGTGTCAAATTCTTTTGCGAGCTGTTCTTTAATTTCAAGAAATCTTTCCATAGTAGAATAACTTTATTAAATGGCCTAATCTCGTAATCTAATTTTTATAGAAATTTTCACGTGAATTAAGTAGATGCCACGAATTCTCACGTGATGAACAATGTTCCTAATTTGAATTGAAGTTTAATTTTAAAGAAACAAATGAAGTTCTTTTAATAACAAATCTTTTTCTACGCGCGCAAAAATACAGAGATTATTATTTGTTATATATTAAATGGTGACAATTGACAAATGACATTTATTAAAAAAAAAAAACAAAAAAATTCGACGTGACGCATTTTGCCATTTTTATATATAATTTCTTGGGATCGGTTTATAATTAAAGTTTTGAACTCGGTAATATGGTAAAATTGGCATACTATGTATAATAATCATCGCGGAAGTCTGTAAATAATAAATTTCAAAAGAGAGAACTATACTGCGCCTTTTAATATATTACTAAATTCGAATGCCAAAAAAATCACATTGTTCTACAAATTAAGCATGGTAATAATCAAATCGGAATATAATGAACCGAAAAGTCCGGTAGACCGGTACAGTCGAATTTCTATTTGTTTTTTGTTATAACAAGAAAAAATACTTGGAAAAAAGATATTGGATTATTTTAAAGGTATTTTTAGAATATTTCATTAATTGGCATAATTATAATGAATCATATGAAAATATGAATCAAAAATTTATAATGTAGGTGCTTGAGTTTAACAACTACATAATTAAGCTATATATAGTTTCTTTTTTTTTAAAAATAGGTTGTAAAAAAGAACATTCCATTAATATAAACGTAATCCCGTGTTTCCTAATTTATTTAAAAATGTGAATAAAACATTTTTTTTTTTTTTTATTTTATTTTATATTATTTTTTTTTTTTATTAGGTCTTTTTAAAATCTCATCTTTAACCATCCGAATCAACAAAATGCAATAATAATCATATTTTTTACTCAATATGAGAATAAGAACAATTGCAGTGATTTTATTAATATGGATTAAATTGATGATAATTAGCGCGGAATATTGTTTTGATCCAAATATATCAGATCCAAGAGGAGGGAAAGTAGTGAATTGTGCATTAGTCACGGATTTAAAATCACTGCTTAAAAATCAAAAGTATATAAAATCACCCGCTATACTATCTTCCAATAGAAATGTAAATATGTTTGAAACAACTTTACATTGTTCTTCTACTGAAGAAATTTGTACAAAGGTGAAAGAAGCATTTGATTCAGCGGGTGAAATACTTTCTTCAACAATTAATTTTGTTGAAAAGATAAAAGTTAATGCAACTTTTACACCACTTTGTGATAAAGAAAAAGGGAATTGTGAAGATGATGAAATATTAGGATCGGCTGGACCGATAAGATTTCATCCTATGATTGATGATGATAATATGGTTAGATTATATCCTCAATCTTTAGTTAAACAATTTCAATATCATACTCATTTAGAATATTCTCAATATGATATTGGTGCTATTTTTAATAGTAATGCAAAATATTGGTTTGGTGGTGAGATTAATATTGAGAAAAATCAATTTGATTTTTTATATATTATCTTACATGAATTAATTCACGGATTAGGATTTGGTTCAAGTTGGGATCAATATTATGTTGGATTAATTACTCCACCTATAATTAATAGTTTTAATAGTGTTAATATTAATGTTGAATCAAATAATAATAATGATGATGATGATTATAATAATAATAAGGAAAAATCTGTTAAATTTGTTGAATGGGCTTTTGATAAACATGTAATATTAATGGGAAATGGAACAAAAATATCTTCAATTACACAAGAATTAAATGAATTTTTTAATCCAGAATCATTGAATAATTTAAAAATTAATACTCAAAGAGATTTTGAAATTAATTTTCATAATTCTAAACAATTTATTATTGCTAAACAAATGTTTAATTTAGCCCAAACTCCTAACACTATTGGATTTCTATCAAAAGGAAAAGATGATGATAATAATAAGAATATAAAAGATTTAGATAAAAATATTGTTATATTAGAAACTTCTTTTAATCCATTTAGAGTTGCTAGTAGTATAAGTCATATTGATAATTCTCTTTATTCTAATACTGAAGATTTCTTAATGAGACCTGTTATTATGAATGGTGTTACTCTTCAACAAGAGATCGTTAATGGCGGCAATTATTCTGGTGGTCCTATTGGTCCTAAACTTAAACAAATACTTGAAACATTAGGGTGAGTATTATAAAGAATTTTCTTTAAAACAAAATTTAAAATATTAAATATTAAGATTATTACTTCTTTTTTTTAAATATACAGGTATTCAACAAAAGATAATCCGGCTTCATATAGGCCAAGAGTTGTTAATCCTGCTTCAATTGATACTTCTATTGCCGCTCCTTTGTTTGCGAACAATATTTATTTAGAAATTGTATTTGCTCTATTAATCACCTACGCATTTCATTTCTTAATTTAATGATATAATAATTTGCATTTTTGATATAATACATTTATAGACATCTTATACTTTTTTATATATACGTATATTTTATTTATTGAATAATAAAAATAACTATTTTATTAATTATGTTTGACATCAGGAGCTCATATGGATAGTGTAAAATCAATTTTAATTAATAAATCTGCCAACTGATTCGTCACCACCAATTTGAAACTCCAGTTTACTATTTAATTTTGATGATCTATATATCTTTAGCTCCAATTACTCCAATTCAAAAAACTATCGGCAAAACACGATTATCAACTTTCGTCCAGTCAACACTTTTACGTTCAAATTCCGCTATTTGTTTTGTACATAAAAAAACAATAAAATAATAATACGATAATGACATATTATCGGTGTTTTAATCTAATGTACTATTAAGATAAAAATGATATATTGTTAAAATATGTTAATTCTTTTATATGTTGATATTGTTGATATACTTGCTCTTCTAAAATAACTTTATTGTGGTGTATTGAAATGTAATGAATTCTACTGTGAAATAAAATTACATATTATCAATGATTTTCCATTGATAAGTTTTCCTATTTGGCAACATCTTCATTTCTTTCAAGATAGTCCGATGTAGGAATATTTTGTTTTTAGCCCCTTTCATCAAAACACTACGTTAACACTTGCACAATTTTTGCCGGAACAGTATTGAATATTAAAATTGTAAACCATCTCCTTTGCACTTGTATATTGATCATTCTCTAATTTTGAATTCACGGTTGTACGTTTTCGTTGTCTCCTACCATTGATGGCCTTTCGGATATAATCTTAGCCAACGCGTCTCTATCCCTTATAAGTAGAATCACTTAAATGAACTGAACTATTAAGGTACTCAGGAATCAGACCATGAAAACATTTTTGGCTGTTGCTAATAAAGCTGATTAGAATATTTCGTGAAAAAGATCGTAGAACTAGAGTTGTAATGAGGTGCATGTACTTATTATCATCATACCCAAAATTCTATAATACGTTAGACAAGTAGACCTATTAAGTCTGCTGAGCTTTAAATCCTGAAACCTGAAAATAAATAGTTGACGATGGAATACAATTGGTAGATAATTAAAATATGAAAATATAAATTTCTCACCTCACGTCAACCTACGTCTGTCGTAACTTTATTTAACCTTTTGTACACGACAATGTAAACGGTTCTTACTTGTTAAGTAATCTTTGATTTTCATGCATCAAAGGATGCCACCATAGTACAGGCTTTGGCAGTTTAACATACGCCATCATAAGATTAGTAATGTACCTCTATGGACTATGGGTACCTCTATGAGCAGATGATATCAAGAAAATATTGTAATAATTTAATATATTTAATGTACATGTTCTGAATCTATCTCTTTGTCTTTCACCATCAGTGTACCTCCTATATCATTGATGATGAGATCCGGATGATTGTCCACGAGGGGTTTCCATCAGCGCATACGTATTGTTGTTTCTCCATTTTTTCGGTGCGGACTCTTATTGACAAATTTTCTAATAAAAAAGCTCAATCACCACCTGTGTTCTCTTTGATAACCTCAACAGCCAGTAGGAATGGACCTGATATAAACTAAATTATTGTAACGCCTGGTCGAAACATGCTTGTTTATAGTTACAATGAGCTTATACGTTGTAATGTAACAGGTATTTGCAACTTGAAGCGCGTAACCATAAAATTTTACTATTTTTTGCTCTCCATTTCCACTATACATTCCACTAAAACAAGTCCTAATCCTCTGACAAACAAAATAATTTCGCCCAAATCTAGCTTTCAAGTAAAAGTTTATGAATCTGTAGATGGATTTATTTACGAGAAAAAAAATTATTGCAAATCGTACAGATATCACGTGAGTATTAAAAGCGATATTATTGGTCATACTGTCATACAGTAACTTTGTAAAGTGGTGATTCTACGAATATACGTGATCGTTTTTTTTTATTCACCACTCCTGTCAATTCTGGAGGAAGAATCGGGTTGTTTATATGTACTTTTCTTAAATTTTAAAAAACTTTTATTTCACCATGATTTTGGCAAGGATATTACCATTTTTTTTGCATTGTATATCACAATTTGAAACGACTTTTTAACATACTTGTACATACTGTTCATTCTCATTTAGTTTTTTGCAAAGGCGTAAAGGATTAACCAAATTCATGACCGATTGATTACTTAACCCAATACAATTAATAAAATAAATCTTGTAATCTTTATTACGCTTGATTATACTTGTATAAGATTTAAACAGATCAAAAAATATGTTTAAATCTTAATATCTACCAATATGTAAAGAGGGTCGTCACCCAAACAGAATTACATTATAATAAGATAAAAAAAAAAAAAAAAACAGTAAATGACGTCGAATATCTTGACAGTTTAAGCGATCACATCTAACATTAGCTGTTTAACTGAGCCTCAGCTGTGGCTGCAAAAATCTGTGTGGCTGGCACAAGGGAGGATAAGGCTTGAAAAGGATATTGCGAAATACTGACGAATTTTCGATCTCAAAAAGCAACCGCATATATACATACAATAAAAAACATACTTTAAACACTGTATATACGGATTAAGCCGGTCACATGAAGGAAAATCAAAAGAGTAAATTTTGCGGCAGGGACATTTGTTTGCATTGTTGCATTGTGAAAAAAATAGAGATCTGGGATTTTCATCTGAGATTTGCACATCTCTAAGCCTAAGCCACCTGTCACCCTATCACATGGATTAGTAACAAAAAATTTTCACATGAAACAAATCACAAATTTGGAGAAAAAAGAAAGCCAATTTTTTATTACGAAAAAAGTTTTTTTTTGCCAATATAGTACAAAAGGATTTGCCGAATTAATAAACGAATTTGTCGAAAAAGTTTTGAAAAAAATAAAAAAATCGAGATAAAATAAAAAGGATGAAAAAAAAAAAAAATGTCAAAAATGAGAAAAAAAAAAGAGTCAAAAAAAAAATCATGAAAAATAAAAAAAAACAAAAAAATGAAAAAAAATTGAAAACATAAAAAAGTTATGAAGAATAATGTTATGCTTGAATGACATTATTTTAGATTATGAAATTGATATGGAGGGGAAATGAAAAATATGCTTAACCAAAAAAAAAAAAAAAAAAAAAAGAAATTTTTTTTTTTTTTGGAATGATGAAAGAAATTTACAAATTAAAAGAAAAAGAAAAAAAGAAAGGAAAATCTTACAAAATTTGGATGATAAGGTAATAATAATAAATAGTGCCAGCACTAAGGGAATAATGTTTTTTTTTTTTTATCAAATGTTGGCACTCCCAATAAAAATAATATAATACTTATATAACATATTTATAACATACTATATAAAAATGTTTTTTTTTTTGATTGATAATTTACAAGAGAAAAATAAATAAATCATTAATGATTAAAAATCATCATTAATCTCATTTTGAATAAAAGCGAAAATAATAGCTCTAATATTATTTTCCAAACCTAAAAAATCAACATTTTGCCAAAAATCAAAACAATTGTCCGAATTTAAAAGATCATATAATTTATCACCATCACCAGTATACAAATATTCCAAAATAGGTTCAAAGGTTGAAGGGGATGGTATAGAAATCATTATCATATCACCTTCACAAACCTGACCGAGTAAATTATTAAAATAAATTGATTGTAATTCTAAATATTCTTTATGAATCCAAAAAGATTTATCAAGTCCATTTATACGTAATTCGGCGTAAGCGGTATTTTTATCTTGAAAATAAGTTGATCCCATTTCATGTAATTTTGCTTCAATATACGAAGGTGGAACATATTCGGTCAATTTTGGAGAAGGAAGTGTAGGAAGATTGGTTTGACAAAATTGATTAGCGGCAACACTGGACATCTTTTTAAGAATTTTTTTGACGGAAGAGAAAATTTGAGAAAATTTAAATTTCTTTTTTTTTTTTTTGAAATTGAGAGAATTTCGAAGGACAATTAACGGCGTATTTATTGTCATTTCGGGATCAAATCCCTCACACATTCAACCCCAGATTTCATAACTATTGTCTGTCTTTCGAATCCTAAGTAAACTAAATAAGAAAAGAAACAAAAAAGATAAAAAAATCACTATTACTTTGAAAATGACGTAGTCGTTAAAAAATGCATGCTACACATGTACAAAATGTATTGAAAACAATAGGTTGTAGATCGCGTGTCACTAACACAATAGCAATAAAACATCATTAATATTGTCGGAGAGAAAATATTCTTAAGTGATAACGTTTTAGCTGTTTCATATGATATGAAACCTAACCGAAATTTATCACTCAGATATCCAACCCAGGAAAATAAATTGACATTTGGTAAATCATTAAATCTTCAAATCTAGGTTGATGAATTTGGAATTAAAAATTTTTTTTAAAAAATGAAACGAAACAATATGTATTATACATTGTTTTTTATGTGTTTCATCCACTCTTTTCGTATATTTGTTTATATTCCAATTTGGTTATTTTTTTTTTTAACCGGTTAAATCCATTTCATATTTTATAGAAATGGACAATCATTGTCTAGTTTTCTAAAAATATTCATGAATGGATTTCATGTGCATGCGAAATGCATGCAAACCATGCAGCTCTCATTTTAGGGAATTATAATATATTTATAGTTAATTAATTAATATCAAAATTTCTTTTTAAATTTAATTCTTTTCCAAAAAATTTTGTAGTTTCGGTTTGAAGGTTTGAAACTCCTTAATATTAATAATATAATGTAATATGATATATACACACATATATCTATATAATATTATTAATATTATTTTTATCATATTATCATAATTATCATCAAACTATTTGAAATTTTCACCCGTTCTTTTTCTATAAACAAGATTTTTATCTTGCTTTACTGGTTTTATTTATCAGTAAAATGTGTTAAGTTGAAATTTGGAAACGTTGCAGCTAAGGTAGATAATCTTTTTAAACTCCTCCCACCCCCCCTCTTCAATGATATCTTTTTTTAATTTAATGCAATATTTTTATGTCAATGGATTATCATACTTTACTAATATAAGTTAGCCTATAAATTTTTTTTCATTGAGCCACTCCCAATATCCCTTATTAGTTTTGGGTGTACAGTATCATAATCATTGAAAAGCCTTTTTTTAATTACAACCTAAAAGTATATATATTTTTTTGAATAATATTAATTATAAATTTATCCCTAGTTATTGTTTCAAAAATTCTCAATTTTTAAGCCTTTTCACATGATCTTTTGGATCGAATGTATTCAATTTCTTCATTTTTGTTATTTCTGTTCTAGCCAAATTAATTTTGACCGGAAATGTATCATAGAAATAAATATAAACACAGTTAATTTATGGCTGCATTCACTATTGTTATTATAGAAATTTGGCTGTGACACGAAATACTTATATTTTATTTAACCAGAACTCTAAACGAAAATGAAATTAAAAAGAATGGAAAGAACCGAGAATCAGCCCGTGTTAGAATTCTTCCTATTTAGGAATCTGCTTATTTTCATATATTTTTCCTTAATCGGATTTCAGCTTTTCGTGTCACATCATTTTTAACCAATATTTAATTCCCTCCTGTCTAGATTTTTTGAATTGGAAATTAACAATACCAATTTTACTCATCCGACTTATCTTTAAATGCTTTCCTCCGTTTTACCCGTATTTTATCATGTAAATAGTTGTTTATCTTTCCCTTTTTCTTATTTTCATTATTTTCATTATTTTTGACGCGATTCCTTCCTCCTATTTTCTCTTTTAATTTTACTTGTTTCCTAACCCTTTACGGTATTTATATTTTATACCTTTTTCTCGTGTAACGTGTGTTATACTTCTTATCGTAATTTCTGATATTGAACTGCTCAAATAACGCGTCTACCTTACTATAATTATTATAACTTTATTTGTAAAGCGTGTATACTTTCCAAATCTGGGAATCGATGTTTACTTCTTGATCTCTACTTATTTTTTATTTAAATGGCTTGTCGATTCATTATTTTATGATTTTTACGATTTTCGAATTTTTTTTTTTTTCCTTTTTTTTTTTTAATAACATTTCCTTTTTTTTTTCTTCTTCCTAAATCTTTAAGGAAACTCCTTTCTTTCATAAAAACCTTTTTTTTTTATACATATATATATAATATATATACGCACATATATATTTTTACATACACATACATTTTTTTCTTTTGATTATTTTTCTCAAGTTTTTGCATTTGAAAAACAAATAAAAACGAAAAAAAAAAAAAAATCAAACAAATAAAAGATTAAAAAAAGGAATTAACTTGTGTATTTTCTTCTTTTACCTGACACGTATTTTTTTTTTTTTTAATATAAAAAAAAAAAAAAAGAAAAATTTGTGAAGAAAAAAAAATTAAATTTTAAGGTAGGAATAATAAAAAATTTTTTTTTTTTCTTTACTACTTTTACCTATTCTCTCTTCATACACTTTCTTTTTTTTATTTTTTTTTTTTTCTCTCCCTTTTTTAAAAGAAAAGTTTTTTTTTTTTTTTTTTTTTTTTTTTGTAAAATTTCTATAAAAAAAAATTATTTATATAAATTAAATTAAAATAACAATAAAAAAAAAAAAAAAGATGGACGGTCTTTCAATAGAAGTTTTACGCGAAATTTTTCTTTACCTTAAAGATGAATATAGTTCGGACGATTTATTCTCTGCTTTAATGGTAAACCGAAGATGGTGCAAAACTGTTGTACCTATTCTTTGGGAAGCTCCTTTTAACAAACAAAATTATAACAAACAACATTCAAAATGTATTAGAACTTATTTATCAAATGCTGGTGAAAAATTAACTTCCGTATTAACGTCTCATGGTGTGGATTTATCTTCTTGCTCCAATGGAACAATTTTCGATTACGCATCTTATCTTCGACATCTTCCTTTATTGGAATTATTACAAAATATAAAATATTATTTTTTACCTCCCGAGATGTTAGCCGATCCTTTTAAACAACCTGAAGATGATAGTTATTTCAAGAATATGTTGGTTTTCGCTGTATTATGTATCTTATTCACAAAACATAGTTCTTATATTCGTACTTTACGAATTGTCAATGATCCAGATTTACAACATTTGAATGTCGTGGTTGCTAGACTTTTGAATTTATCCGGTGCTACTATCAGCTTGAGTGGATTACAATATTTTCAATGTCATAGTTTAACGAAAGAGGATGTCTCTCCTTTATATAGTGAAATGGCTGAAGTTTGTAAAAGTATAATTCGAATGGATATTAATTCAGTGATACGTTCTGAAGAAAAAGCTTTATCATCTCTTATTAAAGCTCAAAAGAATTTAAAATATTTAACCATAAGATCTGAAGAAATTAATTTTATACCAGCTTTGGAATCTATTGAATCTCAATCTTCTTCTCTCATCAGACTTAGACTTGAATGTTTGTTTTTGGATGTTGCGACTAATAATGCTTTAAATTCTCTTAAATCATGTAAAAATTTAAGATCCCTTATACTACGGAATTGTTATGAATTGGAATGTCCAAGAGTTTTGGAAATTTCTAAATCTTTTCCTCTCCTTGAAGAATTTTATTATGGTGGATGTTTTGAAATGCCTGAAGAATTTATAACGGGAATTCTTAAAACTTCAAATAGTAATTTACGAAGGTTAACTTTAAAGGATTATACTCCAGGTGTTATAATTGCTATTATAACATATTGTAAAAATATTCAAGAATTATATTTATTGGAATTGGATGAGGATGATATTTTATCCATCTTTCGTAATTGTACTCAATTAAAACATTTTACTTTTAATGGAGGGGAGAATGTTAAAGCTGATGATTTGTTTAGGAAGATGGCAAGTTGTATACCAAAGTCTTTGGAATACATGTGTATTTTTATGGATCTTAAGGAACATTGGGTATTTAGTTCTAAAGCTTTAAAGGACTTCTTGGATATTGCTACGAGTCATTCGTTTAAATATTTGACTGTGAATCATCGAGATTTTACCGAAGATGACGAAGAAATGAATCCAACTTTTCCCGAATATGCTACCATGACAACATTCGATAATGAACATTTGGAAGTAATAAAGCAAAGTAAAATTAATTTTCACACTCATTGTGGATATATGCTGGTAGAATATCCGGACTTTATTACTGAAATAAATATTCCAGGTAAAAAGCTTTAAAAGTTTTTTAAAGTTGATCTTGAAAAATTAAATTATTATTTTACTTATTAATTATTTATTAAAATTATAGATTTACGAGAGATACCTCTATTTAAAAGATGGTATCATATACTGGGTCAAAGTTGGACGGAAAGATTGATTGATTCTTCCTGGTAAGTCTTTTTGATATATTATACTCAATATTATAAGTATTATAAGTGAAATTTATATCTAATCAAATATTTTTTTTTTTTTTTTTTTTTTTTATGATATTAGATGGATTTTTTTTTACTGTATATTTTTTTTTTCTTTCTTTAATCTTTAAATAATCGATAGAGTAGTTATTAATAGAATTGGGTAAAAAAAAAAAAAAAAAAAAAAAATATGATATATAAAAAGGAATACAATAAAAACTAAAAACTTGTTGGGGCATTTTTTAATAGTGTTTTAATAAATAAGATTTATGTATATATTTTTCTTTAACGATACAATTACATACTATCACCTATAAGTATAATGAATGTAATAAACGATAAACGATATTAAGTTACAGATAAGTATGAACTTTAGTTCAATTTTACGTTATTTTAAGAACTTAATATGTATATATATTAAACAGAAAAAAATTTACTTTTTTTTTTTTTAAAAAAAAAAAATAAATAAATAAATTAATAAATAAATTTATTTAATGTATAAAAATAAAATTTGTTAAAGAAAAAAAAAAACAATTTTTTGTTAATAACAATTTTGTTAATTTTTTTTTGTTAATTTAATGTATAAAATATGTAAAAAAAAAAAAAAAAAAAAAAAAACAATTTTTGTTTTTTTGTTAATATAACAACAATTTCGTTTAATTTTTTGTTGTTAAAAGAGGATTCCAAGTTAAATTCCAAGATTGATTTAAACTTAAACTTAAATTATATAAAGTTAATTTTTTCGTATCATCATCATCATCATCATCATCATCAAGAATCCAATTCTTTTGTTGTTGATATTCTTCAACATAATATCCATTTAATAAAATTCTTTTTATAATTTTATTTTTTAAAATTCCCATTATAATAATCTTATCCAATTTTGATTCGACATTATAACCACATTCATTATTTTCATTTTGATTTTGATTTCCTTCCCTTTTATGTAATCTTTTCTTATTAGAATCAATTTCACATCGTAACGTTAAAGTATCATCATTAACTATAAAAGTTAAATAAGTAAAATTTTTTTTAACATCAAGACTTTCCCCATCATCCAAATAAAGAGTTCCTTTAGCATATTGATTTTCATCTAATGCGATTATTAAATAATAATTATTTCTTTTAGTAGCAGCAGTAGTTAATTCAGGATATTGCATAGGTAAAATATTTCCACCTCTAATTAATATAGGTAAAATATCTAATGGAGCTGATAAATTAACGTACTCTCCTTCAGGATTAGTTATATTAAAACTAAATTTATTTAAATAAAAATCATACCATAATCCTGGTGGTATAAAAGCTTTAACAATATTAACATTTGATGATAAAACTGGTGATAATAATAATCCTGATCCAATCATGAATTGTTTATCAATTGATAATGTATTTTTTAATGATGGAAATTCAAAAAATAATGGTCTCCATACTGTTAAACCTTTTTTATGTGATTCATAAAATAATGTATAAAAATATGATAATAATGAATATCTTATTCTTATAAATTTTTTTGATACTTTTCTTACTGAAGGCCATTTATATGGTTCTTGACTTGGTTCATTTAATCCATTATGATTTCTCATAAATGGATAAAATGATCCAAGTTGCATCCATCTTAAACATAATTCTTCAGTTACTGTTCCGCCAAATCCACATATATCTGCACCAACAAATGGAATTCCGAACAACTAACAAAAGAAAAAATTTGATTATGTTATCGATTTCAATTCTCAACATTTTGTATAATAATATAATTAATATAATCGCAAACCTGAAAGTTCAAAAGACCAGGAATAGACAAGTATAAATGTTCCCACTAAAACAATCATTATATATAGTGTCATTAAATACGTTATTCAATAAAAATAATTAAAAATGTCAAATTATTATTAACTCACATTTGACCAATTGTCACCAGTCCAATGTCCAGCATATTTCCCAGTACCAGCAAAGGTAGATCTAGTTATAATGAATGGTCTCTTCCCTTTCCTAATTCTTAGTGATAATACATCGTATGTAATCATACTTTCTATATGACCATATAAATTATGAATATCATACTCCAAGAATCCGGCAGCATGGACCGCGTCTACTGATAATGTATTATGATCCAAGGGTAACCTTTTACCCCCATTATTAATTTTATATGGAGGTTTTGTTAGTTTACGAGGTTGAGTGTTTTGATCACCTACATGTTGTGTTTCCTTATCATTTTCACATTCTCCTAAACACCAACTAGCAGGTTCATTCATATCTATCCATATTCCATCAATTGCTACATCTTTTGACCAATCTTCAATCATATCTCCCCAATAAGTAAAAGTCTCCCTGCTGAACCAATCAGGGAACACTGTCAATCCTGGCCAAACTTTTCCCACAATATTTTTTCCTCTTGAATTCTTGATAAAAACATTTCTTTTAAGACCATCTTCATAAGGGAAATAACCTTCTTCAATCTTAATACCAGGATCAATGATAACAACGTAATGTTGTTCGTTCTCATGTAATTCCTTAACAAAATTCTTCATTTCATGACGTGGAAAGTTTACGGGATCCCATGTAAAATCCTTGAAATTTTCCATATAATCTATATCTGACCAAATTGTTTCAAGTGGAATGTTGTTTGATTTAAACTCCGATACCACATTTTTTAACACTGTTAAATTATTATATCCCCATCTACATTGATGAAAACCAAGAGCCCAATATGGTGGAATTAACGGTCTCCCAATAATCTAAAAAAAAAAAAAAATGATTTTTTTTTGTTAAAAAATTGAATAGATTATTTTAAAATATTTTTCCTTTTAATTTAAACATTCAACCTTTGTATATTGAGCAATAACATCTGAAGGTGTTGGTCCAAGAAATATATAAAAATCCAAAACTCCTCCTATGACTTTTTAAAATAAAAATAGAAATGAATTTTTTTTTTCAGTGGCAAATCCAAAACGGACAATTCGAAACAGACATTTCGAAACAGATTAGTCCCAATTTTTTACCTTTCCAATTCAGTTTAGCGGGATTTCCTGGAGTGATGGCTATATCCATTCCATTTGAATTTCTCAAAAATACACCATGAGCAGTACCATTTCTCATTTCCATATAAAATGGTTGAGCTCCATAAACATTTTCTGCAATAGGAGTTGCAGCATCTCTAGTCCAAATAGTATGAAAAGTTCCACGAGGATCTCTCCTAAGTTGATCCACCACTTCACCTAATCCATAAATGAATGGATCTTGTGGTAGGCTAAATGAAATTTCCATATATTGATCTTCAAAGACTAATGTATTCATTCCAGGAACATTAGTTTCAATGATCTTTTCTCCTGTATCAGCTCGCGAAACTGAAAAGGTGAATGGATTTTTATTATATAGAAAAGTATAAAGCATATCATCAGTTATTGGTTCTGATGCTGGAATAGGAACAATTTTTTCCAGAATTTCAAATCTCCGCTCATTCGGATCATATATCTTTACATGCAATCGATCCTTAGTCTCATACTAAGAATTAATAAAACGCGTTTTATTAATGTCATCAATTCAATTAATAAATTTAATTAATTACATTATTTATTAACTTACTTCAACTAATAATTTCAACTGGGTTGAATCATGTCCATAAAGACCGCATCCAATTCCATTTAACTCAAGATCCGCGATAAGAACGCGATTATTATTCCGTCTATTAATATTAACTACCCTATAACCTTTACATGGTTGAGTCCTATAATAACAATAATTTCCACCGATAACATCTGTAGGATTCCAACAACAATTTTTACTAATGCATTCATCTTTCTGAATACCCATATATCCACAATCAACTCTCGTAGCAGGGTCAATATCACAAGTATATGAATTTCCTTTCTTATAAAAACACCAATTATCTTCTGGATTTTCTGATGGACGCCAACAACAAAATCTTTCTTCACACTGTTCTTTTGTTATACCAAAATATCCACAATCATATTTTACATTACTTATTGAACAAATATCTACTGAAACATTTTTTAAATTTTTGATTGTTGAGATTTCATCCGTTATTGAAAATTCCTTTTCATAATCCCATGATATCCATAACCATGGTAATACTAAAAGAATTAGAAGTCCAAATAATCCCACGAAAAATTTCATGGTCAATTTTTTTTTTTTTTTTTAACAAGATAAAACTACTCTTTTTAATAGATTTACACTATTTTTGAGGCTTTTTTTCTGAAATATATCTAAGTTTGGAATTAGCTCATTTTTATATACCTTTTGTGATTAACTCATTTAACCGATTTGGTTAAGATCGAAGAAGAAAAACAATCACATCTAGATGATGTACTTTACCTTGATAAATGTCACGTTTCTTAATAACGGGATCGATCAATGATAATGCTAACGTAGATTTTTAATTATTATAAAAATGCTAACCGTAAAATATCAAATTAGTGAGTACTGCATAGAAAAATTTTTTCACATCTATAAATATTATCATTAATTTGATTTTAATTGCTGATAAATTGCTTTATGTACAAATTACTTACAGTATAATGAAAACAACACCATAAAAAATTTATATGAACGATTTAAATATTTATCTAGTAATGCAAGTCAATGACATATAAAAGACATGACCAAAAAGCCATGCGAAATATACAGTACATATAAACTGCACCACACTTTAATTTTGTACTGTATTTCACAAGGAATGTATCGAGAGATTTGTTAATTGTATTACAATTTAATCCCGTAATTAGTTTTAAGATCTCAATCATTTCAAAGCACACTATCAAGAATGTGGAATCAACTTTCGCCGGTAATTCAAGAAAATAAAAACGCTCCTTTAGACTTCTTCGAGTAATATCCCAAAGTGCATAAAGACATGTTAATTTTCTCGATTTATATAATAAAGATTTAGATCACGAAGATAATAATCAAAAAGTTGTTCAGCTGTTATTAATAATTTTTGGGAAGGCATTAGGCATCAAGTCGATTAAATATCTGTCGAAGACGTTAATCACGTGATTGTCTGACTATAACTACTGCGCCCATAGATTTGACCCGTTAGTGAAAATCAGTGGAAATCAAGGAAACAACTCTCCGTGAGTCATATTGATTCAACGTGATATAATGTGAATTTTTTGTATTTCTTCGTCATATGTATACCAGTTACTTTGTTCTTTTCTTTCCTGTTCAAACCCGCCATACATTCACGTTATCGTAGAACTTGTTGCTACCTGTAAGTGAATTAGTCAACGCAAGTGATAGTCTGCGCTGTCACATTAATAATCCTAACTAACAATGCTTGCGAACAAGACAGGGTATAATGGAGAAAATCGTCAGAAAAGAAGAAAGAATTGAAGTAAGTGATCTTGAGCAGGAGTGGACACCAGGTATGTTATACATCTGGTATACTGGTTCATCAATCATTTCCACAAATGCCATTAACGATTTGTGTTTAGAAACTTTCGAAACGTTAAGTGAAAAGGGTAAATTAGTGATGGAAACAGCGACACTCATTGATTTTCCACTTGAATTGACCTCTACAACGTTGGATGATGAACCATCATTAAAACTAATTCGATCCATTGGTGAAGGTAGAACTAGTTTAGTTTATGAAGGAATATACGATGATGAAATTGTGGCTGTAAAAATAGCGAAAAAGAAGGATTATCTGCCTTGTTTTGAAAGAGAGATTACTGTATTGGAAGATCTGGCAAATCTCAATTCACCTCATATTCCAAAAGTCCTTCTTAACAACGAGAGCACTATTGTTATGTCTCAACTTGGTGAGAGGGTTAATAATTTTCGAAAGAAGGATATTAAAGATATCATTACCACTCTTAAAGAAGTGCATTCTCGTAATATTATACACAGGGACCTTAGAAAATATAATTTTCTTCGTGATTCATTAGATAATATTCTTATCATCGATTGGGGCTATAGTACATATAGTTATGAAAACAGTTCATTTACTGGTGCATTGGATAGTATGCCTGATGAAGTTCTAGAATCGATAATTAAAGATTATGATATTGTTTATGGACCGAAAATTGATCTGATATGTTTTATTCGTTCGTTCTATCTGATGATTCATCGAATATCATTGGATTTATATCCGAAAGATGATATCAAAACACGGGCACAAATGATGATGAATTTCTGGAATGAACACGGAAAATCAGAGTTATGGGGCAGTATTTATCTTGCAGCAGAAAACTTGGATTATACCAAATTAATTCAAGAGATGGAAAGGTTATTTTAATTGTTTTGAAAAATTTGGGATAACTTGAATTGGCTCATCATTATTTTTTCTATGTTATACCCCATCGCGCTAAGTATGGCTTATGATATTAAAAATTGTAATTTCCCTGATTATAAATAAAATGTCAAATGTCATGAAAATCATGGTAATAACCTTTCTCATTTAACAATAATATATAAATAATGATTGTACACGTGATATGATAGTGATCACAAGTCACACGCTTACTTATATTAATGTAATTAGTTTAAGTTTACTACTACGCCACAAATCATATGACGATAATTTGCACTAACGCGCATAAAATAATGTTTGAGACGCGCATCCCCCGAAAAAAAAATGAATCCGATACTATATGCTGATAAAAGGATTGCTAGAAATCTTTAATTCACTATAAATCTCGTTATGTCTAAATGTTTTTATGAGCATGTGCATTGTATAATTGTACGAAAAACTCCGACTAAATGGGAGAAACAGATGTGAGATTGCTCGAGGAAAAAAGAATTTATTTATAATACTTTAATTTACTGAAAATTACTGAAGTAACACACCTACAATCGATTTATATCCTCTTCATTTTGTGGAATAACTATGGTCATGTTGAGTATCCCCCATTCTCTCTTCCTTTTTCCTACTTTCCTCTTCCCATTTCTTCTTATTTTCCCTTATACATTCTTGTTCCCTAGGATTAGGGACATACGCGTTTTGTTCTAGTAACGTTGCAATTCTATATGCATTCTCTTCCAATAACGTATATGTCAATATAACTATATCCTATTAACTCAAATATAATAAAATAAGAAACTGAAAGTATTTCCGATGCACATGAAAGAGTGTTTTACCATTGAGTCACAGGTCGTAGTGGAAATAGATTTTGCAATTTTGATTTCAAAGATTATACAAAACAGCGCGTCACGCAAATTTAAAATTCGTTTTTTTAATCATTTTAACGCGAAAAGTAAGTTATATTTAGAAATCGTGTTTTTAATATTACACGTGATTTAATGAAGTATATTTTATATTTTTTAGGTACAAAAACACGATGAAATGCCTTATTAGATTATGATCTTATCCCAAGAACCGGTTAAACCAGTGCTAAACCCACTACGTATTTATTTTATCATAATGATTTCAGTATTAATAAAATTATTCATATAGTTAAGAATATCAGATATTATTACCAAAAGAATTAGGCATAGCCATAAAATGTAATTGCAATATCTAGTAAGTCTAAAATTAAAGATTAATTAAACTATAATATAAATATGATTTTACTATAAATGTAATATATAATTCAATAAAATAATTAAAATTTCTTTATATAAAAAATTGTATTATTGCACTATTTTTTAATAGATGATAAAAAGAAAAGAATATATCAGTATTATTGTCAAGTTTTATAAATTCAGGTTTGCACATTTATAATACTATATTTTTAGTTTTTAAAAATAATTTATAATTTATATTTACCTAATTTTATTATTATGATCTTAAAATATATATTTTTGTTTTACTAATTGTAATAAGTTCAAAATTCAGAAATTATTATATAAAACAATAATAATGCAATATTTTTTTTCTGAATTTTAATACTTATTATTACAATTTTTGTTTATAAAAACTAACTATAAAAATTTAAATTTTATTAATAATTAATAATAAAAATATTATATAAATTATTATTTAATTTTATTATTTTACTTTTTTAGATTTTCTTAATTTTTTCAGTCTTATATTATATCTAATAAATATACAAATATATTGCAATAAAAAATATATCAGATATACAGTATATAAAAATCTAAATTATTACAATATTTCAAATTATTAAATTAATTTAATTCCTGCTATACTTGAATTCTTTTTTAATTTAATTTCATTTAAAAATATATATAAAAATTATATTTAAATAGTATTTAAAAAAAAAAAAATTTATTTTATTGGATTACTCACTTTTATGATAGCTTTAATTTATAGTTAGACCAAAAAATAAAATGTTAATTTGCTACAATTAATATAGGATCAAAATACATAATGTTAGTTATTCATCAGTTTTACCAATTGCCTATTTTCATTCATGATTGATATTTTTGTGTACAAAAAAAGTTTATATCACGTGATATCTGGGAAATGGTCATTATTATAAAAATAAATAAATAAATATTCGGGATTTTCATTGAATATCTTATTAGTATAATCAGAATATCAGACATTAGCTAATCGATAATTATTATATACAATGCCGTAGTAATTACTTATCATGAGAACGCATAAATAAACAATTAGCGTCATATGAATGAAATAAATAAAACAAAGCCTTTTCTAAACATTAAGCCTTAATTTTTAATTTGTATGATTCATGCGGAAAGCTAATAATTAATAAGCCCCGTAAATCCATTCCAATCTTCTGTATTAGTAGAAAAAAATTCTTCATAGAATCTTTATTATTATAGTAAAATAATTAAAAACTCAAATATATACAAAAAAAAAAAAAATATCATCATCATCGAAAATCTCGGGTGAATTCTACGCGCATTTTTATTTTCGGCCATCTACGGTTGGTCCTTTATTAACAATTAAAGAAGCATCTAAACTTAAAAAAGAATCTAAATTAGTTTCAGGAAAGGTTTAAATTCCGCCCACATATGATTATATTATTTTATTAATCATCCAATTATCCTTATTATTTTGCTGATTTACTGTAACACTGCACATACTTTTTTTTTCATCATTTATTATTATTATTTATTGTGCTTATAATTTAAACCAATGAAAAAAGAAAAAGATCAATACACTATATTTAGTAGTAGATGTGCTAAATGCACTTGCGGTACATTGCTTAGAGATTCCCAAATATTTTGTTATTACAAAATATCCAACTTCAGCAACTAATATGTTATTGATTAACAATATAAATTTGTGGTTATTAAAAATGATGAAACTTGTCGTTTCATGCTAGTCTTTATAATGTGAATACAATGTGAAAAAAAAACTTTACTTCGATTATCATTTTTACTTATATATCACTTTTAAAACACTATTGATGTAATATAAAGTATATAATAATTTTTTATGCAAAAAAAGGTAAACAATGTCTTGATTCCGATATTCGGAAAGTATGTTGTAAATGATGCAGCTCATTCAAGCCGATCTCAATTTTTTTATTCTATAAATATCATCCCATCCGTTCATTTAATGAAAAATAAATTTCTCAACTTTTTCTTTCCTTTAACACAACTTTAAATATATAAAAAAAATTTTTTTTTTTTTTTTTTTTTGTAAATTTAATTTTTTTTTTTTTTTGATTGTCATTCCCCTTCTCCTTTTGTAAAGTAATATAATGTCGGAATTTTTTACTAGTCTTTCAAAAGATTTTAGCATATTACTTGATCACTCAGATGATTATAATGTTATTATTAGAGTCGGCGATGAAAAAAATGAAAAAACGTTTCAAGCTCATTCAGTCATTCTTAGAGCAAGATCACCATACTTTAAAAGAGCGTTATCAAATGATTGGGCTAGAAAAGAAGGTGGCTCTACGGTATTCACTAAACCAAATGTTTCTCCCGCTGTCTTCGAAATTATTCTCAAGTAAGTTGTTATGTTAAAAGAATGTAAACCGTTTTAACATCAACGCAAAAGTGAAATTAATTTTCTTCTCTTTTGAAAAATTAAGGTATATATATTCTGGTTCTATAGATTTAAGTAATCAAGATCCGTCACATATTCTCGAATTACTTATTGCATCGGATGAGCTATTATTGCAAGAACTATTTAATCATGTACAAGATTATTTATTACAAAACAAATCAGAATGGATGAAAAAGAATGTAGTTAGAGTGCATCGTACGATAAATCCACGTGATGGTTGTAAAAGGTTACAAGATTTTTGTTTAGAAACAATTTGTAAAAATCCTTTATTGGTATTCAAATCTGAAGATTTTTCAACATTTGAAGAATCATTATTATTACCTTTATTATCTAGAGATGATTTACAAACCGAAGAAATAGAAATTTGGGATCATTTAATTCAATGGGGTATTGCTCAAATGAATTTATCATCGTCTAACGAATTTGATGATTCTTCTCTCGTTCAACCTGTAGATGTTTCTAAATGGGAGAATAAAGATTTTAAAGAATTACAAAGGATTTTAAAAAATTGTATACCTTTAATAAGATTCTTTGAAATTTCTTCGAGTGATTTTTACGATAAAGTTTGGCCTTTTAATTCAATTTTACCAAAAGATTTAAGAGAAGATATAATTAAATTTCATTTAAAACCTATTAGTAGACCTATTAATCCATTACATAAACCAAGATTGATTCCATTTGATTCAACATTGATAAAACAAGAACATGTAGCGAGATTATGTGATTGGATAGATAGAAAAGATGGCAAACCATATAAATTTGAAGATATTCCATATAAATTTAAATTATTAGTTAGAGGTAGTAAAGATGGTTTTGAGTCTGAAGTTTTTCATGAAAAATGTGATCGTAAAGGTCCAACTATTGTTGTTATGCAAATAGCTTATTCAGGAGAATTAGTCGGTGGTTATAATCCTATTGAATGGACAACTGGGGATACTCGTATTACAACTCAAAATAGTTTTCTATTTAGTTTTCCTAAACAAGGTAATATCGCGGACGCTAAATTATCAAGAGTAAGTAGACCTGGTTATGCTATACGTGTAAAAGATAAATCTCATGGTCCCTGTTTTGGTGATAAAGATTTATGGATGAAACAAAATTTTAACGCTTATGATAGTTGTTCTTCTGATAAAGATGATTATCAAGAGAGAGTTACAACTTTATCTAAATTTTGGGTATTAGAATATGAAGTATTTCAAGTAGTTAAAAAGTGAAAAGGGGTAAAAAAGGAGGAAATTAAAATAGGGGATGGATGAGCAAATGACTCCTGATTTTTTACTATTCTATAAAACAATCCATAAATGAACAATTTCAACTATTCATCGTCTTTTTTTTTTTTGCACATATATATTATATACATAATACATATATATATTTTTTATATTTGCTGCTTTAATAAATTTTTTTTTTTTAATTATAAAACAGTCCCGGGTTAAATTTGTAATTTACGGAAATCTTTTCATATATCGGATTTATTAATTTGTAAAATCAAAAATCACGTGTAACTTGCCCACGAGATCAATGCGTTAAATTTTTTATTAAGTCATAAATAAAAAAAAATGTTATATTAATAAATAAATAAATATATATATTATAAAATAAATAAAATAGAATAAAATTATTGTGACTTAAATTTACTAATAAATCTACGAGGTAATAATAATGAACCTTTTTTAGAAAATAGAGAACTATCATCTTTGTTATCAGTCCAATATTCATCCAGTGCGGGTGGTTCGCCATCCATTATTAATCTAGAAAGATATCGTTCTCTTTCTATAGCAATTCTAACTTTACCTGGTATATCAGGTATCATATATGCAAACATTAATTTAACAATGAACACAAAATGCTTTTTTGATAAATAAGAATGATTCAATTAGTAAAATATATAATTTAAAGGATACAACAAACCATATTTTATATAATTTACCTCAAAGGCAAGTACAAATCCGAGTTTAGCAACCAACAATCTATTCTCATCATCTCCTGTATATTTTTTAAATTGATTTTCCATCCATACTGAATGAAAAGCTATAATTATTGCATTTGTTAATACTGCTATGAATGATACTATGTTCATAATGTTTTCCCACATTCCTAAGTCTTGTGCTTGGAACCCGACTGGTCTTTGTAACGTCTTTATATACTATCGAAGAGTTTTTTTTTTTTTTTATTATTAGCAAAGAAAAAAAAAAGGTATACCATTTAGAAAAGACGTAAAAATATTCTTTATTTTACATACTTTAAAGCCATCAGATCTTACTTCAGTAAGATTATTAATCCAAGCAAATAATGGAGCTAATGGAAAAGCAACCCCAAATAACGCGAGAAATCCAAATTGAATTACCATTTCTTCATATTCGGTCCTAATGGATTCTGAAGACCCTGGCAAATGATCATCTTCTACCCATGGTGGAATTTTATTATACTTCCTACCAGAATCTGCATACTTTTTTTCTAGAATATCTCGTTCAATTGCAAATTTAGCTCTATTCCATTTATTCGTTAACCATCTTTGAATGAAATTCATTTGTGTTAGAAAAGAAGAAATTTTTTTTCAAGACAATTTTAATTGAAGCATATACATACGGAATTAAAATTTCTTGAATTTGCCCTATAAGTTGTTTGCCAATAAATATAATTGCAAGTTGAATCGTAAGTAAAGTCAACCCTTTGCCCTAATTAGGAATAAATATACTATTAATAGAAATTTAATTACTAACAAATAAACAATTTACTTACTTGTTGAATACACTTGTCGCGGCATTCTTGGTTCTAATAAAATAGAGAAAATTATCATAAAATAAACCTGAGAAGAAAAATTAACAATTTAAGAGTCTTAATTATAAAGAAACTTACATCGCAATTATTAACACATGATTCTCCCTAATTAATGGATGAAAAAAATTAATTAAAAAATAAACAGGGAGAAGAAAATGACCTAATTATAAAGTAACTTACTCCAGCAAACATAATATAAATCAACGCGGAATAAAAATTAACAAAGTCAAAAAGATACGCTTTAAGAATTAATGAATCTACAACAAAAAGAATTCATTAACAAAAGAATTTCTAATTATATAAAATTCAATCTTATAAACATATACAATACCTTCATACTGAGTTTCAGTTTTATGATTCTCGAAATCTGTAAGAAATCTTGCTACATTTTTATATACCTAATCAAACAATGAACTTAACATTCAATTCATCAAATGGTAATAATAGTAATAATAGATTAAAAAAGAAAGTTTACCAAGTTTAATATAATAATAGTTGCTAAATTTATTACAGCGGTAATAACTGATCCTATATATTTAGCATTTTTGACTACTTGCAATCTTGCTGGAAATATTAATAAAACTCCTACAGTTACAATTACGATTCCAATCTAAATAGAAAAATATTTAATTATAAATGTAGGTTTTTTCACATAATCAGTCAGCAGAAATTTTTACTTACCGAAATCAGAACTATTACTATAGATATAAAAATTTTTACTAATTTTTCTCTAAAAGGGAATACAATTTCTCGTTTCAAAGTAACCAGAGATATCTGGAGTGCTAAAAAAAAATGAGTAAATAAAATTAATTTTATAAATTCGATTATGAATTCTTAAACATAAATATATTTATTTACTAGTTCCATAAAATTCAGGTCTTGGAAGTTCATCTTTTTCATAATCAATAACATCCCAATCGTATTGTATTGACGAATTGAATCTTTTCCATGTTTCTAAAAATAATGTGGCCCAAATTGCCATTAGGAGTGCATAAGGTGCCGTGAGTGCATTGTCCCAAATCGCTGAAATTCTATCTATGTTATTTTCGGGTGTTATTCTAAAAATAAAAAAAATCTATTATAATTTCAATTAAATTATTTTACAATAAATGAAATTATTATATATATTTACTTTGAAGAGTAAATTAATCCATAAATTACTACAATTACACCTGTCAAACTTGCTATAGCTAACCATGATGTATAAAAATCTATAATGATATTGGTATGATCAGTAATTATTTCATGTTTTCTTTTTTTTTTTTTAAAAAAAAAAATATATATTTTTTATATTTTTACCTAACCAAGCAAAATATAAAGCCAATTTTTCACCAAAATAGGCTTTTATTTTATCTATCGGTTGCCTCTTTTTAAAACTCCTTTTAATCCATAATTCTTCTAATTGAGCTCTTAAATTATTTTTTTCTTTTAAATCTTTTTTATATTTTGGAGGACCATCATGAATTGGATAAAGTTCATCATAAACGCCTTTTTTAAGAAGTTTTTTAATATCTAAGGATTCTATTTTTCTATTAACAAATACTGGTTGTCCATCTTGTGTAGTTTCTTTTTTATTAATAAGATTAGCTGTAATAATCATTCTATGAACTAATAAATTTCTTCTGGATGTATTAAAAAAATGTAACGAAATGTCTGCTATATTTTTTTCGGGTTCTGCTCCTTCATAACTTCTTAATTGATCTTTCTTGAAACGTGATGATTCTTTTTTAAGCTCTATCTTATATGAGAAATGACTAAGAATTCTGGCCACTATAGTATCAGGTGGTTTATCGTAATCATCAAGAAGCGACAATTCACTAGGTAAACTTGCTCTCTAAAACAAAAGAAGTAAAAATTATTATTATTATTATTTTTTTTTTTTTGAAAAAAAAAAAGTTTTCTTTAAACTTACATTCAAACGAACTTTAAGTCTAATTTTTTGAGCTATTTCACACAATGAATCAAATGGAGCAATAACTTTAACATAAGTGTAAATTCCATCCGCATCAGTTTCACTTTCAAGAATTAATCCAGATTGAAGAAGTAAAATCTCAAAATTATCACGCACTTTTTGTTCTTCATTTCTGCGTTCTTCATTACTATCTTCCTTATATCTTATAATAAAATCTGGTAGCTGATAATTATATACCACTTTTGCAAGCGCATCAGAATTACGATGCTCACGAGGATCTAAAATAATAATTTTTTATGGGCGTAGTAATATACGTATAAATTTTGCTGCGCCACGGACTTTCCGAAATCTCCCGAAAAAAAATTTTTTTCTTACCAAATTTCAAAATCGTATTTTCAAGACTACAATCAGGATTGGCTTCATACCATTCTTTAATTTTGTTATATAAAATTTGATCTTCTTTGCTGATTAAAATCAAAGTACGATGTCCTTCAACTTGTTCACGAATAATTTCCAATTTTACTAATTCATCATCGTCATCGCCTTCAAGTGATGTTGACGAATGATTAGAATGCCCGAGAAAATTAATTATTTTATCTGTTATTTTATCTTTATGTTTTTTTTCCTTGAAGTAATGTTTTAAAAAAGATTAATACTTTGATAAAAAAAGGTTTTTAAAAAAAAAACATATATTCCTTACTTCCGGTATCGTAATTTCTACTCGGTCACTATTTTCTGGTTTTTCTGACATTTTTTTTTAAAAAAATTAAATTAAATTGTATTAATTAGAAATAGAAAAAAAGAAAGAAGAGAGAAATTTATTATTTTTAAATACCTAAATTCAGAACAGTTATTTATTTAATGTAATACTGTAGAGACTATCATTTAGGTTTTTTAAAGATATTTGTATTACTTGATGGTTTCCTAGAGTGTAGATAGTGTTATGCAAAACCGATAAACATTTTTTTTAAACACAATTACACAAACGTTAAAAAATAACCATTTATCTTCATCCGACAGTTACCTTTGCAACATTTTATTTGTTCCTCTTCTACGCCGTAAGTCCCACGCCCGACAGTAGTACGTCGATTAATGTAAATATAAATGGTTAGAACATGATGATGAATTTATTGCGCATTAATGCGCATCAATTAAAGATAACATGTGACAGAGATATATCGTTACTTTTGATTTAATACTAGTTTAAGCATATATAATGACCAAAATATTTTTTTTGGTTAGAAAAAAAGATTATGAAATCTCTAGCATTAAACCAGTGTACAAATATAAATTTCCACGCAAATTTCCTATCTTTTAGAAAAGAAAAAAAATAACATATAGATCTCCGATTAAAAAATGTAGACCATTTTTTAGATTTGCTGATCATTTAGTATAAAATGAGTTGCCCCTTTCGCTTTGCCAGAGATGAATTAACATAGACGAAACTATTCTAACCCATATCAATTAATAAAGTTATTGATGCGAATCGCAGTTTTTAGTGTATATCTTTTAACCGCACTGGTGTCATGGCGGAAAAATTATCTAAAAAAAGTATTAATATGATTACATCATTATGAGTTCACATTACCGAAAGATCATGTAACTGAAGGAATGATCATTCTAAGGCTAGCATTGTGATTTTTAACCTTACATGCGGAGGCTTTTATCCGCATATGCGTATTTTAAGAATTTCTTGAAAATCATTATTTCATCCTGATATAAAGGACAAATACTAAAGAAAGTCTAACCAGTATATATAGGAAAGGATATCACAAAATTTTTTTTTTTATTAAGCGATCATCATTCTTAAAAGTTATTAACTAAGGCAATTAAAGATTAAAAAGGCAATATTTTTCAATTATCGGTTGGTTATAGTTATTAAACAATTATAAGAGTAAAATTTTTCCTTTCTCCTTCACTATCACCTTTTTCTTATAATAAATCAATCAATCTGAAAGTATGGAGCCATCACATTGGGATATAATGTTCACACAATTTACCTTGAGCTTGTTAAGTCTTACCTTTATAGGGATAATCAATCACGCATCTCTGTTTCTCAAGAAGAGAATTAGCAAACATTAGCATTTGATCTCGTATTTTGCTACAAAATCCTTGTATTGAATGGTCTGATCTAAAGTTATCAGTAAATTGTGATACAATGCATCAAAGATTATATTTTCTGGGATTTGCATGCATGGAATTTACACGTGTTATAAAAAGTATTAATATCGCTGACTTATCATATATATGAGGTAATTTCTACATAGGATATAACTTTTAATTTATATTTTTCGAGTTTTTATTAGCGATACAGCAACAAAATAAAACATATAAAAGTTCAGCTTCAACGATTACGTTTACGGATTCCTCAATGTAACTTCGATTTTAAATTTCCCAGAGGAAAGTGGATTTTTACTCTCAAGTTGTTCCCAGAAATAATATCGCGAGAGATATTCCCTTCGAAAATAATGATACGATTTTTTCAAACAAAAATTGATAATTCATGCTTGTTCTTAACGGTCGGAGTATCTACGACAATAATAAACTCTCAACACCGAAAATAAATCGAACATATATTATTAATAACAATACTAACTCGGTCTCATAAAGATTGTAATTAAGATTTAAAAGTTGCTCTTCATTTTCATTGTTCTCAACTTCAACCTCATCATTTTCATCGTTATCAACTTCATTCGATTTTCTTTTATCGATTTCACTGCTAATAAATGTACTCTAAATATCAAGTAAACAAAAATATTAAAAACGATATCACTTGTTTGAAGAGTAAAAAAATAAGCTACTTTCATTTTGCTCGAATAGTACCGTGACGCGATAAACCGAATTTTGCCATATGGACTTTCTTTAATAACATCTTTCATCAAATTATAAAACGCACTTGATTCTTAGCATGTATTAAAATGTATATGTCCAAATCTAAAAAGACAGAATTTACTTCAACAATCACATTTATAAATACAGTATGTACCTAGTACCTACCCGGCAAGCCGGGCAAGGGGGTCTCTTAACGATATGAACAAACTCAACTAAGGTTACTTTCGGAGCCAAATTTATAGTTCTTCCGTTCTAACGTGTCTTATATATCTTATAAACATCAAAGACTTTTCTTCGTGGCCACAGCACGTTTGTATATTTAGGAGTTCTAAAAATAGAAAAATAAAACGGACCATTAGTATATAATATATCTGTAAAAAGTTTTCCTGGAAGGAAGAGTGAGATGCTTTCTTCGAAGGGAAGGGTGAATGCTTCCTCGAAGGGAAGGGTGATATGCTTCCCAAAATTTTCTAGAAGTGCTTCCTCAAAGAAAACCAACTTTACCTATACTTCCTCCGTAGAAGTATTATTTTTGTAACTGACAATCGGTCTTGTAATTAAAATCCAATAAAGAATATTTAACGCGACTTTTTTATTAACGTGTTAAGTAACTGGTGGGAAAAGTTGTGAGAAATCTTGAGGTTTATATGTTACCGTAAGAACTTTCCGAGTTTGAATATGATTATTTAATAAGATAAACTTTTAAGAGACTCGCTATAATGAATACGTTATAAAAACCATCACTGAGGTCGTACCACATGATTATACAAAATTTAAATTTTATTGGATAATCAATATCGCCGCTTTGGTAAATATACTAATATCATTAACTTTATTAACTAACAATACCCTTTAAACACAACCACTCCCATTTATTTATTTCATTTTCAATATTTTCTTTATTATATTCCTTTATTATAACAACCAATAAACTAAATTAGAATTAAATAATGGTAATTCTTTTTTTCGGTAAACATATAAATAATGCCGAAGATTAGTAGAATCATTAATTAAAACATCTACTAGAGGCGTCTGGTTTTATGACTTGTCTGTTACTTAATAGAAAATGAAGGATGGTCTATGCTGATTTTCTAAATTGTCATCATGACACGATCCTCACATCAGTATGTCCTTCAGACAGAATGGCTTGCTCTTGACAGCTCTTGGATCCGTAGATTTTTGCTCAAAGCAAAAGAGTTGAATCCAGCGAATTTTTGCAACTTTGGAAAGAAGAGTAATGTATCTTCATATTTCGTTTAAGGGATCTCTTATCTGCTTTTATTCAGACTAAGAGTATTGATTTTGTATCATCCCAAGTGATGGATTAGTGGAACTTCTATCTGCTTTCATCCAGACTAGAAAGACTAGAAGCATTGGCTTTCATTCCAGCCACTACCATTTGCGATTTATTTTCTTTACTTGGGTTGAATTTTTTTACTTTTGATTTATAAATGTATTCTTAAAGAAGTGATGTTTGACAACAATTAAGACTATGAAAAAGACTATGATAATGATTACATAATATTCGCTATATATTCATTGTACGTAACTCTCTCGTATATGCATATTATATATGTATTAATAGTGAATTGACTAATTTATTCTTATAGAGTAAGAGAAATTCAAAACAAAAGCTTAAAAGATGTAAACCTTAAATCCTGGTTTAATTGCCACATTTGGAATTTGATTAGCTTTTGAAGATCTAAAAGCAATATCTGTCCATCAGGTAATTTCTATAAAAATGTAAGTTGCTTTGACATATCTAATAAAATTTTTTTTAACAATCCAGAGGTAAAAGTTCAAGCTTAGCACCGGCATCATAAAAAATTCCAAGAGGCAATCAGAACAATGACAAAAAATGGGTTACGGGGCAATTAGATCATTAGAAGAGATAGCAATGGTGTTAAAGATGAGTTTGAAACCAGGGAAGCCAGAAAAAGTTGGGTTGATAAAAATAGAACAAAGGTTCTTGAGGTTAAAAAACTAAAATGCTAAATAATATGCTAATAAAATTGATGGATAAAGTAAATTGGAATGAAGAGTTATATTTAAAAATTCAAACAGTTGGAATGATTCATACTGGTATGTTCTTCCTATATTTGTAAAAATCAATCAGTCATCTTAATACAGTCATACCTCCATATAGTCACCCCCTATATAAGCACATCATATATATAAGCACATATTTGAGCTTTTTGAATGGTAAAAATTATTAGAAGAATCCTTCTCTATAGTCACAATCATAATAGCACCTCTTTATAAGCACATTATGCTTTAAAAGTCACTATGTGCCCGACTGCGTGACTATAAGGAGGTACCACTGTAGTATCTTTAATTTATAGGAATGATGATTATGATGATTTATATAAACAATTCAAAAAGCTATATATATAAGGTTCAATACAGTAAACCAATAGAAATTCTGGATGAAAAAGAAAATTTTTCTTCTATTCTGAAAATACTAACATCTGCTCTGAACATAAAGGTTAAATTTGAACTTTTTATCCAATAATTATATATTTATACTATTATAGACTAATGACTTTATAAATATTAGGCTGCAATTTAATAGACAATAAAAATAGTATGCATAAAAAAATAAAAAAAAAAAAATAAATAAAATCATTTAAGACAGTTGGATTTTAAAAGTGATTTTAAGATAAAAATCAGAATTAAAAATAAATGTAGAGAAATCATACAATTTGCATTACTATTAATATAATTCTAAATTAAATAAAATGGTTTTTTAACATTATTTACTTTAACTATTTATTTAATTCAGAATATTATTATCCCTTATTCCATATTCCTTTCAAATTTAAAAGGAATTTTGTAGATCATTATTTGTGATTTTTTTAACTATTTTTAAAAGTAATATATTAAAAAATAATATTTTATATTAAATTTTATAGTATTTTTTATGTAAAAATTTAAAAAAAATTCTAATCAATTAATAAATTTTTAAGAAAAAATAATAATGAATTATTATAATTATATAATAAATTGTTTAAATTAATGTATTTTACCAACTATTGATACTAGAAGTATGAATTTAGTATTATTTTATAGGTTTTAATAAGCATATTTTAATAAACTAAAATTAGACATTTTGTAATTATTAAAATAAAAAGTTATCAGACATCAGAAATGTCACTTGAGTTGACGATCATTAATTAAAATGATTTTGTGTAACTATTATCAAATATTTTATCCCATAGCTAAAAAAAAGAAATTTCTTATACAATGCTTACACAAATTAAGTAAATTGATAGTTCGTCATATGTATTATAAATTTCCATCATCATTTCCACTTTAGTAATATTTTTTTTTTCTTTTACATATACAAAAAAGTTCACCTCAAAAATACAGTTTTTCTCCTGATTGAACTTAAAAGTAGGTATAAAATACAATTTAAATAGCAAAAATATATGTAATTTTATGATAGAAAGAAGTTTTATTAAGTTAAAAAGATAGTTAGCTAGTTAGCTTTTGTGTAAACCGCAAAAATCCACTTTTTATAATAAAAAAAAAATTTTTTATTCCTATAAAACTTTTAATGAAAGCTTTTGTTAAATAGCAAATATTTTATTTTTAGGTGTAATTTAGCAAAATAAACAACTTTCATTAAGCTTAAAAAGGTAATTATTAAGCTAGATTTTTTGTTATTTATGAATTTAGTTAAAATTTTTTAATTAGAACGCTAATAAATCTTTTTTTATTTATCAAAATAATATCATTAGATCTATCTTAGTATTATAAATTGTTTTTTAATTGAAAAACTAGTTAGATATAATGGTTTTTTTGTTTATTTAAATCAAACTTTTAATGCTAAATTATGGTATTGTGGTAATGATACTAATACTTACAATTTATTAAAAAAAATTTAATATTTTTTAGATTTTAATTTATTTGGCATGAAAATAAAATAAAAACTATTTATTTATAAAAAAATTCATGTTGACTGTGTTAGCTGTTAAATCACAAATATATATACAATAAATAAATAAAAATAAATAAGTAAAAATTTTTTTTTATATCTAAATAGCATTAAAATAAAAGATATTTATGAAATATTTCAAAAAAATAAGCAAAAGTAAAAGATTAAAAAAGTTTTCTTAATATTTTATTAGTTTATTATGTTAAAATAGGTTAATAATAGGCAACCTTCTTCAGCCAAATTAAACTGAATAAAGCGAAGTTTTTACTTTTATTGTTTATAAATGTGTTCTTGAGAACTAAACGAACATGCTTATAATTATTAAAATGATATTATATTATGTAAATGCAATGTTACCTATAACCTGAAAATTTTGATTTTAGCCAAATTTAGGCCAGCATTATGAATTTGGCCAGAATTAAGAAAATTTTGACCAAAATTATGATTTAAAGATTGCCAATTTTAACTATTTGTACTAATTTTGACTAACTTTGGATTTTACATATATACTATAGACTTGAAGACTATAATGTACCAATAATTTATATTGTGATATCATAGTATAAAAAAAACTGTCTTCCAATCTTGTAACATTTTCACTGACTGTTATTATTAAAAAATTAAAAAATTACAAATTAAAATAGCCAGTTATTTATTAATTTTAGAAATATAAAATTATTAGAAAAAATTTATTTCTCACCCGGGTGATTTCTCACTCTCTTATTATGTAATAAATTTTGATTGGCTGATGAAATTTTATACGGCCAAACTGCCACTATTTGTTTACGCCTTTTTTAGGTTTTTTAGTTTCGAGTCAAAAAATACACGGGTATCAGCTACCAGGTATGTCGCTTCTTTCTTTTTTATTTTTATTTTATTTTTTGTCATTTCTAATTTCTTTTCTTTCTTTCTTTTAGGTTTTGGGCTCCTACGATTTCACGCTCAAAGGTATGATTTTTTCGTTTCTTTAATTCTTTTTTCTTTTTTCTTTTTTGATTTTGTTTCGTTTTTACTAACTTTGTTTCAATTTTTTTTTTTCTTTATGGGTGTCTTTTTTCTTTTTTATATTCGTTCTCTTTATTCTATTTCCCTTTTATCTTTATCTTTATCCCCTAATTTCCTTTTTGTTTTTGTATCCTTTCATATTTGTATTCCCTTTCATTTTCATTTCATTTTTCATTTCGTTTCTGCTTTCTCTTTCATTTTTCCCTTTCATTTTTTCCATTATCTTTCGTTTCTGCTTTCCCTTTCGGCCTTTCCCTTTGTTTCTGTTTCCCTTTCATTTTTTCCTTTCGTTTCTGCTTTTTCTTTTTCCTCTTCGTTTTCTCTTTTGTTTTGTTTTTCTTTTTGTTTTTATCTTCATCTCCTTTATCTTGTTTTCCTTTCACTTTATTTCATTTTCTTCCTTGTCCCTTATTTTACCTTTCATTTTCGACTTCGTCTTTTTATTTTCGTTTTATTTTCTTTTGTTTTCATGCCCTTTCATTTTTATACACAATTTTGTACCATTAATGTCCATGATTTTGCGAATTCAGAATGCTAGAAAATCAAGTGATTAAAATATAATTTATCAATGCCGTCGATAAAAAATTAGCATCCAACGTAATAATTTGGTTTTATACTGTATTACAAATCTTGATCCACGGATAGGGAAAATAGCGATTATTCTTTCAATTTCATCTTTATCTCTTTCAATCTCGTTTTTCTTTTCAGTATTATCTTCACTCCTTTTATCTTTATTCCTTCACCCTTTCATTTTTTCCTGGATTTTTCTACTATGCCAAATCTCTTTGAAAACAAGGTAGGTGTTCGGTTTCATTTCAAATTTTTTTTTTTTAATGTATTCTCTTATGATCATTACTAACAAATTTTACTCCCACCTTTCATCATCATTTTATTTTTTGATTTTGTTTCCTTTTGTTTTCCCCTTTCATTTCCCCCTTATCGTCCACTTCCCCTTTCGTTCTACCTTCTGTTTTCGTTTCTTTTTCCTTTTGTTTCTCTTTCTTCGTCTCCCTTTCTTTTCGTTTTATCTTTTCCATCAATATTCTTTTTCATTTCTTTTTGATCTTGTCTCCTTTTTCTTTTCACCTTTGTTTTGTTTCCCTTTTGTTTTCATTATTTATCATATCATTTTTATCATTATTATTAGGGTTTTGATGTCATTATTACTAGTTATATTAAAGATAAAAGTTTTGATTTTGAATAATTGCGTTTCATTCTTCTATTCAGTAAACTTTAAAGGAATAAAATAAAATGTTTCACAAAAAAAAAATTGTTATGTTATAAACTGATAACGGAAAATTTAAGTTAAAAAAATCAGCCAATTAAAAATTAGTTAGTCAAAATATTGATCACGTGATAGGGGTGAGTAATATCAAATCTCACCCAGGGTGAGGAATAAATTCACCCAAATTATTATTATATTTATACACAGGTTATATAATTAGTATAAAAATTTCCTTTTATAACACAAAATTCTAATTATAGGAACTGTTTAAAGTGGGCAGAACTGGTAGTAACCCACATTAAAATCTTAACTCCTTTAATATTGATAAATATTACATTTATAATACCACCTGATAGCTTTATTTAAAGTTGCCAGGCATTATCTCTAAAGCTCTTCTCAGCAATATAATTTATTCAAACCAGTTACCAGTTCTTATATTTCACAATATACTATATTATATCTGAAAATTTTTTTGATATAATTATATAGTTTTATCTGGATTATGTAATCCAGATTTATTATATAATTGGTATTAAAATAACCACTTACTAGTATTATAATATTATCATTTTCTTAATGTAAATTATGGACTACCTCACTTTAACCAGTCTTTAATTATGATTATTTTGAAAAATAAGAAAAAATTTTTGTAAAATGGATATCACTTTAAAAGGTCTGTATCGTATAATAATCTAATATGGTAATTTTTAATATTCTGATTAGAATTATAAAAAATTAAAAGTATGATATATAATATGTAATAAATAGAATTTTTAATATAAAAAAAAATTTTAAATCCCTGAAATATTTATAGTAAAATGAAAAAAAAAGAGTATAATATAGGATAATAAATAATAATTATATGACTCATATTTTATACATTAGTATAAATTAAAAAAAATATTAGCAATACTTCTTAAAATAAATTTTTTTTTTTTTGTTTTTTTTTAGTCAAAAGAAGTGCTTTTATTTACTGAAAAAAAATAGAAAAGTATATAAAAAATCAGGAAGATAAAGCCTACCCATTTCCTACTCTAGGGTCATAAATATATCTCATAACTATTATAGTCCTAGCTTATTCTCTTTAGTATAATAGGAAGTCTAGTTATAGAATTGTTCAAGATATAAAGAAAAACGAAAAAATAAAAGAAAAAATTTTACGATCTAATAAAATAAAATAATATCACGTAAAGTGAATACTAAGCATAACAAGAAGTTAGTGTGGAACTTTCTATCTATCCCTCCCAATTAAACCAAACATAATGTTTTAATAATACCTTCAGTCCAGTGATTAAATGTTTTATGTCTGGCTTCTTAGATTATCTTCTTGATAGATCGATCAGATTTAGGAGTTTTATTTTGATCGTTCTTACGATTGTTAGTATTAAAACCTGAAAAAAAAAGTTAGACCCATAAGGTGTCCTTGAGGATTTGTCTGCATTGCCAATTCGAGCAGATTTACGTAGATTCTTGAAGATGGGGTGGAATAACGGTACCATGAAACTCGAATATTACCAAAACTGAAAGTTGTTTATGTGTGTGGAAACATGATCTCAAGTATCAAAATAACCTATCAATTTCTTAGATCTGTCAACTTCTTTAACTATTTTAAAGAATTTTATGCCACTATCCAATAAAAACTGGTATAGGCGTCCATTTGGAAATAAAGAGGCATCTATCATATCTTCTGAAATGTTGTATATGACAGCTTAGAACTTTTCGTGTTGTTTCCTTTCTAAAAGATTTCAGGAAGCAGGGTACCATCTAATAGGAATTCCTTCCAGGTTGACAATCCAATTCCCTCCATTGTAGTATTTTAAGCACTCATGGTCAGAAATCAGTCTAACCCTCACAGATAAGTACTTCTTGTGCACCCTTGTACTGACTGATATGACCTTACTCCATCGTTTAAAGTTGGCCAATAGAGTATAGTTATCCCATTTGGCCAGAATATCGTATACCACAAGGTTGAGTAATTGTGCTTATTCTTTTCCTTGCAGACAATATCTGGTAATGATAACATTTCCATTCTTTAAATTGTTGTTTGTCTCTTTCTGTTTTAACTTCTTTCCATTATCTATAGGCGTTGATTGTGGGTTAGAATCTCACTTCAACTGCTGCTGATAGAGTGTGAAAGGAGGAGAAAGTAAACTTTGATTAAAGGTGACTGTCCTTGAGCCAGAAGGTTTAGAGGGTATATACTCAGGAGATTCTGTACTAAAAGTAAGCACTACGTGTTCATCCAGTCCAGAAAGAGTTTATAATTGCAACTTTTGTTTCTCTTTACAGGCCTTCTTTTTAGCACTCTGTTTTTGAGATTTGGTCAAAGGCGTGATAGGTATAGGTATGACATTGTGTGAGGGTGTGATGCTAGGATTATCATCTAATGATCCTATCGAATTTGTATCAAACACATCAAAATTCATTAACGCATCTGATTGGTGCATAGGATTCCCTAGATCTTTCATATTGGAAGATTGTTTGCTTGCGTACTCTAACACTTGGCGAATATCAGAATCCATGAGAAAAATTTTCTGGTTTTCATCATTCAAAAAAAGAAATTAAGAAAAATAATTAAAAATTGAGCTATGATAGGGAAACAGAGGTCTCTGTGAATATTTTGAGACAACTTTTCCATAGGAACAGTTTAGTCCTTATAAGTATGAAGAAACTCGTCTATAACTGAAGGGTCTGTTGTTATTAGTGAGCTAAATAAAGACTCTGGGTTTCTTTTGATGAGTCCTAAGATAAAATCTACTATAACATTATGAAAGTGGTCAGAAGTTATACTTTTTAAAGCAGAAGTAGTGGTAACTTGAGTCGTAGAAGACGTTGATACTATTTTTGAAGCTGGTTTTATTAGCAAAAATCCTTTCTTCATGATAAAAATAAAATATTTTCTTCTGTGAAAATTTGGTTCACAGATTTGCAGGAAAGAGTTCTTCTCTTAAAATAAATTATAAAAGTTTTAATTATAATATTTATTTAATAATTTTATAAAAAAAAAGAAATATTAATAATATTTCTTAAAAAAAAAAATATGAAAATTATAAAAAAATTTTTTCTTTAACTTTTTTTTACTTAATTTAAAAAATCTTATTGAAAATTCTACTATAAAAAAAAAAGAAATGTTAATTATATTTTTTTAAAGGAAATAATAAAAAAATTTATTTTTTTTAATTTTTTTATTGAAGTTTAATTTATATTTTATAATTATTATATATTATAAATAATAAAATAAAATAAGTTATTTTTTTTTTTTAAAAAAAATTTATATAAACAAATTTCAAATAATTATAATTAAAATTATATTTTACTATATTTTTAGCTTAATTTTTTTTTTAATATATAATTTTATTAATTAATATTATTATATATCATAAAAAAATATTTTTTAAAAAAAAAAATCTTTTGATATTAAAATTTTGTAAATCTATCAATTAAAATTTAAAATAAATTTATTATATAAACAAAATTTACCTAAAAATATACATTTTTTTACTATTAATATTTATAAAAATATATAACAAAAATAAAATATTAAATTATAAAATTATAGATAATAATAAGGTAATTTTTTTATTAAAATTTTATATTTATAACTTTTAAATTATTAATTTATATTTACTACTATACTTAATTTTCATAATATTTTTAAATTACTTTATATTTAAGAATTAAGAAAATTATTGCTTAATATTTTTAAGATATTTAATTTTTTTATCATTTTATATAAAAAAACATTACTGTAAATTTGTTTAACATAAATTTTATGTTAATAATATGCATTTCATGAATTTTGCAACTTCAGAACTGAGACACTTTACTTTTATGTGAATATTTCCTGTATCACCAATTTCCTATAAGCAGTTAATATCTGAATATACAGTGCAATCTGTTTTTTTTAAAAATATCATTTACAACTATGATAGAGTTGAATGAATCAAATTGAAAGCAGTTTTCCTCACAGGTGGATTGCAAGTTCCCAATGATCTTAGATTGATTGCAATTGAAACTACTAAAATATATGTATAAAGTTGACTAGATAAAATAATATTCATTTAAAAATTTATTTTATCTATTATATATATTAAATATTTCTTAATAAAAATCAAAATACTAATATAAAATAAAAAAGTAATATAGATATACTAATTTGAAATATCTATAAAAGCAAAAAATTGATTAACTAATATATGTATTTCAAAAAAAATTAGTTAAACAATAAAAACAAATATATACTTATTTATTATATTGTTTAATTTTAACTTCAAATATTAATATAATTACATTATAAAATTAAATTAATTTATTTTCAATAATCCATATAAATTATAAATAGTTAATATTAATTTATATATTAAGTATTTTGGATTTTTAGACTTTTGAAAAAAAAGTAATTAATATATATTATTTTTCTGATAAATACTATGATGTAATAAAAATTGATTTGAAAAAAACTTTAAAGAAATTGATGGACAAGAATCATATTTTACAATATTGTATATAAAAAAAAATACTAAACTTTAAGTATGTAAGGGTAATATATGCAAGTAAAAAAAAAAATAAATATTAAAAAATGAATTGCTTAAACTGTTATAGATAAGATAATATTCTGTTTCATTTATATACCATTCATCATGTAATTCATAATTCCCATGTTTTCTATTGCAAATAGAATATGATCAGTCCTATGGCTAAGTAAATGCAAAATTGTAATTATTGGAATTTCAGATAATTGATTTAGCAAATACTTTTCCAACTAATCACCTTCTTAAAAGTATAATTTATCAAATAAGTTATATGCAATTATTAGCACTATCCACATGATGTTAAGTTGTTATATAAGCTATACAAAGATTAATCAAATTAAAATATTTTTGATCAATACACTCTTTAAATTTATAAATTTATATATCTTCTGGGGAATCGTGATTTTCAGATTCTTATCATAAAATAAATTCCATTAAGCTAATATAGTCATATAGGGTTTTTTTTTCCGATCATGATTAACAATATTCTCAAGTTGTGCCCCTTGCACGTTTAATGCTATTCGATGATTTCGGAAGAATGCATCAAGTTCTAATCCTTTTATAAAAAATGGTTTAATATTCAACTATAGGTTCTTCTTCAAGCAATAGCACAAACTGAGGGTTTAATATATAAACATTCCTTCTTATACGTATTGACCTTAACCAAACCAAACAATGATCGGTTAATTTACGCCATTTTCATATGCGTTAGGGCAATACTTAGTTGAGCAATTAGAATACATTTTTCCTAAAATTTTTGATTTTTCTTTGATCCTAATTCTCTTTTAAGTTCATTTATATCTTGTTCCAATTTCACAACTCTTGTTATAAGTTCAGCTTTCCAACTCCCTATGGAATAAATAATACGTATCTCCATCTGACGATCATCCATTTATAATATCTATGCTTTTTCTTCCAGACACGAATTAAATTTGTATTTATTGTATAACTCATTCCTTGTTTATGTCATCATAATTTATATTATTGCACAAATAAAAATATTAATTGACGTTAGTGACATTGATATAGAACGAAAATTTATTAAAAATACATCATTGCAAGTTCAAGTCTAGCTTGTGATATATGATGTTTCTACATATATATATAATTATTTTTCGATTCACGTTGATGAATTTTAGTCCAGGGTCTTTAATTTGATATTCCACTGCTTTGAAAGCAAAAAAATGCTCTCTTATTCACACATGTTTTACTTCAGCAAGAGAGTTTAAATAATTTGTAAAATTATTATATTGAAAATTTTATAATACTTTAATTAATTATTATTTTATTAAACAATTGAACAATTAATTTTTTTTTTAAAAGTAATTACATTAAAATACAAATTAAAAATTTTAAAATAAATTAAATAAAATTATTCCCATTCCCACATTTTACCTTATCCTTTATTACTATACTAACAATCTTAATAAATTTTTATTACAACCATTTAGATAAAGTATTAAAAACAAAAATTCTTGCTTCTTTTAATGAGTCAGAATCAGAAGGTGAAGGAGGAGCAAATTCTGATACATGAGAACCACCTTTAATAACGAAGATTGTGCCATTTTCTACTTTTGGATTAGCCGATTCACTACTGACAGTTAAAGCTGTCCAAGGATCAATATCACCATTGACAAAAACAGTTTTAGAGAATTTACCATTAAATCCACCAAATTTATTATTTGTTTCTTTAATTGTTGGAGAAGGAATTATTCCAGGAAATACGAAATCACATTGTCCTTGATAATAATCAACATCAACAATTTGTGAACGAGTACTTATTGGAGAAGATTTTGGAAAGGTTTGATAATAACCTAATTCATTACAATATTGATAAGTATAAGGGGCCAAATCATTTTTCTCTTTTGTACTTATTGAAGTTGTAGCAAATTTTGCAAGTTTATCCTCAGGAGTTATTGTACCGGTAAGATTTAAAAAACTTTTAACACCTTCAATATAAATAAAAGCGGAAGTCTCAGGAGATGATGGAGCTTGAGTGAATGGAGCACAAACGGATAATATAGCATCAGGTAAATCAGGAGATTGAGGAGGAACATAACTTTGTACAATACTAGCAGTTGGATGACTTATAGCGGAAGCAAAATCCTTATCATCTTGAAGCATTTCTAAACCGAATTGTTGTTTTAATTCCAAAATAGCAGTTTCATTACCGGACAATAAAATAGGATCAAAAACAAATTTAAAAGCATCAGAAATATTTTGTGCGCAAGGTAATGCTTTAGCAACTCTTTGATCAAATTCAAAGAAATCTAGTTTAGCTTCTATTGGAGCAGAAGAAGCATAAGCGGCAGATACAAGGTTAGGAAATTTTTCTCTCATCCAAGTAGCTAGATTTCCCGCATATGAACCTCCTACCATCACCCATTTAGAATTTGTTGTTATATTTAATTCATTCGGGGGAAATTTTATGAAATTTGCAAAATCCGATAATGCTTGATCAATTGTCAAAAATTTCATATTTGGAGTTGATAAATCATTAATTGGTGGATAACTATCTCCATAAAATCTGTGTTCAATATTTATCAACATTCCATTAAAACTTGCTGCTAACTGACTAACAAAAGAACTTGTTGTTATCATTGGATCAATACCAGATTCACCAGGTGTGTGAACTATATAATTTAAAAAAGTTTTAAAAAATCTTTTTAAAAAAAAAAAAGAAAGAAAAAAAAAAAGAAAATTCTAATTATACTTACGAAATATTGGACCGCCTTCTTTGTAAAAAGTTGAATTTACATAATATCTTTGTAAGAAATTTCCTGAATTCTTACCAAAATGATCGATAGTTTGATTATAATAAAATATCGGTACTGATGAAGGTACTTCAGTTGGTTGAGGTGGACCATTTTCTGTTATAGGACTTGTTCCGGCCTGCGGACTATAAATTACAGAAATGGGGATTAATTTATATAACAATTTTAAATCGTTAGTACTATTTTCAATAAAAAATAAATCTTTACCTTTGTATCGATCTAGTATGTAAATTAAAAAGTATTGGAGCGGCATTTACTTTTACGCTACATCCACTAATAGTAGCGATGATGAAAAACAAAATAAAATATTTCATCATTTTTTCAACAATTTACAAAGAAGGGGAGGGAGGGGGTAATGGAAGATAGAAAAGAAAATTTTTTTTTTTTTTAGGAATTTTTTTTTATTTTTGGATACATTTTAATTCTCTTGAGGTATTTTATAATTTTTTTTCTAAAACCCGGAAACAATATATAGATTTCGATTGAAAAAATGTTGTACGGCGTAATTTTCAGGGGGTATGTGATAAATAAAGTTTAAAGTTTATTATTGTTTTCATCCAGTAAAAATTTACCATACTCTGCTTTGTTTGTTTCAATTTCCTATTTTTATCAATCAAAAATAAAATATATTTGGTCATCAAAAATTCGAACTGAAGAACTGAAGTAAGTTTGCCTGTCGATGAATAACAACATATAATAATAAAGTAGACAATATGATAATTTAAATTACCGTAGGTTTTTAATGGCGAATCAAATGTCTCGAATATAATTAGAACAATGAATAATCTAACGGCTAACTTAACATTATCAGGTATATTTGATTTTCATTGCATATATCCCAATTTTGGAAAGCGTATGGGGGCTACGAAATAATATTGTTCCGTTATTATTTTATTTTACTTTTTGCACGAATTTAGAATTTTTTATTTATGCTCTTATGTCGTATAAAAAGCAAAGAAAATACCTTTTTTTTTTAACTGAAAAAAAAAATAAAAAATAAAAAATAAAAGAGGTCTTTATGATTAATTTTCAGTATGTATGAGTGTTTGCGTTGTGTGTAAATTTCGTTGTGCGAAAGTATATACGTATTTTATTATTTAAAACCATTAATTAATTAATTAGTTAGATAATCTCTTCGTTGTTTAATGTTACTTTGTTAAAACTGGAATTCATGTATTTCAGTAGCAGAAGATTATATATGTACTGTATTGACGAATTTGTAAACTTATTCAAATCTAAATGTAAATCACAATGAGTTTTACGTTTAATGAAAGGAAAAGAACTAATGAAAATCTTTGAAACATGTATATCTAAGATAGAGCCTTCACCCCTGTCATATACATATATATATAGCATAATTTTTTGTCCAAGATCATGAAACCTTGAAACTTGCGAAGCTGTCAGTGCTACAGTCCAAATTTCAGAATTTCCACCATACGCATTTATTAGTTCATACCGTTTGATGTCTTTCTTCATAATAAAAACTGATAAATATAACAATTTTACTGAAAGTATTATAACTTTATAGTCTTTCTAATACCTTTTATTTTTGTTAAAATGTGAAAAGTAAGTGGTACAATATTATTGGTACGAAAATTACATCACTATCTACGATTAGTTAAGCACTAGTACGTAGAAATTGCTAACTAATATAATGCAAATTTATATTTGGTATAACAAAAGCGCTTAATTTAGGCCAAATTAGCTTAAATTAAACCGCCAATCATTCTCCATAAATCGATTCCCGATAATCCCCATCAGTCTTAAATAAATGCGTCGAATTTTGTTCTAAATTCTTCCTTTATCTTTAAAAAAAAAAAATCAATATCTGCCATGAAACTTACCAGACAGCCAAAGTGGGGTAAATAAATTTTACTTTTCAATAAGCGCTCCATCTGTAATTTAATATTATATATTTTTCTTAGATATTGCTACTACCAACCTTGCCAATTTTGGCACTCAGCTTGAAAAAGACGTTCGCGCTGAAGCTGGTGCTCATGAACAAGCCTGGGCTGATCCTTCTACATCGGTTGGTCAAAAAGCGTAAGTGTGTTTATTATAGAACTAATGATTTAATTATTGATTTAATTAATTCCCAAAATTTTTATATTTGATAGTGGCCTTTGGATATGGCGGATAGAAAAGTTCAATGTTGTACCATGGCCAAAGGAAAAATACGGACTTTTTTATTCTGGTTTGTTATTGTTATTATTACATAAATTGTCTGATTATTAATATTTGCTATTGTTTATTTTCTAATACAAATTATTATTAACTCAAAGGCGACAGTTACATCGTTCTTCATGCAAGTTTTTTTTTTAAAAAAATTACATTTTCAGTTCTATTACTGATCTAATCAATGATATGTATGTTGTATATTAAATAATAGTCTTACAAAAAGAATGATGATTCTGAAGCATTGGCCCACGATATTCATTTTTGGCTTGGATTAGATAGTAGTCAGGTAAATAATTGACTTTAAGGCAAATTTTTGTCTTAAAAAAAAAAAATAATAAAAGAAGTATTTATTATAACCTTTAATTTAGGATGAAGTTGGAACTGCTGCTTACAAAACTGTTGAATTAGATGACTGTAAGCAATCATTAATCTTTCTTTCTTTTTTTTTTTTTGAAATGAGATTTGATTATTTATTACAATAAATTTATCTAGTCCTTGGAACATCTCCAGTTCAACATCGTGAGGTAAATTTATATTTAATAATATTTCTTTTTTTTTCACTCTCTTTTTAAATTTATTTCAAAATTTTTAGGTTCAAAGTTGTGAATCCGATTTATTCCTTTCTTATTTTAAACATTTCCGAGTTGAAGATGGAGGAATAGATTCAGGATTTAATCGTCTTAAACCAGTTGAATATCGTCCTCGTCTCCTTAAAATAAAACAAATTAAACGTACTGTTGTAATTAGAGAAGTACCGAAGGATTATACATCATTGAATAGTGGTGATGTATTCATATTGGATGTTGGCACTACTCTTTATCAATTAAATGGTAAAAAGTCTCAAGGTTCTGAAAAAATGAAAGCAGCTGAATTTGTTAGAGCCATTGAAGGTGAACGACAGGGAGCAAGTAAAGTTGTCGTAATCGGTAAGATTTTTTTTATGAAAAGAAAATTTTAAAATCATTCTTGAAATAGGCAATGGTAATTTTTTTTTTTTTAATTTTAGATGAAGGAGACAGAGAAATGAGTAGATTCTGGGATGCACTTGGTAGTAAAGGTGATATTAAAGCTGCCGAAGAAGATACTGGTGAAGATATGACTAAATTTGAACGTAAACTCTTCAGGTGCTTACCATTATTCCCTTCATTACAAATGATTCTTATATACTCATAAGTTAATTACTATCCTTTTTTTAAAGAGTAAGCGATGCTTCTGGAGAATTGGCTTTTACGGAAGAAGCTACTGGTACAATTAGTAAAAATCAATTTGATACTAACGACGTATTTGTTTTTGATGCTGGTTATGAAGGTATTGTTTAATGTATATTTACATTTTTTTTTTTTTTGTTCAACATTAACAAATATTTATACTTGTAGTTTTTGTTTGGATTGGTAAAAACTCTACCACAAAAGAAAAGAAATATTCTTTACACTATGCTCAGGTAAATATGACAGTAGATATATACTTAATTTGATAATATCTATATAGTGGTTTATTAATAAATATTTTTTTTTTCTATATAGGATTATATTCAAAAATATAATCGACCTGCTTATCTTCCCATTACTCGCGTACTAGAAGGTGGAGAAAATGAAACTTTTGAATCTGCTCTCGTCGTTGTTTCAACTGTTGTTTAATAATTTATTTATTTATTTAAAAATATAAGTAATGTTGCTTATACGTATTATAATAAAAAAAAATTCTGTAAAATATTTAAAGTATTTAAAATATCTCGTTTTTTTTCGATCTTTCCTTTTCAAATATCTTAATGTTTTAAATATCTGACTCGAGCATTTATCACTAACCTTTTAAGCGCAATGGTGATACCAACTATAATAAAGCCTTTTTTCTAAAATTTGAACGCGTCGTTCTATAAAGCACCTCAATCGCTTGTACAATGTCGTACGTCGTGTAAGATCTAGATCTGTATCAATAGTTATAATAAGGAAACTAGTTGATTATCTTTGATTCGTAATAAAGATCGTCATATTGTTTATTGACCATTCTTGTTGAAAAAAAGTTTCAGCTTTTTCAAATGACAGAAATAAATAATTTGGAAAGCGAAGAATTTATTACACAAGATAACGAAAAAAAAACACGTTTACTATTTCTTTTGTCTTTTGCGATATCTAATGAAAAATATGCCTCGACGCTTAAATTATTAGCTCCTGTGCTGAAAAAATTTCAAGTTCTTGCGAAACTTCCAACTCCTGCAGAATTTAATTCTGTATCCAAGTTAGTTAAAAATTTATGTCTTTTTTTTAATTTGTTCCTTTTTTGTTTTCTAAAGTAAAATTTAATATTGTATTAGTTTAAAACCACATAACCATCATACATCTTTATCAGCAACATTTTGTCTACATAAAGACTGTTTACCACAAACTACACGTAAAGGCTTATCTACCTTTGTACAAGTGTATGGCATTGCTAGTATAATTGAAATTTTGATTCGTTTTCCCAGGCTATTTAGGAAGCAAGTCAGGTTGGTAAATTAGTAAATTGAATTTAAAGTAAAAAAAAAAGAATATTTTTATAACAATTTGTTTCTTCCAATTTTACAGTTTAAATCAGATTATAAAGAGCGTGTCATTTTATTCCTCTACACGATGTGCATTGTCGATTGCATCATATGCCATAATTTATAAAAGTTTAGTTCGATTTTTTACGAGATTATTTGATCCATTACTTCGGCCACCACCTTCATCCAGTTTAATAGTTAATGATGTAGTTTGTTCCCCATTGGTCCCACCCTTTTTAGCTGGATTATTGGCTGGCCCTACTATACTTATTGACAATGTACAATCTCGCAGAATATTAATTGCTATTTTTATGTTAAGCAAAAGCTTACAATACACTTATCATGCACTTAGACAAAATGGTATTATTCCTAAAATGCCTTGGTGGTGGGGTTCTTGGTTAATATTTCCAATTAGCTCTGCTCAATTAATTTATACCTATTTATTACATCCTGATATATTCCCCGTAAGTAAAGAATGAAAAAAATTTTAATTTCCTTAAAAAAGATATTAACATCTCAGTTTTTTTTTTTTTTTAATAGAGAAGTTATGACAAGTTCATTACTAGTCGTAGTACAACATATGTAAATCCAAGGCCAAGTGATTTTTCTGATGCAATGCCGTGGCCAACTGGAAGAGAAATAGTTGATCGTATAGCAATATTATCATCACTTTACTATCCTGAATTTTATTCATCTAAACTTCATGGTAGAGATGTACCTCCACTTCCTGACAATTTAAAACCCATTCAACCAGTATTAGAAATTGCTCATCCTTCTCATTCGAAAATGTTATGTGCTATGTTACATCACGAGGAGCCTAGTTGTTTAGTTACTTATACAAAATTTATTGCAAAAGAAGGTATTGATGCCCTTAAGTTTATGGGAATAGTTTATACCATTTCTTTAATTTTAAGTGAAAGATCCAGGTGAGCGCGTATTATGGGTTAGATTAGAATTAGGGCTTTATAGTAAAATATTCCTTATAACAAGTTAATATCTTGGCACGTAATAACTAAGGTTTTCTTTTTAGACCTAACGGAGGTATTGCCAACATATTAATTCAAGGAGTACCCGAAATATTTAAAGGTGCTACATTTATTACCATGGCAATTGCAACCTCATGGGCGTTATGTTGTGGCTTTCAAAAAATACTTCCAAATAAATTCATGCCTATCTCAAGGTATTTATCTTTTTTTGTCTTGATTTTTATTTATATAATTACATTACTAATTACTTTTTTATTTAGATTTTATCTCAATGGATTTATTGGAGGGTTGTGGGTTTTAGTGGAAAAACCTAATAGGAGATTAGATATTGGGATGTATAGTTTGAGATTATCGATTGAATCATTTTGGAAATTATTGGTTAAGAAAGGAAAAGTTAGGAATATAAGGTGCGTTAATAATCACATGATAAACGGGTTAGGCCGTTAGGGGATCGTCGCAATTTTTTAGCTAATATAAAAACATTTTAATAACTTTTTTTTTTGTAATAGAAATGGAGAAGCTATCTATTATTCACTGGCTATGGGACTTATCATGGCTATTCATAAAAATCAACCAAAGATTATATCCAGTCCTTATGTTAGATTTGTTTTATCAAGGTTGTTTGGAGAGTAGATTTTATTTAAGTAAAAGTTTAAATCGATGATAAACAATTAATATTGTTAAAATTTATAATGTTGTGATATTAATTGTAGATACATAATAGATTCTAATTATTTCAATTTTAAAATTTTCTTGAATGTTATCAATATTCATCAAATACGTAAAATAAGTGATAGTTATTTCACGGGGAAATGTGACTTTTGCTGCGCAGCCGTGAAAATCAAGTGACTCCGTAAAATAATTTTGATAAACTTTTTATCCGTCTTTTCAAATAAATACCATCCGTGGGAATATCAAACAGTAATAAACTTCAGAATACTTTAACAATACGATAGTTCACAAAAAACTAAAGATCATAACTATGCTAAACCTTTCTTTTTTCTTATTATTCTAAATAATAGACTTAATATCTCCAATTTTGAGAGACTATCATATTTGATTTCAGAATCATCAATAGTATTTATTTCATTAATAAAAGAATCAGAAGAAGCTTTCCTAGGAATATACAATTTAATGACGTTTTCATTTTAGAAAAATTGCGTACTCACGAGAATTCTTTCATTAATCATTTCTTTCGCTACTGATAAACTTTTTTCGAAGTACCTATAATGCCATACGTCATAACAAACCACCGATCAAGATACATGTATTCAGAAAGGTTTTACGAATTACGAGTATATATATACCCTCAAACTTTACTCACTTTTCTCAAGTATCAAATACTTCGTACTTCTTTAAAAAAAAAAAAACTTTTCTCTAAAATAAAAAAAGTATTTTTCTGAATTCATTTTATTACTTACAGAATTATAATTCGCCATATCAAAAGTCGCGTAAAAGTCGCGTTAAATACCATAAACATTTCTTTATCTTGTTTCTTTGACATGTAATTTTTTTTCTACTACCTAACTCAGTGAATTCAGGCAAGCATACCCTTCCTTCTTTCAGTGGGAATGCTACGAAATGCTACATTCCCTTGATGAGATGCCGTTTTATTTCTCTTCATATCGCTGTATCTACTTTTAATATATAGTACGTTTCAATTAACTGCAAGACATCTCTGTTGCGGAAATCCGTGATGTTACATGGAAACATTAACACCCTTGAGGAAGAAACCTCGAAATGTGGTTACGGGAGACACCAAAGCTTCCATTTGAACGTGTATACAAAAAAATGCATGTTGAGTAAGTATATCTCTATTATCCATGTTTTTTTTTATGTTGACTTTTTGGAAAAATTCATCCACTGGTTTAATTTAATATAGCTACGCTCATATACATTTCCTTAATCACGAACATACGAGTAATTTTTTCTATGCTTTATAAAGTCATCTTGACGGTTCAAAGAGGAAGGTTGTCTATTTGAAAGTAATACTTACCGTATCGACACTTTTATTAATTATCTATGAATTATCAGACAGTAAAAGTAACAAATGTAACTTTAACGATTTTGTCGTTCAGGCGACTACCAAAGAAGCTGAAGATAGGACCGAAGCTGCCAGTACTCAGGATGTACCAGGAAATATGAAGTCGATATTGAAATTAATACCCATTCTGCTGAAGAAGAGGGAGGTCGATGATGGAATGTATATTGACGTTGCTCAAAAACTAACCGGCTTTTCTATTAAATCCGAGCCAGATGAATTTGGTAAGTTCAATAGCTTTAATCACGTGCTGTATCAACTTTATTACAAGCTATTACCGAAATAAACCAAAATTCTCGAGATAAAGACAAAAAAGGACAAAGTTATGGTAAATAAAGAAATCACTAAAGCGATTGACACCCTTAAGAAACAAAAACTCACCGAAATTTTACGATTTTTAAACTCTTAATTCTTAGTTTAAGATTTTGGTTGCTTCTTCTATGCTTATCAACTTCAATCACACAATTTGTTTACAATCTAATTTACTTAAAGCTTATCTAATAATAATAAAAGTTTAAAATGTGTACCAATAATTTGTTATACTGATATTTTCTTTTTAATGGATTTTGAAATATGATGGTATTTACCTTGTTTTCAACTTTCAGAAATTAAAATTGTACAAGATGTCAACTCACTGCTTTATCAAGAACATCCAAAAATCACAAAAATCACTATCAAAAACCAGTTATTCAGGCTTAATATTTTTTAACATATGCGACAATAGTGTTATTCCTTATTACGTGATTACGTACGATCATAAAAAGGATTTAGGATTATGATGAAAATGGAGGATTTTCTTGAGGAAAACATTTTACTATCTCATCATTAGATTTACGACTTTCATTCGCCAGTTCTTTATGTTAACAACATAAGGCAAATATTATTCACAAAAGCCTTTACCCTGAAAATATTATAACATTAGAAAATGGAATTTGATCGATATCAAATATGGGTTTAAAGTAATAGCGTTAAAAAAAAAAAAAATTAATATTTGAAAGTGCTTTATTTGACACGCATTAATAGAATGAATTTTATTGTAGCAGAGTAGTTGGAATGATGTTTGTGATAAATCTACCGAATAATTATCATCAAATTATGGAAAGATGTATGAATCCTATACCGAAGTACTCGTGAATTTTTTTATAAGAAATGCAATGATATTTTAACGATGATGATTTTTATGAAAAAAATCTCAGAGGCTAAAGGAAACAAGGCTAAAAGGAAACAAACAACAAAATTGGATTGACTTATTGAGCAAGTTAACCATTAAACAAATGAGAGTGACAAACGTACCACGTTTGATTGTAAAAATGTAATCAAAAATAATTAACGACAGTTTAATGACCGAAAGACCATTTATAGAAGATTGCTTTGAAAGAACTAGCATCCTCCGTAATATTGTATATTAACTAATTTTCGATTTGAATCGATTTAGGAATATTTTCAAATATTCATAGCTTATGCTGCCCAATTTATTAATAAAATGTATCTTTTAAAAGTTAAAAATTCTATACGCTAATTTGCACACTGTAACATAAATTACAAATCTTTAAAATTTATAAACCTTTTTAAAAAAAAGATAATATATACGATAATCGAAATAAGTGAAATATATAACATGCTTTCAAGTAAACAATTGCTAATATATATGTATAATATCACGTACATTAATATATATACTGTATATACTGTACATACAATACAGTATAAATAAATATAAAGATTGAATTATTCATATATACAGTTACTTGTATAAAAACCTTTCCTTTATTTACTTATTTTAATTTTAAATAAAGTTAAATCAGCTAATATTTGTTATCTATCAAATTTCTGAAGTAATATTTTTTTTTGCTATCTAATTTATCACTATACAAATAAAAGATTTTAACAAATTTTCGAGACAAAGTAATTTAGGATCTATTTCATTATTCTAAAGCAAAAAAAATAGCAATGTGAATACAAAGCTCTTAATGCATTATAACAGAGTTTTTTTTTTTGTACATTGTGATGAAAATCAGAAGAGTACAGACGATGATTTATGATCACGGACATTTATAAACCGGAAAATGGAACGATTAAGAATATGCAAAAGATTTTGAAATGGACTGTGTTGTATGATCAGGCATTGAATACCTTATATTTTTATTTGCAGACTCGACTGATCTCACCCCATATTTATTGTTAAAGTTGCTGATATTGCAAGAAAGAATGCGAGAAAGGATGTAGCAGAAAAAATTGACAAAATGCAAATAGCTAAGAATCGCATTATATGGATGGGTATAAGAATGGTACACCCTATTATCATAGACGTGTTGACGATGTAGGGACTCAAAATTGCATCAATGAGGCAAATCAGCGATCCTTAAAATTCATTGTCATATTATACAAAGATCAACAAGGGCTCGTTTAATCTGCGCCAATTAGGATTGATTTGATGTACTGGACACGTTGTCACAAAGGCGTAATAAAATGAGGTCTCGTTTTTTACATATCAGACGATAAACGCTAAATACATGTAATTAATGAAAAAATGAATACAAGTGCGACGATTAAATAATATGTACATGAGGTAACATATGCCCCGTCGGAAAACAACCGTTAGACAAATACTATAGGTTCATGATTTGTATAATTTGAATTTTTTATAACTAAAATTGGAAGTTACTATTTAATTTAACTGCATCACAGAAAATAAAAAAAAAACCAGGAATAGAGGAATCAATGTTCGTTCCTCGATTTGGATTTATAAATAGATCCAATTTCTTAAGTTTCATCCGGATATAATTAATCCGGTTCATCCAGTAATTTTTATATGTAAAACAAATAACTTTCTTTTTCTGAAATTGATACAGGTTCTTGAGTTGATTCGAAATCTACAAAATGCAAGCTATTATGAAACATATTAGTAATATTCATTGTAAAAATTTCGAAGTAAATACTCTACTTTCGAAATATATAATACGGTACAGCACGTAAAATAAACCTAAATAAAGTCTTGATTATAATTCATAAAGTCATATTTAATTTACCAAGTATAGTTAAATTGTCAAAATCTCACCAACTGTTATCGTAAAATTTGAAACTTGTAGAGACATTACTTGCATAAATTACATTGAAATTAAAATTTTCCTTCAGATGTTAATAGGAAACTAATTTATTTTTTATTTTCCGAACGAATATAATAATGAAATTCACAATTTTTGAAACGTGTAAAAAAAATTCCTGATTATATATATATTTGCCATTTTATTAAAAAAATATATATACAGTATATATGTTATCATAAAATCAAACAATATAAATATAATTGTTTAACTTGCAGAAATTTCATAAACTATTGAAAAACTCCTTCATAATATGCATTATATGCATGCAACAATAAAAAATAAATAAATAAACAAAATATCCAAACTCCATTAGAATTATTGGTTGTACTGCATCAAATGAAAACTCGGTAGTCTCATGCAGATAAGATGATTATGCGAGTATTAGAAATGGTAAAATGGTAAAATGTAAAACTTACAAATCCTATTTATAATTATTGGAAAAAATAAATAAACATTGGTTAAGTGAATGTAATACGCAAGATATTTTGTACGATAAAATTAAATATAGTAGTACATCAAATATAGTACAATGTGCCCAATAACCTCCCTCGTTTATAAGAATTTTATATTCAAAGTTTCAAAGTTACAATATCTGCTTATGTTATTTACTGTTTAAAATTGCGACCGCCGGCATAATAATTAAAAATAATTCAGGAAGAAGTTCGTTAAGATGAATTGATGAATTGTATCTTTTTATACAAATCTAAGTTTAATGATGAGATATTTTTTTATTTTTAAAAGAATAATTGAATTATTTACAAAAAAAAAAAAAAAAAAAAGTCCAATCCATTATATTACCCATCAGCAATATAAATTAATTCTTATGTTTCAATCACTGAATTGGTTTGTCCAAAAGAAGTTTCTGACCATCTTACATTTGAAATAGTACTTAAATTTATATCAGCATTATTTATACCTTTTATATACAATTCACTAAAAAGTTCCAAAGGATGAATTAATAAATTACAATTAAAAAGTGATAAATCATGACCAACTGAAGACATTACTCACCCACGAATAATACTAATAATAGCAGCCATTATCATAATTGTATAGGCAGTATTTGTCATAAAAGTCATTATGGCTGGTATATCCATATTCACCTTTATGGTAAGAGAACACATAGACCATAGGAAAAAAGAAATGGAAGTCCAGCTTACAACCACCATTAGAGAAAAATTTATCGTCTTTAACTATTATAAGTTTAACCAAAAAATAAATAAATAAATAAAAAGGTTTAAAAAAAGTTTAAAAATAAACTTTCTTAAATTATATACCTTATTAAGATAAGCATTATAAGCTTCATCTCTTCCATTCGTCAAATTAACACTTTCTTGAGTTAAAACAACCAAAAATCTCCCATACTTAAACAAACATAAATTAAAAACAATGTTTGAAATACTTAATATAATTAACAAAAAAGCTTGAGATATTATAAGATTATTTCGATCATTTTTCCCTTGAAAATAACCTCTTAAATATGAAAGAATAATAACTAACAATCCAACAGTTATAACAAATATCCAATAAATAAATAAAACTGAATGATATGTTGGAATGAATTTTGTTTGTCTACAAGCCGTTGGACGATGAAAAGTTAGTTTTGGTATCGTTCTAAATCTAAACGTTGATAATAGTTAGAATAAAGAGTGGCGTAGTAAATTCCAATTACGAACTTGTACTCACATTCCTGCAATATAAGTTGCGATAGCGAATTGAATAAATGCCCAACCCGAAAAATTTATAATACTTTTTAATATTATGGCATCAGGCATTAATCCAAAGGTAATAATTATCAAATATAAATTCCTAACTAAAAATTCAAATCGATTTTCTTGTTAATTTGATAAAATTATAAAGATTTCTTCCCTTTTTAAAACAACTCACATGTGGAATACAGAAAAACCCAAAGAAGAAACCCAGTTAAGGGTTCAAAAATTCGATCACTCCATAAAGATGAATTATCATGAAAACGTTTATATAATAATAATGAGAAAGTTGACACGCTTTCTATTGAACATGATATTATCATTATATAATATAATGGTAATAATGATTTAATAAGAAATGGATGAGTATTTAATGGCATTTTTTTCTTTTTTTTTTTTTAGGAATTGAAAAATTTTATTAGTTAATTAATGATATGAAAAATATGAATGAACATGAATGGATTCGAATAAATCAAAAAAAAAAAAAAAGGTCTTAAATAAATAATACGTTCGTAATAATTATTAAAAAAAGTGTAAAAAAAAAAGAAAATAATATATTAAAAATTGTAAATTAATAATATTTGCAATTATTACATATTTATATATCGTTTTTGTATTTTTGTCCATTTCGTTTTATAGTAGTATTACGTAAAAAATCAATAAAAACAATTGTAACACCATTCTCAACATAATGATCTTCATTAATGCACCCATTGATGTAAAACGGAATAGTTTCCATTTATAAATCTTATTCACGTTTTCATTAATTGGATAATTAATTTGTGCATAATATGATTTTCTGTGTGCTATTATTATAGAGGTCGGGTTTTAACGGATTTACCATTATCAGTTATTATTATTAATTTTTATATAATTTTTAAATGTTGAAGAAAGCCTCCTTAAATAAAACACCAAAACACCGGCTTTTGTTTTTTATTTATTTTTTATTTATATTGTATTACAAAATAATCAAACCACATCGGACCTTTACCATTTGTCGAATAATACAAATAAATAATACGAGATTTTTCTTTTTTTCTTGGATTTAATAAATATTTATTTGTATTAAACTTTAAAAAAAAAAAAAAAAACAAAAAAAAAAAAATTTAAACCTTTTTTTTAAAATCAATTATTCGATTAATGCTCGCTAAAGTTTGTTATGAGTTATAGTACAATTACATTTTGAGCGCACAGGAAATAAACAATTAGTCACTTGTGTACATCTTAATTTAAAAATAGGTCGTAATTAGCTTTTTTACTGTATTCATGGGGGGAGGCTGTAACTTAAAAACCTGTTTTATTTTATCAAAAGAGATTGTCGATTTTTTAAAATGTTTTTATGATTAATTGGATATTATTAATCAAAATGCGTCTTTTTAGATTTTGGGACTTGGGAGCGAATCCATTTTAGGAAATAATTATAAATAGCAATCTGTGCATTATTGGGAAAAATCAATAAGTTATACGTGCTTGTAGATCTGAAGAACCTCCGTGCGTCTGAAATTCTCCCCGAATATACTGACAGTAATCAAATAAGTTTGTATAGTGTTTGGAAACGCTGATTCACGTCAAATGTTTTGCTTTTATTTATTCCTTCAAAAATTCACAAATAAAACTCTTGTGGTTTGATCAGGATTCTGTTTGCGTAGAATGCGTACTTGTTGTCACCCTTCTGAATGTATTGCAACTTTTCTCAAATAATTCCATTGGTCGAGACACTACGTGTTTTATGAATATGTTCAATCCTTTAACTTTTCCTTAAATTTAAATATCTATCCTCTTTCGAATTAAACAAAGTGCCAATCTTACCCTTTACATTATATGTTAACTCCCGATGCGCATTTTCTCAGCTTCGAGTAAGTTATGTTTGTAAAATAATGTTTGTATTTTAAAAATAAAATTTTCAAAATTATTTAGAGATTATCCACTTTTGAATCTTTCTGTTATAAATTATTTGCTTCTGCAGGGGTAATCTTGGGCCTTTTATTGCCAAGTTTATCGTTCAGAAAATCCACAGCCTCTTTCCTATTAAGGTCCTCAATTTCAAATATATGTGACCTTCGTGCTAAAAATATTGTTATTTGGATTATAGTTTATATCGAAAATGTACTTATAATAAATTTACAATTCATTACTTATATGATTGTATTACTTGTGGATTTTTATTTCCCCACAAATAAAAATACTACATTATATCATTATACTGAAGAATTTGATCTACAATATCAATATTATAACTGGAGGTTTTCTTATACTTTTTTCGTATCTCTTTGCGGCTTTCATAAAGACTTCAATTAATCAATTTTATTAACTTCTACTTTATCTATAAATTACTGTATATTAATTATCATTGGCAATAATGTATTATTATTGATAAATTTAAATTAAAGAATTCATCTACCAAAAAAATTTTATATCAATTAAAATAAAAATGAACCATCTTCATCAAATGTAAAATCAATAACTTCTTTTCCAACTTCATTTGCTACTTTTTTAGCTAATGTTGTCTTTTCATTTCCTTTGTTTCCATAAATATGATAATTTAATTGATTTTTAAAATATTTTACAATTTCAGGTTGAGAAATTAATTTCTCATTTGGTATATCCATTTCAGGTCTAGTACCAATTGCCATTCTTACACTTATTTAATTCAGTATATAGAGTAAATGGACAAAAATAAATAAGGTAAAGCAACAATGAAAATCATAACAGTTACTGGAAATATCACAAAAAAAGAAGGCAAATTTTTTTTATTAAGGTTAGCAAAAAAAAATTTGTGGCACAGTATCCTCTTCAAATGTATAGCGCATGTATATAAGTAAAGTTGGCCAAAATTAATTAAATCTGGTTAAATTTGCTGATCAATAATTCATAATTCTGGCCAAAATTTTGCTAATTCTGGCCAACCTCGTAATTTCGGCCTAAATTAAGTTAAAATTGAAAAAATACAGATCAAATATAGCATTACATTTATATAATATAGTACTTTAATTTAAAAGCAAAAATATAAACTTATTAAATGCCTTTACAATTTTATAAAAAAAAATTCCCATTTAATCTTTATTATTCAACTTGAATCTTTATTTAAAAATAGTTTATTTTCTTTATTAAAATAATAAAAAATTAAAGATCAGAAATTAATACCATTACAAAAAATGCTAATTCCCCATAAGTATTAATCATCGCATTATAAAATTTGATATACAAGTAATTTAGACCCTCCTGAACAATATTACTTAAGCAATAAAAGGTACTTTACTTTGATCAAGGTGATGAAATTTCGTTCTAAAAATTTATATATATTTAAAAATAATGTGTTTTTTTTAGTTTTTCATGTTTTATACAAAAACTACCTGAATAACTGCTATTACAAGCTTAGAAAAACTTTTTCTACTCGTAAAATTACATATATTTTTACTTTTAAAACTGCATATTTTTTTATTTCTCAACTTCAATCTTGAAAAAAGTGTGTTTTTAAGAAGAGTTTTTCATACATTATAAAAAAAAATTTTATTATTCAAGATCAGAAAGTAAGAATAGAAATTGATAGAACATATGATAATCTATCAATTTCTTAATTTGTATAAATGTAGTACATTAAAAAATTTAATGTTAACTACTAAATGAAGTAATGCGATTGATGTTATGCAAGATAATTTTAATATGAAAATGATCTGCATGTGACATTTCTGGTGACTGATAAATTTTTGAAGTAATGGCATTAATTTTCTAATCAATTTTCTCCTTCTAAGACCAGTTAAGTTTTCTGAAATATAGAATTTGTAGAGTTTATAGAGTTTTTTTCTTAAAAGTGAAGTTTAAAATAAATTTGTTTTTATATCCTTATTTCTTTGGACAGATTAATTATTTGATAATATTAAAATTGTAAAGCTTTTTCTTAAAAATGTAATTTGAATTTTTGCATTTTTATTTCTTTGATTAAATTAAAGTTTGAAATTAAATGTACTATTCAGTTTTAAATTTGATTTTACTCATTTTTTTGTGATTTGATAAACTGGTTTGCATTTAAAACAAATGTAACTGGATGCTTAAACTGGTTTAATATTAATGAAAATTTATTACTTAATATATTTGATCATTTTTATATAAATTTAAAAACTAAATTAGCAAATTTGCAAATTTTCAATAAATATATTTAATTAATAGAAGAAAATAATAAATATAATAAATTATTTTTTTTAGTAAAATATTATATATAAGGGCAGTGACATATATTAGCTAATATTTTTTTACTATAGGTTAAAGTTGCCTGCCGAAACTCCTTTGGCCCAATGCCGAAAGTCGAAACTCCTTACATAGTGCCGAAACGCCGAAACGCCGAAATGCCGAAACTGCCGAAACTGCCGAAACTGTTTCGGCATTTCGGCATTTCGCCATAGTTTCGGCATAGCTGATACTAATAATCAATAATGTTTCGGCATAGTTTCGCGTAAGAACCTACAAGAAAAAGAAAAAAATATTCTTAAAACGTAACTAAAAAAATAAACAAATAAAAAGAAACTTCCTCATTACCTTTCACTCAAAGACCAGTTCGTATAATTCGTCCGGCAATATCTACAAGAAAAGAAAAAATTAACATTAAAAACATTATTAAAAAAATACGAATCTTCCTCCATTTACCTTTTCAAAGACCGGTTCGTGTATACCAATACGTCTGGCGTTCCTACAATAAAAGAAAAAAAAGTAACGTTAGTAACGTTACTAAAGAAAAACACGAAACTCCCCCTTCTTCATTACCTTTCATTAATGTCCGGTTCGTATATAGTAATACGTCCGGCGCTCCTACAATAAAAGAAAAAAAGTAACATTAATAAATGTTACTAAAAAAAAAATAAACTCGAAACTCCCCTTCCCAATTTACCTTTCACTAAAGTCTGGTTCGTGTATAAGTATCCCCTATTAATACCTCCACTATACTTCTCCGCGAATTAATTACGGTTTCGGCATTACGTCTGTAAAAATACGCCGTAATTAATTTCGGCATGGAATTTTTTTTTGACGTAATGCCGTATTAGCCGTATTGTATTTTTACAGACGTAATTTGCCGAAATGCCAAATTATGTCGAAATCGGATTATTGCGATAAAAAAACACTTCTTCAGCAGCTCGTTTATTAGTTTTAATAAAAAAAAAATGATTTCTCTTTAATCGTTTTAATAAAAAAAACGGGAATAAACGATTACTTATTAATCGTTTAATAAAAAAACGATTTTAACTTTTTTTTTAATTCGTTAATTCGTTTAATAAAAAAAACGTTTTGTAACGTTTTTTTTTTAGTCATTTAAAAAAATGCCTTTTAACGTTTTTTTTTAATTCGTTTAAAAAACTTTTTTTTAACTGTTTGAAAAAAAAAAACGATTTTTAACGTTTTTTTTAAAATCGTTTAACGTTTTTTATAAAAAAAAACGATTTTTAACGTCTTTTTTAAATCGTTTAAATAAAAAAGACGATTTTGACGTTTTGTTTTTTAATAAAAAATGATTTTAGCGGGTTTTCCCCTAAATCGTTTAATAAAAACGTTTTTTTCCCTAAATTTTTTAATAAAAAAAAAACGATTTAACGTTTTTTCTAAATCGTTTAATTAAAAAACGATTTTAATTTCTTTTAAATCGTTAATAAAAAAAATGATTCCGGCGTTTTTTTAAGCGTTTTTTTTTTAAGTTAAACGTTTAAAAAAGCGGTTTTTTTTAAGTTAAACGCTTAAAAAAAGCGTTTTTTTTTTAAGTCTAAAACGTTTTTTTTGTCATTTAAAAAAAAACGATTTTTAACGTTTTTTTTTAAAATCGTTTAATAAAAAAAAATGATTTTTAACGTTTTTTTTTTAAATCGTTTGATAAAAAAAACGATTTTTAACGTCTTTTTTAAATCATTTAATAAAAAAAAAAACGATTTTAACGTTTTTTTAAATCTTTAATAAAAAAACGATTATCGGTTGCCATTTTTTTTTATAAAAAAGAGCGTCTTTTTTAGATCGTTTAATAAAAAAAACGATTATTAACATTTTTTTAAAATCGTTTAACGTTTTTTTATAAAAAAAAACGATTTTTAACGTCTTTTTTAAATCGTTTAAATAAAAAAGACGATTTTGACGGTTTGTTTTTAAAAATTGGTTTAATAAAAAACGATTTTAGCAGGTTTTCCCCTAAATCGTTTAATAAAAACGTTTTTTTCCCTTAATTTTTTAATAAAAAAAAACAATTTAACGTTTTTTCTATATCGTTTAATTAAAAAACGATTTTAATTTCTTTTTTAAATCGTTAATAAAAAAAATGATTCCGGCGTTTTTTTAAGCGTTTTTTTTTAAGTTAAAAAAAGCGTTTTTTTTAAGTTTAAAACGCTTAAAAAAGCGTTTTTTTTTTAAGTTTAAAACACTTAGATCGTTTTTTTTTTTTATTAAAACGATTTAAGCGTTTAATTTTAAAAAAAAACGCTTTTTTAAGATAAAAAAAAAAGTTTCAAAATCGTTTTAGCAAAAAAAAAAAGGATCAAAAATCGTTTTAATAAAAATCGTTTAATAAAAAAACGATTTAACGTTTTTTTTTAAAAATCATTTAATAAAAAAAATGATTTTTAATATAATCAATCAACTGTCGAAATGCATTACGTCTGTCGAAATGCATTGCAGCTGTCGAAATTCTGCCGAAATAATTACAGTTACGTCAATTAGGATTCGGCACAGCTGCATCTAATTCGCGGAAAAGTATAACCTCCACTCAAAAGTCCGGTTCGTAATTTCGTCCGGCGTTCCTACAGAAAAAAGAAAGAAACGTTAGAAACGTTTCTTTATTTGCCAACTTGCTTCATGTGTAAGTCCAGTCCGGCATCCTAAAAATAAAAGATTTGGATCTAATCTGTGAACCGCAGATGCCGAAACTATATGTATATCATATGATATACTACGCCGAAATGCCGAAACAGTTTCGGCAGTTTCGGCAGTTTCGGCATTTCGGCATTTTTAGGTGCTTGCCGAAACCTAGTTTCGGCAGTTTCGGCAGTTTCGGCATGCCGAAACTCCCTAGTTTCGGCAAGCAACCTTACTATAGGTGCTTACCCCCCACCCTCAGGTAAGATATTTTGGTCATGTGTAACCAATCATATTTTTAAAAATTATGTAACCTAAGATTTTTGCTTACCCCCCCACCCCCCTAAAATATTAGCTAATATATATCATTGCCCTAAATACAAAAAAGAATTTTTAAAAAAAGAATTTTTTTATTATTTTTCATAATAACCAAATAAATTAATGTTTTAAGTGCTGATATTTGCTCAGCAAAAATATGATTACTTTATTATTTAATAAGCAATATAAAACCTAAATTATATAGCTACTAGATTAAATTTAATAAAGAAAAAATATTCAAGAATATTTTTATTTATCTTTTAAAATAATCTTTTATACACTAATTCTAAAGATAATCTAGTCTGCTTAGTAGATATGTAACTGTCAACATCAAAATAAAATCAACATCATATGTTATTGCTAAACCAATTTAATTAAAAATTATTTAAAAAAATTCTTTACTATGATAAAATAAAGATAAAAAATATTAAAAAGTAAATTTTAATTTTTTTAAATATTTATCTTTAAAAATATCTTTTTACATAAAAAACTACAAAAAAAAAAGTTAAAACAATGTTTTATTAAGAAAAAAATAATAAGAAAAAAAGAAATAAAAATAGAAAAACAGCTAAAAAAATAAAAAAAAACTATTTATTACAATTATTTATATAATTTATAAAATAATCTATCATAAATTAGATGGATTGTTAATTATATTAAATAGATTAAAAGTTAAAATAGACTTTTATATATTGTTTTTTTTTGTTGTAACATAAAGTGAAATCAAAAAAAATTTTCAATTAATTTACAATTTATTTAATATAAAATTCTGTATATACTAATTAATTTAATATTATATAAAAAATATTTTACTAAATAAAAACATCTATAATTATGATATAATTTATAATTTGTATTACTTTATTTAAATTAAAATAATTGACTTATGATTATAAAAAAAGAATTTATAAGATCTTAAATAAATTAAAAAATAAAATATATAAATTAAAATTTAAGTTACAATTTTTATATAAAAAATAATAAATTTTATTTATTTTATTTTATAATTATTTAATTATAATATACAATATTTTTTATATTTTTATATTTTTTATTTATATTTATTATAATAAATTATCATTATTTTCAAATTACTGTGATCAGTAGTTAATTTTATAATAAATAAAAATTGATTTTATGAAAATAAAAATAAATCACGTTTATGCTATAAATACTATAAATATTACTTAATCTATGCAATGCTAAACCACCATTGTATAATATTATTTTAAAATTAGAAATACTTTTTAATAATCAAAAGTGATTATAATATAATTTTAATTTATTTAATAAAGTTTGTGTATTTTTAATACTTTTTTCTAAAAAAAAAAAAAGATAAAAAATTAATTAACTTTAAATTATAATAAAATATTGATTTATATAAGTTTACTATAACAAAAATTATACAAAATTAATAATAAATTAAATCAATACATATCAATTATTTGTAAGTTTTTTTTTTTAAAGTGTTGAAAGTGCACCTGCATTTATTAGATAAAGAGAGAATACAAATAAAACATCGCTTCTATACTATATGCAGTATTTTCAGTAAAAATACCAGTTTAAACATCCACCAAAAACGTGTTAACTAATTAATAAAATAAATAAAAAATAATGAATTAAACAATAACTATATGGGGTCTTTGCAATAGAAAAGTACGAAACTCAAAAAAATTTTTAAATTTACTTTATATGCTAATTATGTTTTTTATACTAAAATAAATGTAAATTTAATATTAATTAAATTTTTATTTTTTTTTGAGTTTCATACCTTTCTATTGCAAAGACCCCCCATATATCCTAATAGGACCCCAAACTATATATAAATAGGTCAGGGATTGAGTTTGCTTATTGATCATATAAAATTTTTAAAAAGTTACTTATTTCAGAGGTATTTTTGAAAATTTCTTATCTTACATACCCCTGTATTTAAAAAAATCTACTGATTGGATTTTAATGAAATTATATCATTAGATTCGTCTTAATGAGACAAATCTAATGATATAAATTTTATATTGATAGCATTAATATTGACCAGAATATCTTAAATTGAAAATTTTACTATACATTATATCTGACCTAAATGAGAGATGTTTGGGATCCTATCCTAATTAATAAAAACAAAATAAAACTAAACTAATATAAACTAAAATAAATAAAATAAAATAAAATAAAATAATATATAATTAAAAATATAAAAATAAAAATTACTAATAAATCAAACCAGACCTTTAATTTTAATATCAAATTTTTGGTCATATAATAATCATTACTTAATGCTAAATTAATCCAAAGTGTTCTGCAAAAATATTTTAATCTTAGATAACGTGCACATAGTTGGAAGTCATGAATCAACCTTAAAGGTTTTGATGAATCCCATAATGACCTTCCAGATAAGTAGGACAGCAGCAGCTTTTCATTTAGCACTAATTATTTATAAACTATTATTATTTGAAATTTTATTTAATAATAAATATAATAATTTTACAATTTTATCAATAAATTAATAAATTATTATTATAATAAAATTTAAAATACATAAAATTTTGCTATTAAAAAACTTATCAGATTTTTAGGTTTTAGCATATTAGTCAATAGAAAAAGTTTCCAAAATTTTAGAAAATATTAATTAATTGATGATCTGCAAGTTAACTAGTAAAATTATTTGATACTAATTTAATGTAATATACTGATTTTGGCAATTTCTGATGTAATAAAAATTATAAATATAGTTTATTAAAATTAATACAAACAATAAAATAAAAATCACGCTTTTATTTTTTAAAAGGTAAAGCTCCGCATAAGCTGAGCCAGCTTGCAAGCTGGCTTAAGCTTTTCAAGTTGAGCCAAGCCAAGCCATGATTAAATTGGCTTGGTGGCTCACAAGCCAGCTTGAAAAAGCTTGAGTCAGGTATTAAGCTTGGCTTGATAAACTTAAGCTGGCAGTGGACTTGGCTTGTAAAGCTCAAACTGGCTCATGAGTCAGATCAAGCTTGACGATTTTTTACTGTTAACGCTATAACGAATTATTCGGTATAAAGGCAGGGTCATGTGACTTGCTAATCTAATCAGATAATCTGAATATCTGATCTTTTTTTTAATCATTTATCAGTTTATTTTTGTAGTGTTACCAGAGAAAAGCATGACCGGACTTTTGGAATTAAGGTAAGGGAGGGTTGGGGGAGGTGTTTCGTTGCTTTTTTTTTAATTAATTAAGTATTAACTTTTTTTAAAAGCATGACCAGACTTTTAAAATTAAGGTAAAAGAGGGTGGGAGAAGTGTTTTTTGGTATTTTTTTTAACTAATTAATTGTTTTTTTTTTATTTTTTGTAGTATTGCCAAACAAAAAGCATGACTGGACTTTTGGAATTAAGGTAAGGGAGGGTGGAGGAAGTGTTTTTCAGTATTTTTTTTAACTAATTAATTATTTTTTTTTTTTTTTGTAGTATTGCCAGGCGAAAAATATGACTGAATTTTTGGAATTAAGGTATTAAAAACTGAAAAAGAATAATAAAAATAAATAAATTTGGTATAAAATACTGAAAAAAAGTAAAAAAATAAAAAAAATAAAATAAATTTTGGTAAATACTGAGTAATTTAATTTACCAAAATTAGTATTTTTTAAAAATAAATCCACGTATATCTATTATAAACTCTACGCAAATCCGTATGTGAGTTATATTAGTATTATTCAGGGTCCTGCCAGAACCATTTGTTCTGGCATTTTTCTTGCAAACTTATATATAAAAAATGCCAGAACTAATAGTTCTGGCATTTTTTTTTTGAATAAAAATGCTGAGACCATTATTTTGGCATTTTTTGCAATTTTATATATAAAAAACTCTGGAATTAATAGTTCCAGCTTTTTTTTTGCTATTTTATATAAGTTTTGGCAACTTGATATATAAAAAAATGCTGAAACTATTAGTTTCAGTGTTTTTTTTTTGTAACTTTACATATAAAAATGCCTAGTTTTGGCTTTTTTTTTGATAATAAAGCTTGAACCAGCTTGAGCCAGCTCAAGCTCAACTTGGCTTGAGCCAGAATTTTTCATGGCTCAGCTTGACTTGAATGAGTTGAGCCAAGATTTTTTGTGGCTTGACTCATTTTGGCTCAAACTAGAATTTTTTTTTTTAAGCCAAACCAAGCCAGACTGTAGCTTGACTTGAGCCGGCTCATGCAGAGCTTTATTAAAAGGTATAAATTATAAAAATTTTTTTATATTTTACTAAACTTTTATATATATTTACTTTATTTTTGATATATTTTATAAATAAATTAAACTGTAATAACTTCTAACTTAATAAATTCAAAATTTTTATACACTTATTATTACAAATAATATAATAAAACTGAATTTTTGTTTTTTAAATCTAATATGGTTTCTCATAACTTTTTCACTAATCTTATGCAAAAATATCATAATAAAATATTAGGAAAGAATTCAATCCCTAAGAAATTTAGAGCAAAATAATATTTTTTATAAAGCACTGCATATTCAGAAATATGATTTTTAATTAATAAATTTTTATCAAATTTTATTATCATTTTCATTATTTGACTCACAAATTATCAATTAAGTAATTATTATTAAATTAGCTAATAAATAATTAAAATTAAACTGAAATATTAAGTTAGAATTATTATTATTGATTTTAAATATACTTCTGAAATATTGGATTAGATAAAGTTTTATATATAAAAAAGGTGGTAAAAAAGTTTTTTAAAAACTTTTTAGAATGCTTTAAATCAGTTAAATCACTTGATATTAATAATTTGGAATATTGATTAAGGATAATTAAAGGCCCAATTTTCCAAATCAGCTGATATAATTTACTAATAAATTGAAAAATAAATATAATATGTTATATTGCATATAATACATTTTATATAGTACTATAAATTTATATCATTCTTTATAATTTTATTTTATTTGCTTTATATATTTGAATAATGATTTTTAGTTTTTAAACTTTTAGTTTATTTGAATGTTTATCTGATTTATCTTATTATTCTTTTTATCAAAATGTATATACTACTATTGTATTTATTAAGCAAAAGTAGTAATATGAAAAAAAAGCAGAATGTAATTATGCAGTAAATTTTTACTATAAATCTTTTAATTTAAATATAAATAGTACAAGATAAAATTCATTTGATTATAGAATTTCAATTTGTCTTTTATTGATGTTAGTATACAATATAAAGTATTATTAACTGAAATTATAATTGAACAATACTACAATTTATTCAAATTACCCTTTTTTTATCACATATACCTAAGCAATTCTATTTCTAATGCTTTTAAAAGCCCTTTTCCATCCAATTGAAAAATGCTTTGACCAAAAAGTTCTTTTAATTTTTTTAATAGAATTGCTAATTCACCACAACTTAATTTCATATCAGTTTTTTCAAAAAAAGTATTTTTAGTTAGTAGTATCTAAACATATGCATTAAGTTTGCATACTTCTTTTGCTATATCATTCATTTTCTGTTTTATTGTATTAGACTTATTGAGACTTTGTTATTGTATTATATTTAAGCAAAATTGGTATAATTTCAGAATCAGATAAAGAAGATTTTTCATCATATCTTTACAATCATTGAAGGTAGCAAGGGATTAAAAGATTTTTTTTTTTTTTTTTTTGAAAAAAAGATAAGTATATAATTACCTTTTGTTTGTATTTCTAGAGTTGAAGATTTCAATCATCAATGTGATGCTAATTTTGCTAATGCTTCTGTTAAAATATGATTAAATCTTTCAACAAGTTCATTAATCTGAGGATGATAAGGTATTGAAAATAAACCATATCTATAAAGTTAACTAGTTAATTACCTTAAGAAGTCCTAAATGTCTTTTCCTATTTTATCTGAATTATACATGTATCATTTTTAACGTTGAACTGCAATTTGTCTATATAGTTTCCTTGTTAACAATAAATCTAATATTACAAAAAGAAAAGTTATTAGTTCAAATAATTTTTTTGTGGCTTATTAAGCTAAAATTCTGTAAACAAATGAACAATTTATCAAAGGTACATTGAACAGCTGCACCTCCTTGTTACGATGACAAAAGTTCATATGGAGAGTTTTATCCTAGCAGAGTTGCACTTATAAAATACAATATAAATATTCTTATCTTTTTGATTGATAAAAGATCGTGAGTCTTTCTAATTTTTGCATCACCTTTGAAGAGTTTGACAGAGATCTATTAGAGGTCTTATTGTAAGTAAGCTTTATAGGGTCATCTTTGTAAAAGTGAACCCAAATTTTATATCCATGCTTCGTTAATTAGATTATACCGCAGTTATATCAAAAATTGCATTTTTTATTTGAAATACACATGTTATTATATATGCAGTATACACAGTAATTCCATGTATATATATGGATTTGTTCATGCAGTCATGGCAGTCATGCAGAATTACAATAATATATACCAAAGTTTAGTTTAAAGTGAAAATATAAATAATATTGAAATCTTTAGCTTAGAATATAATGCTATTTTATTAGATAAAAATAGTTATGCTTGAATCCCATTAATTAATTTAGAAAAGCTAATATGAAATTAAATCATAATGAGATAGTTAGCTTTTGAAAAATTAAAACTGCTTTTAGATATTAATAATCAAAGTGCTTTTAGAAGGAATTTTTTTTAAAATATTAAATAATTAAAAATAAAATTGCTAATGTATATAAATTTGTACATTATATAGTGAGTCTACTCGAAAGCATTACATTTCTGATGACATGATCGGCAATTAGAAAAATAGTAACTAAAGAAAGTTGGCCATTTATTTTTACTTTCATTTGCATGTTCAGCCATATTGCATCATACAACCATCTTGTTTCTGAAATCTAATGAATACCTTCATTTGGGTTCTTTTTTATTTATTACAATTAACATAATCAATCTGAAATTTAATGATTACCATATTTTAACATTTATTTGGTATGTTTCTTTTATAACCTCAATTTTCATATTAGAAAGTATAAAAAAAATATTCAACTAAAAATCACCTAATGTCTTATAAAATATTCTTGTTCATCATTATTCTGATACTCTTCCCAAAATTTATTCATGCTCAATTATACTTTGATATGCAACATAGTTTATCTAATGATGCGTCTCCAGGTATATTCAGTGTGTCAATAATCATTATTAATCATAGTGGCTTTGATATGGACTACGCTTCAAGTTCTCTTAACACTGGTGAATGGATAATTGTAGCGTGCAACCCAGAAAATTTTCAAACTATCACAAATGGCCAAACTCTGAATATTGCTGCCATTTCAACTAAAGAATTTATAGGATATAGTGGGATGAAAGGAAGTATAATTTATAATGTTATGAATGGACCTTCGCCAACTCCCATAACTTTTCACTAGGATACTTCTTTATTCAGTAATAAATATTTAACAGGTTATGATGCTACTAAAATTGTCGTTAGAACCCAAATATCTGGCTCTGGTAATGAACTTTATATCTTTACTGTCAGAAATCTTTAGCGTAAACATGTGTATACGTAGATATCACTGAATAGCTGTTACTTTAATTTTCTAAAATTCATGTATAAATCATATTTAGTGATATTTGCGTAGTATTAGTTAGTATATTATGTATTGTAAATGATTATACTATATATATCAAATATTTGAGCTTATTATTACACTTGCGAATTTAAGAATAAATATTATCAAATATAGACAAACAAATGCTTTATTAATTTTTTTATTACATGTATTAGTGTAGTGAGCATTTCCCAAGTTCTGTAAATTCTTTATCCTTAACGACATCATTCTCTAGATTTTTTGGGATGTAATAAGTAAAGGATTCAAGATATAATGGACGTCATTCACGGTGATTGGTGTAAACATTTCCATTGCCCTAAGGTTGCCTGCCTAAACTAATTTTAAATTTGGCTAAATATCTAAACTCTAGTTTTACTGATTTTTTAATAATACTTTACTATTGTTTCGCTATTTAATATAATTTACTATAAGTTTTGACATTTGTTAAGTTTTGCTAATTTTTTACTAAGATTTTAATATAGTTTTGTCAAGTTTTACTCTTTCGACATTTAGACAGTTTGCTAAACTACCTAGTTTTGTCTAGCAACCTTACATTGCCCAAAAGTATGTTTGTTTTTCATGTTCCTAATTCCCAACAAGTTCCTTAAAAATTCTGCAATAAAAACTAGGTGTTAGTTTGCAATCTCTGACTGAAGACTTCTTTTTGTAAATACAGAGACATCAACTGAAGGTACTTCTATCTTAATTGAACAGTGTTTCATTCTAAATTTCTCTGATATGAGTATGCTAATCTTATTTGCATATCTGACTAATTTAGAGTAAGACTTCAAAAAAAAATGGAATAATGTTTTGGTAGGAAGAATTTTTTGTTAGAAAAAAAAGTAAATCCATTTAATTTCAACAAGGATTTTACCAAATATCTTCTAATTTTAGGATCGATCTTACATGACTGGCCTATGCTTCATTTCTATACTATTTGCTATGCGAATCTGATGGCTAAATAAATGCATCAATGTCAAGTATGTAAATTACTTTAACACAGATATGACAATTAATTCTGGATCAGGTTTGGCTTCAAAAGTAATAAACTTGAATCAAAAGTTTGAGGTTTTCTGAACTACTCTAGCATAGTTTTTGGTAATTACCATGGTTCATGTTCAGTTTCTTTTTATATAATAGTTGACATGCTAATCCAGATATTTGGGTTATAATAATATTTTATTAGACTTCATCATGCTGCCATTTATATGATTGCCAATCAATTTTAAATTCCTTTTTTCTAATATTTACTTATAAAATAACAATCAGTTGAATTAAAATATTTGGATTAATTTTTTTATATATTTGATATTTTTTCCTAAATCTAATAATTATTTTTATATCAAATTTCAAACTATTAAATTATATAATTAATTTTTATTGAAGCTCTTTTTACTGGAGTAATAATTTATTGTATAATATTATTACAAAACTAGAGTTGTAAATTTAATTGACATAACTGTAACATAACTAGTTAAGTTATATGTTAGGGAAGGGTCAGAAATGATGTAATTTTCTGAGAGAGGGAGGGAAGATCAGATTAAGATGACTTACCATTTTTAGTAACTAATAATATATATTAAATTTCCTAAAATAGGTGATGATAGGGGGGAGGGGGGGGTCTCAAAACCTCAAATATCAAATAATGTAATTTCTGGCCCTCTTCTTATAATCTTAAACTTGCAATTCTAATAAGAATCCCAAAATATATACAGTATATAAAAGTCAAAAAACACTAAAATTTTTTATTAATAGTTATATGAAAGGGTTTTAAATAAGATTAATACACAAAATTTATATCTAATCCTAAATAATTAGAAATTAATTTTCTAATTTTATTATTATATAAATTTTATTATATAGTTTAATTGTATTTTCTGTTCAAAATAATTATAATAATAATTTTTATCTTATTTTAATTTTGCTAATTAAAGTTAACTATATATTATTTTTAAAATTCTTTATAACTATTTATAACTTATAATATTAAATAAAATAAAAATGCAGATTAATTGAAGTATTTAATTTTTTTTTTAATTTAAAAGTCATATAATGATTTTATTATAATATATTTAAAATAAAAATATAAAATACAAATGATAAAATTCATCATTTAATACAGCTAAATATAATCCATAAATTAATTAAAGTATTTAAATCATTTATTATATAAATATAATATATATATATTTTTTACTAAATATATATTAAAATATATAAATCAAATTTTTATTTTTAAAAAAATTTATTAAAAATTGAGTTCTAAATAAATTAGATAAATCAGATAATTATCGCCGTTTTCGAATTAGTGTGATCAGGTGATTTATCGATCAATTAAAATTATCTAACTGAAAACACCGAAAACACTAAAAACATTCGAAAACAACTAAAAAAACAATTTTTTTTTAGTGATCATGTGTTCTGCAGTGTCACTCTTTTCTAATTTAGTGCTTGAATAAAATATCATGAAAAAAAAGTTGAATTTTTCGCGTCTAAAGCTATTCAAATGGCAGAAGTTACAGAAGTTAATTGTAAGTACCTCTTAGGTACATGTTATTCATGCCAAAAATGTTTATATTGTTTTGAATTTCCACAACAAAATCCATGTAAATGTAATAAAAATAAGCAACCAACAAGAACTAAATATCCAAAACGCGGGCAACAAATTTATCAGCGTTCTTTTACTCCAGACTTATCATTTCCAACAGCAAATAAATATCTATTTGATGCTAATATCAAGTTTGGCTATAATAGTAACTTTGAAAAGCCATTTTCTTATACCTTTTGTAGCACTTGTAATAGTCAAATCCAGCGATATAGAAGTGCTGATAAAAAAGCACAACAAATTCAAAAAAAAGAAAATGATGATAATATAATTGCTTTAGATGGTTCATCAAACGAAAAAGAAGTTGTTAATGTTAATGAAAAGAAAGAAGATCCATCAAATGAAAGAGAGGTTGATTATGTTAATAAAGAAGATCAAATATTCTCTTTGGTGAGTAGTGACTATTCTGAAGAGGAAAATGGTGATTATGATGTAGAGGAAGAAGAAGATAGTGATCTTGAAGAAATAAAAGTACAGATTATTGTTAAAAGTAAAAATATAAAAGATCCTACGGCAAAAACTTTGAGTATTGAACCTGTCAATTATAATAAGTTTATAGAGAAAATAAATTTGGTTGTTCAAAAGACTTTGAGGAAAAAAGTCATGTCAAAGGATTATATGATCTCATATAAAGCAGTAAATGCGCGCGGACCATCAAATGAACTTGAAGATGAATTGGATTTTCAAGAATTTATTAGTGAGTATAAAAGAGTGATTTTAGCTGGTAAAAAAATGTCAATTATAGTAGTTGTGAGAGATAATAAAACAAAGAAAAAAAAATCACACAGAAAGGTAAAATCTTTTTATTATAGTAAATTTATTTTGTAATAGATAAATTTTAACATTTTACTTTTTTTAAAGTTCAGATGAAAGTGAATTTTCTTCAACTGAAGAATTACAACATACAAAGAAAAAAAAATCACGTGTTATTCGTGAAGAGGATTTATCAAAAGAAGAAAGGACCCGATCTGAAGTTATTTCTACTTTATGTAAAATGTATAAATGTAATATACATGCAACACCATGTTTTGTTCAAGAAAATCGCCATTTGCAACTCAATCCTGCAAGACTACAACTTTGGACTCGTGAAATAGTAAGATTTTCAACAGAACAACAGAAATAATTTTGTTTTGCATAATAAAAATAAAAATCTTTTATTATTTTTATTAGATAAACAAAGGAACTACCTATGAAGTACCTTCCTCTTATCTAACATTTGATGTCAAATCAAGTATATCCGTCAATAAGAATAATTTGGCAATGCAAGCACAAGTTAGTCACGCACCCACTACTCCTGTTCCTATCATTATTCAATTACCATCCCAATTTTATCAACATTCTACTTTTCAAGAACAATCAACAACGCATAATTCTAATAATTCAAATGCTAATTTAGCATCACCAAATTCATTACCTTCAATTGGAGAATTTCTCAATAGTTTAGATCACAAACATAATTGCAATGTGTATTCTAATTTTGAGAATACTTTTCTTGAAGAAGAAATTACTGTAAATATAATCAAAGAATTGTCAGATGAGCAATTGCAACGACTAGGAATAGTAAAGATTGGATGGCAGAAAAATATCAAACAAGCAGCTCAAAGATTTTGAAATTTTTTCTTATATGTAGTTGAATATATCTTTTATTTTTTTCTAATAAATCTAATAAATTGACTTCTAAATAAATTTCTAATAAAATTAGTATTCTAAACATAAATTGATGCTTCAAAAAATGTTTGTGCCATTTGAGGTGTAATTTGACTACATGCAACTAATAATGCATATATAGGATCATTACAAGCTTTCATAAAATCACGATTATGTCTAATCCATGATTTGATGGTTGAAAACGCAGTTTCAATTGGATTAAAATCCGGAGAATAAGGTGGAAGAAAGACAACATGGCATCCTAATCCCTCTAATAAAGCCACTAATTCATTATCATGATGAATTCTAGCATTATCCATTACAATAACACTATTGTCTCCTGGATATGGATTCATTATTGGCACCTAAAAAAAATAATGATCTTGTCAATTGTATAAACAAATAAAATAAAAATTCATGTTGTTGCTTACCACTTGATCAAGAACAAAGTCAACAAATTTTTTTTTATCACATGATCCTTCAAATATATCAATAGCAACAAATCCATCTAGTGTAAGAGCAGGCAGAATGGTATATCGTTTCCCTCTTACAAAAACCACTTTTTTTTGAGCAGGAGTATTTCTAAGTGAATATCCATATAGTCGGGAGAGACTTCTTTCATCTTTAGCACTTTCATTAATAAAAATAAGTTGATTTCGAGTATAATGCTCACCAATTGTAGCTAAATAATGTGCACGTACGATTTTATTTCTTTCTAATGCTGCTTTTTGTAATTACATAGCAAAAAAAACTTTTAGTAATTTTATTACATCAATTATTTATAATAAATATCAAATAATATATTTACCTTTTTTCTAGTAATTCCTAAATACTGAAGTGACCGCCAAAGTGCTGCAATAGACGCTCTTTTCCCTGTTAGAGATTCCATTTCATATACTAACTCATCTAAATACCAGTCCACTTTTTCGCTAACAAGATTTCTAAGTATAATCATATCTCTTCTGTTAAAGAGCTTTCTTCGTCCAGAAACACCTCTAAAAGGATTTATAACACAAGCCCAGCGGTTATATCTCTTTTTTATTTTATTTACAACGCCCTTACTCATATGCAATGTATTGGCAATTTCTACAGTTGACAAACTATCGATATAAAGATAAATAATGCGCCAATATAAGTCTTCACTAAATTCTTTAGGCATACTTGAGTTTACCTATAAAAATAAAAGACTGTTTATTACAGACTACATTTGTAATTATTCAGAATTTATGGAATCTTTGGAATTAGTTAGGAATCGTTTACTTACCAGTCTATAAGCTACTAACGAAAAAACGCGACTATGATAACTAAATTATGAAAAAGGTGATACAACAGTGGCTTAGCATGATGTTAATCAAATAATATTTATTATTATATATGTGCACATGTTAGTTTTTTTTTGTAGTCCTGAAGTCAATTTTTTATTTAATTAGCAAATTTAGTGCCGATCACACTAATTCGAAAATGGCGATAACTTAACTTATAATATTTAAATTAAATTATTAAATTTATAATTTATTATAGATTAAATTAAATACCTGATTTAATTCAAATTTTATATATTAAAAAATATCAAAATGTTTATTTTGGTAATTTTATAAATAAAAAAATGCTAGAATTGTTTTAATATTTTTTTTTTAAAATAAAAAATGATTCATATTTTTTTACTGAATAATTATTTTTAAATAATAATTTTCTTAATTATTTTTAAATAATAATTTTCTTAAGGGTGAATTTATTCCTCACCCCAGGTGAGATTTGATATTACTCACCCCTATCACGTGATATATACTTTCGATTAGCTAATTTTTGATTGGCTAATTTTTTTAACTTCAATTTATTCTCACGTAAATATAAAAAAAATTTAGAAGTTTCGCAATATAAAAACAACTTTTATGTTACAAAATATTTATGAATTTATTCCTTCGAAGTTTATTGAATAAAAGAGTAAAGTACATTTATTTAAAACTAAAACTTAAGTTTATTGTATTCAAAGCCAAAACTTTTATTTAACATGACTAGTGATAATGATGTGAAATACATATATATAGAAAAGTAATGAAACAAAAACAAAATAAACGGAAAAGGAGGCAAGATCAAAAGGGAGGAAAATAATATGTTTGATAAAAGCGGAAAAATGAAAGGATGGTAGACGAAGAAACAAAATTAAAACAAAGGGGAAATGAAAAGGGAAGGGAACAGAAATGGAAGGGAAAGCAAAAGGATAAAAAGAACAAAAATTAACATAAAGGAAAAATGAAAAGGAGAAGGAATCGAAAATTAAAATAAAAGGAAAAACGAGAGGAGAGGAAACAAAAAAGGAAAAAATAAAGGAACAGAAAGGAAAATGAAACGACAATGAAAATAAAAAGTAAAGGGAATGAAAAAGGGAAAATGAAAGGGAAAACGAAAGGGGAAAGGGAACAAAATCAAAAATGAAACATAAACGAAAAGATAAGAGAAAAAAATTGTTAGTATCATAATGTAGTTAAAGGGATACAGTAAAAAAAGGAATGAAATGGAATACCCACCCCATTTTTGAAAAGATCCAAAAAACCTAAAAAAAACGTGTCGCAAAAGGGAAGACGAAAGGTAAAGAGGACAAAAACAGAAGACGAAAGGAAAATGGAAGGAAACCAGATGGAAAAATGGAAAGGGAAAGTGAAGAAAAAAGAAAATAAAAAGGAAAAAACAAAAGAAACAGATGGAAGGGAAATGAAAATGAAAACGGGGAAAAGAAATGAAAATGAAAATAAGATGGAAAGAAAAAGGAAAGGGAATGAAAAAGGGAAAAATGAAAGGGAAAATGAAAGGGTAAAGGGAACAAAATCAAAAATGAGATGAAAACAAAAACGAAAAGAGGAAAGAAAAATTTTTGTTAGTAATGAAGATAAAGGGATACAGTGAAAAAAGGAATGAAACGGAACATCTACCTCATTTTTGAAAAGATCCAGAAAACCTAAAAAAAAACATATAGGAAAAGGAAAGACGAAAGGTAAAGAGGACAAAAACAGAAGACGAAAGGAAAACGGATGGAAAACGGATGGAAAAATGGAAGGGAAAGCGAAGAAAAAAGGAAACAAAAAGGGAAAACAAAAGAAACAGATGGGAGGGGAAACGAAAATGAAAACAAGGGGAAAAGTGAAAGAAAAGAGAATAAAGAAGGGGAAAATGAAAGGGAAAGGGAACAAAAACAAAAGAGTATTGAAATTAAAAATGAATCGAAGACCAAAAAAAAAGAAAAATGAAAGACTGTTGTTAGTATGAAGGCAAGAACAAAAGAATAAGACAAAAAAAGTGAAGCTGAACACCCACTTTCTGTTTCAAAGAGTTTCGACAAACCTAAAAAAAGAGAAAACCAGGAGCAGACGAAATCTAAAAAAAAGAAGGAATGAAGGAATGAAATAAGGTTAGAAAACGAAACAAAAAAAAATTAGAAACAAAAAAAAACAACATATGTTCGACGTGAAACTGGAAGAACTTAATAAAGACCTAAGAAGGAAAAGAAAAAGAAATTAGGAAACGAAAAAAAAAATGAAAACGTGAAAAGAAAAAAAATATCAAACCTTTGATGCGAAGCCAAAAGCTAACCAAAAAATAGAAACAAATAACTGGTGTAATTGTAAAATTTCATTGGCCAATCGAAATGTTTACACGTGATAGGGGTGAGAAATCACCTGGGTGAGAAATAAATTTTCTCTTTTCTTAATTATTTTTAAATAATAATTTTCTTAATTATTTTTAAATAATAATTTTCTTAATTATTTTTAAATAATAATTTTCTTAATTATTTTTAAATAATAAAAAAATTTCATTAATTATTTTTAAATAATAAAAATGATTTTCTTAATTGTTTTTAATAATAAAAAAATTTAATAATTATAAAAATATTAGAATTAATAATTTTAGTATTTTTTTAGCATTTATTATTTAACTTAAATATTTCAGATCAATGGATTGAATTAGATATTCAATTAATACTGACTGATTTGATCTAAAGTTAGATCATAAATTTAATGCTTTAATTCAAAAATTTTAGACTAACCTGTTAGGTTATCTAATTTATTAGGTTAAATTCAGAATTTTAATTAAAAATATATAAATTAATAATATAATTTTAGTTATTAAAAAATTTATAAATTGTATGTAAATTAAAATATAATCTTATAAAAAATTTCTATGATAATAATATAACCTTATATCCTATTTCTTTATATATATTTTGAAATTTTATATTGTTTTTATATTATACTATAAATATTTAAAAAATAGTAGTATAATCAGACCTTTATATGATCATTCTCTATATAATAACACTTTTTTATAAGAATCCAATTTTATAGGATCAATTTAAATATTATTAAATTACTTCTTTATAATAACAATTAAACTATAATTACTATTATCATAAATTTTTTAATTTACATATTATTTTTATTATGGTGGCTATTATCTATAAATGACATTAATATTATGTAGCTTTCAAACTTTATAAATTAATAGATAAATAGTAAAAAAAAGAAATTAAACCGATAAAATGATAGAGCAACATGTACTTATCATTTCTATCAGTTTATTTTAAAGAATTTAATAAGAATTTTAATTAATATTACAGGTCAAAGTTTGATAATTTTAATAAATAATAATAATAAAAATATAAAATTTCGGACTAGTTTTCATACAATTTTTATGAATTTTATGAAAATTCCATAAAAATCCATAAAAATTACACGCAATGTAGCAAAAAAATTTTGCCGCTTGCGCAGCAATTATTATACTTCAGCAAAATACTTTAAAAAATACTTTAAAAATTAAATTACACAATATAAATAAATAAAATTTCAAATTTTGGACTATTGTCATTTATAGATGATAGCCACTATAGTAATTAAATTTTTTTATAATCATTAAATTTTAGTTATAAATAATAACTGATCAAATATTATAATTTTAATCAGTATTACTAAATTATATAATTTCAATAATAAAATTTTTGGTATATTTAATAACTATTTAATATTATATAAGATCTTATTAAGTAAGAAATTTATAATTCTAACTGATATTATAATTATAATTATAATTTTATATGTACTGATTTGAGGAATTTGCCGATCATCAATTATGTGGTGCAGTACCGATTAAAATCGATCAAAACCGTCCCTACATAAGAAAAAATAAGCCAAAAAATACTTAAAAAAACTTTTAAGATGTTTTCCAAAAAAATTTACCTCTTTAACCTGAAACCAGTAGAAGAAATTTTTAAAAAAAGGAATAAAAATATTATAAAATTAGTTTATTTAAAAAAAAAAGTAAGAATAAGCACCAGAATAATGATTTAACGAAAAAAAATTGATTGAAAAATAATTAATAACGAATATCAAATAGATTTTAACTAAATAAACTAATCAATATATAATTTAAATTCACTAAAACATCGTTATTAATCTTAGAATTATTTATTTATTGAAAGATTCTTTTTGAATAATTTTGCTGCCTAAATAAATTTTTTTTTATAAACTATTGAAAAAAAAATAAAAAAATAGCTTCAAGTTATATTTAATGTAAAATAACTACTAATATACTTGCCAAAATTCTCAACTTACATAATGTAAAAACTGGTGGAAAAGTTTGATGGGGAAGTTGATGGGGAGTTTAATATGGAGTTTACGAAAGAAAAAAATTTTTTAACGCTACTTTTGTTGAAGTAATTTCTCGATATTTGTGACATATGATCATGTAGCACAAGAGTGATCCTTTTTGTGAAACTTATTTAATTTAATTTTTATCTAATTATCATCAAATTCCTTAATTTAGGCTAATTTTGTTAATTCTGAAAATCGGCGGATATGTAATATTTATAATTTTAGCTAAAATTTAATTTCAGCTAAAATCATATAAATTTTATATAATTACATTTTTATATAATTACTAATTTTAGCAGAATTGAAAAGATGATTATATAGAGGCTGACTGTAATTATTTTTTCATCAATTATATATAAAAATTTAAATTTAGTCAAATATATATTTAAAAATCAGATAATCCATTATTTTGAAATAAATAAAAAATTTTAGTAAATAATATTATTTAAGTAATATGAAAATAAAAAATTATTTAATCTATTTTTATTTTTATTTTAATTATTATTTATTAATATAATTTAGTTTATTGTTTTATTACTTGCAAACTAATTTTTGCAAATATTATAATTTTTTTAAAGATGCTGCTATTTATTACTATATAATAATAAATAATTATTTATTACCATAAATATTTGATTATTTAATTAACTTTAAAATTAATTTTAATTCTAATTAATCTTAATTATCTAACCTTAACTAATTCTAATTTATTAAAATTTATTATAATATTTATATCATTATATATTACTATATATAATGGCAAATAGATATTTTCTTTTTTTATTATTATTTTCAAATTGGTTAAACCTATTAAAATAAAATAAAAAAAAAAGATAATTTAAAATCCATAGAAGGTGTAATTACAATGTAAAAACAATAATTTTAGTATAGAAAATACAACTTTCTTGTAAGTTTACTTATAAAGAATATTTTTATTACACAAATTTTAGAAAATTCACTTATAAATAAACTTATCAGAAAATTGTTTTTTCTGCATTAAAATTGATATTTTTGCATTGGAATTGCATATTCTATATCTAAAATTGCAATAAAATTTACTGTTTTTATGAGTTTTTAAAAATTTTTTTTTTTCTTATTTTATTTTACTAAATTCAACCAATTCAAAAATAGCAATAATGAATTTATAAATTTTTAAAAAATAAATTAAGATTTTAAAAAACTATATATATTTCTATATATTATTTAATATTTTGTTGCTTTTGTGAAATTTAATATTATTTTATTTTGATTTTTATTAATAATTTAGATTTCAATTATTAAATTATATTTTATTAAAAAATCTAAAATTTTTTTTTTTCTTTTTGATTTTCTTTAAAATAATAAAATTTATTTTATTTCAAATTCTTAAAATGTTTTTATAAAGTGAAGGGGTGATTTAAACTCAAAAAATTAAGGTTTAAAAAATAAGTTTAATATATTTAATTTTACAGTAAGTATAAGAAACTAATTATATTGATATAATGACTTTTTTTTTAAAAAATTTACTGCAGTAGATAAACAAATAGGTAATTTTATTTTTGTTAAACCAATTTGCATAATAATTTTTTTTTTTTTTTTAGTATTTGTAAATTTGGTTAGAATCAAATTAAATAATTTTAAATATATAAATTGAAAAAAAAAAAATTGACGATTGTAATCCCTAAAAAAAAAAAAAAAAATTATTTTAATATTTTTAATATATTATTTATAGAAAAAGTTAATTTTTTGGACTACAAAGTTTTCGCCGCAAGTATTTAATACAGGTTAGTTTTGATTATGAAACAATCCCTGCAGATCAACCGACCAACGGATAATCCTTGTAAGTATGACACGATAAAGATAACAACAGATAACAATGAGCATTAATAAAAACACTATTTGAATTTATTCATGAGAAAAAAAGGTTACCTAGCAGTTAACCTGTAACTTATAATATACTTAAATTATACTTCACTTGTATTGCACGAATTTAAATGTTCGTTAGAATAATTATTATAATTATGGATAATATTGGTAACATTAGCATGATTATCACTCTCGCTGATATTAATTGAATCATTTATTGATACCGAAGTAACATAACTTAAAATTTCGGTATTACCCATATATTTTGGACATAATTCACTATAAAAGCCGAAAAAGAAATATTATTATTATTATCACGATACACCGAAATGTTGTCATGTAACGTAAGAAACTTACCCATGAATAATAGCAAGAATAGAGGCCATCATCGTAATAGACAACCCAATATGTGTTGTAAAACTTAGTATCATAGTAAATAATGATGCCGGCGATGAACTCATCACATAAGATGATTTTGAAAAGGCTAGTATTACAAAGGCCCATAAGAGAGAAATTATAGAACACCAAATTACAATCGCCGTTAAAGCAAAATTTATAATCTTTAACTATAAAATAAATATAAATGCAAAATTAATCTTAAATGAAAAAAAAAACTAGGAATTTTAAGTGATTGAATTACCTTTTGTAGATGAGTTTTATGAGTTTCTTGTTTTTCTTTCCCGCCGCTCACCAATATAACGCTCTCATTAGTCAAAACAACCAACAATCTTCCATATTTGACCAAACCCAGTACACATAGAATATCCACAATGCTTAAGTTAATAAGTAAAATTCCTTGTGATAATTTATACAGTACTATATTTTCTATTAGTTTTGAATATCCTTCAAGACATGAAAAAATCGTGACAATAACTCCGATATAAATAATATAAGTCCAATATAAAATTACAACTGTTTTATGACCTGGAATGAGTGGAGCTACATTATTATGATGATTTTCCGTTGGACGATGGAAGGCTAGTTTTGATATTATTTTAAAACTAAATAAAAGGAACATTTAGCGTGGCGTAGTAAAAAAAGGATGACGCGCTCAAACATCTATATACACTTACGTTCCCGCAATATAAGTTACGATAGCGAATTGACTAAAAGTCCAACCTCCATAATTTATAAAACTTTCAAATATGATATTATAAGGGAACAAATCAATCGCGACAATAGCCAAATCAAGTGCTCTAACTAAAAAGAATAATGACAGTTAAATTCAAGAGAATTAAAGAGTGGTAGGGATTACACCTATGACACTTACATAAAGAATGTAGAGTAACCCAAAACAGGAACCCAGTTATGGGTTCGAAAAGGCGATCACTCCATAAAGGAGCCTTGTCGTGAAATTTTTTATATAATAACACGCAAATGGCAAATAAACTTACAACAATACAAATTATTATTGTTGTATAATAAACCCATAATTGAGATCCACTTACACGACATAATAGTTTCGTGTATGATAAAGTTCCATTACAATCGTTTATAGTTGGTGACATTATATTATCAAATTTATAAGGTATAAAATAATATTGATACTTTTATGGTTTTTTACCGTACAAAAATGTATAGAGAAGTACAAGAAATATGAAAGAAATATGACGAAATAAGGAAGAAATATAGAGAAATATTGAGAAATATTGAGAAAGTCGCAAAAAATCAAATAATTCGTTTTATAAGAATTTATAAGAGAAGAAGAAAAAGCATCCCTTATCGACTTATCGTTAATTATCAATTATTTATTAAATAAAATATATAACGTCAATAATTGAAATAATGACGTGTATTTTGCTTCGTTTTATAAATGTTTTTTTCCGGTTTTTTTTTTTATTTTTTATAGAAAAAAAAGGAAAGCTTAAAAAAAAAAAAAAAAATAAAAAAAAAATAAAAAAAAAAAAATAAACTTGTCAGTTGTTTATCAAAAAAAAATACAGATTATTTAAATATAAATTTAAACATTGTAATACGTTTAACAATTTTGATCGTAATTTCATGCACAGTCTTTTATTTGTGGAACATTGCAATTTTTTATCCACTTTTCCATATTATTAAGACTCATAATATTTGTTTATTTATTTATTCCCAAGTTCTTTTGTGCCTGACGGTAAATCCGTTCGAATTGAAAACAAATTCTAGATAGGTAAATAAATATCTATCGACTTTTGGAACTGAATTGTTGTCTAGTTACACTTTAAACCATCAAATTATTTGAAAAAGTTCGGGTAGTAATTGATTTTTTTCCTTTTGCGTTCTTTGGTCGTAAACAATGTTATTAATCGTTATACCACAAATACCTGACTTTAAATTGGTAAATAAAATTTTACCGGAAATTCCTGCAAAAGATTTTAAAAGATAAGCTCGGTTAATTATCTTAAATTAGTTTTATGGATTATCTTAAATGAAATCTTGATTTTTGATTTTTAATTCTTTTGTTGTAATGAATTTATTTTTCCGCATTGCATATAAAAAGAATTTGATATGTTTCATGTTTATTGAACAAATTAGTATTTTTAGTAATATAATAAAGAGTTTCAAGAAAAACACCTTGTGTCACGTATTTAGAATTAGTAGACGCGTACATTTGTGCAGTACATGCACTCGGTAGTCGGTACACTCATAGCACAAGACGCGATAAATTTTATTATAGAATTCTATATAAAGATAAAAAAAAAGTACATATAATTTGTAATAAAATGGAAAAGATAAATAAAATAAAAAAAAAAAAAATGTATTGTAATAAAAACATTAAAGTGACGTTAAATGACGTTAATAAACGTTAATAGGTTTAATAAGCTAATCACTCCCTCATGTCCATATCTAAACGAAAAAAAAAGAAAAAAAATTAATTATTTATTAAACCAATTAAAATTAATTAAAAATAATTTATTCTTACCCTTTTTATATTATTTTTTTGAAGCACATTATGCACACTCGTAAAATGCTCATCTAATGATTTTTGTAACCAAAATTTCTTACCACATTCTCTACAAAAGATAGTTTTATCATGTTTAATCATCATATGAAATTCCAAGGTGGATTTTTCAAAGAAAACTTGCGAACAAAAACAACATAAAACTCTGTAACCATGTGTCTTTGCATGTTTATTAAATGATTTATTATCTTCATATTCATTTTCACATAATTTACATTTCAATCTAGTTATTATACCAGATTCTGCCTTGCTCGTAGAAGCTTCGATTGTAGGATCTTCGGTTGTGGGAACTTTAGTTGTAAGAATTTCAGTCGTAGGTACTTCCGTTTTAGTTATATCTACTGTATCGTCCGCTTTTTCATCTTTTTCTTTCATCTTCCCTTTTTCTTTTTCTTCTTTTTCTTCCGTCTTCTCTTCTTTTTCTTCTTTTTCTTCGCTTTTCCCCTCATTTTTCTCTTCTTCAATTATCTCTTTAATTTCTTCAGCTTTTTCTTGTTCCTTTTCTTTAGTTTTCCCTTCCTTCTTAATAAAAAATTTGATTTCTTCCTTTACAATATCATGAATAAAAAATTCTTCTTTCAATTTTATTGAAGAATGATTTATTTTTTTTATTATTTCAAAAATATTATCAACTCTAAGTCTTTCAGTTTTAAGATCATAATGAACATTTCTAATATGAAGGTTTAAATCTTTTTGTTGCCAAAATTTTTTATTACAAAATGGGCATCCATATTCTTTTTCATGATTTTTTTCTATATGATCCATTTTAGATTCTTTATCTTTTAATACTATAGAACATATTTTACATAAATTAACTAAATTATGTTTACTTTTCGCATGTTTATTAAATTCTGATATATCTGGACTGATGGTTTTACATATTTTACATTTAACACTTTTAGGTTTCGCTTCTTCTTTTAATATATATTTCGTTGTTATATTATACGTTTCCGGAATTTCTATTTCATGAATAAAATATGGTTCAAATTCTTTCTCTTCTTTTTCTTCAGTTTTTAATAATCCTGATGTTCGAACTTTTTCTTGAGGAAAGATTTTTTTACTCATTTTTTTTTTTTTTTTTTTAAAAAAAAAGTGATAGAAAAAGAAAGAAAAAGAAAGAACGAAACCTTTTACGTACAATATATATATTTTCAGTAGTGTATCGTTTTACAACTGATTTTCTACAAATCGTCAACAAAAGCATGAACTCTTATGGAATAATCCGTTAATGATTTTAAATGATGCGACGACAAAAAGCAATTGATTTCTCTAGTATTACAATGCTATTACTAAATCAATAAGGACCCTGACCAGGGATTAAATAAATAATGCGTTTTGAAATACTGTGTATCGTTTCACGATTATTACGGATCGGCGATATGGACGTCCCAAAAAAAAAGGTATTTATTTATTAAAAATGTAGAATATTTACAAACTGAGATAATTTGCTATCGTTAAACTAATCTAGATTAGAAACTACTTGCTAAAAGGTATAATAATTTACCACGTAATCAGCAAAATATTTGCCATAATGGTCAAAATCATTAAAAGCACAACAGAAAAAAAAAAAAAGAATTTATTTAAAATGTTCAATATTTACAAACTAATCTTAACTAGAAACTACTTGCTGATATATAAAAATTTATCACGTAATCAGCAAATTATGCGCCATAATGACGGTCAAAATCATCAAAAACCATCAAAACCACCAACGGCTTCATATCGTCCTCAAAAAAATGAATCGCCATCATCCCCCTTTCTAAACTTTTTAAACGAAACTTCGGGTTCCCCTTCAGGTTCGTCCTCTTTTATGCTATCATACTTTCTACATTTTCCTTTTTCATCATTTGAAACACTATTCATTTCTAAATCTTCCGATCTCGAATGTGCTACAATCGGTGAATTATCTTGATTTGAATTAACAGTATTGATATCAAGATTTTTAGCCGGAAAATGAATCATTGCCCTCTTATGATCATCAAATTTAATATAAAAATCATTATCTGGATAATGATTTTTTGATATACAATGATCCTTTAAACTATTTTCATTAGTAAACTTTTTCTCACAAAACGGACATTTAACACCATGAACTAGTTTCTGATGACCTTTTTTTTGCCTTTCTTGAGTAAATATTTGAGAACAAAAAGAACATAAATATTTATAATTATGTTTCTTCCTAGCATGTTCATTAAATTCCTGATGACTTTGAAACGTTGATTCGCAAATTTGGCATTTCAATAGGTGAGAAGATGATTGATGTTCGCATGGTATAATTTTATGAATGAAGCACTTTTTTTTTACAGTGGTAGTTTGTGATGTTGATGTTTGTGATGGAATAGATATTTGTGGTAAAGTTGTATGATTATGTTCTCTTGAAATTTTATCATCGTGATTAGATCTCTCTTCGTTATCATGATTGCCATCTTTATCCACACTCATTTTGTTCATATCATCATCTTCATCTTTAGGTAAATGATTTTTCATTTTTTTCATTTGCGCGGCAACGCGATGATTCATTAGGTCCTTTTCATTACTAAACTTTCTCCCACAATCTCGACATTCAACATGAGCCTGTCTCGTATGTTCCTTTTCCAAACTTTTTGATCTCTCTTCTGTATTATAATCATCAAAAAATGAATCTTTGTCCTCATCCATTTTATTCATCTCATTATCATCATCTTTAATTTTAATTTTAATTTTCATTCTTCTCGATCTCAACCTCGTGACAATTGGTTCATATGAAGTTTTTTCTCTTTGTGGAAAATTATATACATCTTGTTGATGATTCTTTGCTTTACAATGGCTCATTAAACTTGATTTATCGCCAAACTTTCTCCCACAATCTCGACATTCAACACTATGAACCTGTCTTATATGTTCCTTTTCTAAGCTTTTTTGGGAAAATATTTGAGAACAAATAGAACATATAAACTTATAATTATGTAATTTTCTAGCATGTTTGTTAAATTTTGAATGATTATCAAATAATTTTTCACAAATGTTGCATTTCAATTGGTAGGAATTTGATTTGTTTGATGAAAATTCGGTAGGCACAATTTCATGAATAAAGAATACGGTAGTTTGCGATTCCGATGATTCCGATGAAGTTTGTGATTCATCCATTACATCATCATCATCTTTAGATGAATCATTTTTCATTTTTCTCGATCTCAAACGCGCGGCAATTGGTTCATATGAGGTTTCTTCATGTTGTGAATTAATATTCATCTGATTATGTATGGTTTCATGATATTTTAAACCATCTTCGCTACGTAAAACCTTTCCACAAATTTGACAAGTAAAAAAATGATTACATCTTGAATGTTCCTTTTTTAAACTTTTTTGAGGAAATATCTGAGAACATAAAGAACACATAAACCCAACATTATGTGATGCTTTAGCATGTTTATTAAATTGTGAATGAGAGTTAAATATATAATCACAAATTTTGCATTTCAATTGATAAGGATGTTTTTCGTCTGTAGGATGGTCATAAGGTATAATATCATGGATGAAAGAAACTTCTTGTAATTCTGATGATGATGTCGGTAATGGAACAGATGAAGTTGTTGGTATATGTGGGATCGATTCACGATGCTTTGTATGAAAATGTTCCATTAATGCATCTTCATTATAAAACCTCCTTATACATAAAGTACAAGAAAAATCCCTTGTATGAAATTCTCTCATATGTTTTTCACGAGTACTTCCAGATGGAAATACTTGACAACAAACAAAACATAACCATTTAAAGTTATGTACTGAACTAACATGAGATTTAAATATTGAAAGGAATTTGAATGTTTTTCCACATTTTTTACATTTAATGATTGTACCAGAATTATCATCTTGAAGAATTTCATGTAAGAAAATTGCAGCTTCCTTATTATTAGTAATTGTATTGATATTTTCATCAAATTTAACCTCTCGTAATTCATCATTTTTAAGTGAGACATTAGAATTTTCATTGATAACTTCCAAATCTTTGTTGACGATATTATGAGAATTTGAATGAAATTCTAGAATATGTTTTTCTAAACTTTCTTCCACACTAAACCTTTTTACACAATAAATACAATAATATATTGTATGACATTTATTAATATGTCTTCCACATAATTTTTTATCGTGAAATACTTCAGAACAACTAAAGCATAAGCACTTTACATCATGTTCTGATTTTGCATGTTTATTAAATTCTTTATTAGATATAAAAACATCTTCACATAATCTACATTTCAACATTACATCATCATCATCATATATGTACTCATGAATAAGTACTGCATTATCATCATGATTTTTCTTAATAATCTTCTTACGATCTTCTGTTTCTGGAATCTTTGAATCTACAATGGTAACATCAGTCATAGCAGCAGTTATTTCATCAACAGATTTATCATCAGTAATGGTCGCGTCAGTAATCATCATCTGATTCGTATCTGTAATGATCGTATCAGTTTTGATCATTTTTGTAATAGTCGTATCAGTGATGATAGTATCATTATAAATAGCATCCATATCTTGTATTTTAAGAAAGAAAGTTTTTGAATTGTTATAATCAAAATTTACTAAATATTTACAACAAAGAAAAATAATTTTAATACCTTTTATGAACTTTTTTTTTTTTTTGTTTGTATTATTATTATTATTATTATTATTAAGTAAATTTTACTACGTAAAATTTCGATATTTATGTTTACTTTTAACGTGAAATATAAATAAAGAAAATTTCGCTTATTAACGTTAGAAATATTAGAGTGTAAAATAGTCTTTGGTGGAAAAAAAAAAAAAAAAAAAAAAAATACGAGAAAGAAAATACGGATTACTGGATGAATTTATGGTTTTTAAACATTTTTATTATGGGAGAATTTTTAATAGGCGGAATATTTGTTAAAACTAACGAAAAGATTACAATTCCACGTGACAACTTACTCATACACGTAACTGATAATCAAAGTCACGTCACCCTGATAAAATGATGGCGGGAATCCTTTGTTATGCGATCTGTTTATCGTTAGACCATGGTTTAAAAATAAATTGACAAGATTGATAGCCGGTTTTATTTTAAAATTATGCTACTTGAAAATCATAAAATTGAAACAATTAAAATAAATTAACTGCTCCTGATTTTTTAAACCACATGTCACAAAAACGCTATTTAAATGGCAAATGATATATCAAATAATAATTATCCTTGTTATCTAGACAAGATAGATCTCACAGTGATCTAGTGATCTCGCTGGTAGATCTGATGAGACAAGTTATTGTAAAGATATACAAAAACGACCGATTCGTGAGTGGTAATTTTTTAAGTAACATTTTGGAAAAGGAGTTTACTAACTAGTTCAGCCAAAAAGTTTATAAATCTAAAGAAGTTCCGTTTGATATTGAATAACTTTCACCCATCGTTATTAAAAGAAATATTGATCGGAATCATAAATCTTTTGTTTCAAAAATAAAAAATTGATTCATATGTTACTTTGGAGTTTCGTAATTTGAACTTCAAAATAACAACAATACAATTCACTCCGTAATTTTAAAAATATGTATACTGTACCATTTTTTCCAAACTATTTTATTTTTATTAATAAAGAAATTTCTATTGTACAACAAATTTTATCAGTCTTATCTATATTATATTATTTCGCAAACAGGTTATTTACAAGTATATTACATATCTGTTAATCCGCAGAATATAATAAAATCATATGTTAAATCGAGTAAAAGTATCATTGGTAAAAATTGCTTTGCTATATAGATAATATTCCAAAAGCTTTGCGATTATCTGTGCACGGGACACCAATGTTTATTATTAGGGAGTGCGAAATTATTTTTTTCAAAGAAAAACGCCAAAAGTTTGTCACATTCTGATCTTTTACCAAATTTGAAAGGTCTCCTTTGTGGTAAATACACAGACCACTTACTTATACACAATAGGATTTGCAAACTTTTAAATATGTGGGAAAAATTATTACGGTTGAAATTTTTACGCCAAGCAAACATATCAACTGATTACAAAAGGGTGAACGGGCTTTTGTTCCATAAAAATATTGGAGAACGCTTTTTGGTTAGTTCCAATAGCAACAAGGTTAGATAATAATCATTCTCCACGAAATGAATAACGGGACATTGAATCTCAATTGACGAATCGCGCATAACCATATATTTGACAAATTAATTATTCCACGGGTACTGTAGATATCATTCACGGGCATCACGGCTCCACAACAAATAATAGAGTTTGGTAGCGCAATATTTTTTAAAATTTTCAATTAGATCATAAATGCAGGAAAGATGTGCTAGATATAATACGTAGACCTGGAAAAGAAAATATTGGTAAATAATGAAAAAGTTATAAATAAAAGAGAAACAGTAAATCAAAAACATAGTAGCCAATAATATATATCAAGGAGTTATTTAAAAAACAGGTTGTAAACATAATCATCTTTAATTGCAAGTTGTCTATTCTGAACTAATAATTTTTTTCATTAACTCAATCGGATGATCGAAAATTTACATACCTGAATTGCAATCTAATGAGCAATAATGATACCGTATTGATCATCTTTTCCGTCTTTCCGATTACCGCTTACTGATAAATTTACTTTTTGAGTATCGCAAATCAAGGAGTCTATCCTAAAAAAATATAAATATATATATACCCAAAAATTCTCAAAAAAGGTTTTTTAATTCCTTTATTGATACAACAATAAAGTATAAATGTCATTTACGAAATTTACTATAGACCATGATAGTTTAAAGAAATTGAAATTTGATTTAAAAAATACTTGTCAAAAATTGATTAAGCATCACGTTAAACTCAACATTAATCGTATATAATATGCATCACTTTAAAAAATATTTAGAGACTGAGTCAAAAACAAAAAATAATAAATAGTACCGACTTTCAAAGTCACTCTGAACAACCACAAATTATATATGTCAAATAAAGGAAGCACAAATTAAAGTCACTTGGAAACCGTTTTCTATTGAGAAAGAAACATATGCAGTACAAGAAACTTTAGCTTATTATAGGGATTGGATCTCCGATTTTTTATAAAATAAAAATAGTTATTGAGATTACGACGCTTCACTATATTATATTGTCAAAGAAAAATATCAACAAAAATAAATTATGCTATCTCCAAGAAGATCTAGAAAAAAAGACAGATTTCCGATGAGATGATATTACACCATTCAAAGATTGATTCTTTATTCATATTTTACAAATCCACTTTCGGAACATTGGAATTTGACTGGATAGAGGCTCATGCACGATCTGCAAAGATCATGAAAACGGAAATCGATTCTGGAACATCAATTCAAAAGACAATGTAACATAGATATGTGCTGGTTGGCCTAACCGGGCTTATCTGTATGGCAACAATAATGATACAATTCACTCATTATTTCAGAACAAGCTATAAAACGGATAAAGGAAATATGATAACAGGAGATGGTGGAGTCGATTTGATTGGCGAGTACAAATTTCAAACGCTCGCAAATAACCTCGATAAATGGAGTGGTAAAGATGTCGAATATATCTCAAATCATCTAGATTCCCCTATACCATTTAACGAGTAGGCATATCGATTGCCAATTTACTTTGTATAAATGAATTCTTATTAATACATTTGTCATTTATTGATGATATATCGCTCTCAACTACACAAACAAACGTTGGCCAAAAATTAACAAGACTCTGCAGGTTCCAGTTCTAAACAAACGTCGGCCAAAAAGCAGTATCATTTATATAAGTCATAATGGAGTAGTTATAGTTAGCTTTTATAAAGGAGTGACGAATGCAGATTATTGTTGTTTTATCCAGTTTATTGATTTCAATCTCAGAAATTTCTGCTTGAGTATTTTTTTTTTATGATATTAATTTTGACATCAAGTTTAATAATATTCTTTTCGAATGATAATCATTTAGTAACTTTTTTGCCATCATAGAGATATTAGTCAGATAATTTGGTTGCATATTTTTGTAAGGGTTTTTAAGTTGCGTATTTTTAGTACAATTTTGGCAGATCATATATAATATTATTATGTGTTATTATAGTACGAGTTATTTGTCACGTCTTTAATTAAAGTAGCATTTAGAAAATCTTTTATTGTATAGTTAACAGCATAAAAAATTAAATTCATATAATATATATTTTATAGTAAATGAAAATTTTTAGCATTATTAATCAGAGGTCAGCAAGATACAATTTACTTATTTTCTCCAGTTTTCCGATGTCGTGTACTAATTTTGCGTACTGACCTTATAGAATACCTCTGCGTCCTAGTGAAATATATAAGGAGGGAGACGCAAGAATTTTTTAACCGAGAAAGAGTGAGAATCGTTTTTGTTTTTTTTTTTTTGTTTCAATTGCAGATTCGAAATTACTTGTGGGTGGAAATGAGTATAGGTCGATCATAACTAAGATTCTTCAACAATTGTTATTCGTTTTAGGTAATTTTGGTACTTGAACAATACTTTTTCATTACAATTAGTGGGAAAAAAATCTAAAGTTCAAATAAAGTTAGTTTTACTTTTACGTTTTACGCCTTATATAATAATTAAATTTTTAACAGTTACAATAACAATTCGTACTTTTAAAAAAAAAAAAAAAACAATTTCGTACATTTATATAAGAAGGTCAATTTATCATTTATAATTTTCCTTTAATTGTTTCTTTATTTTATTAAACTCGATAATTTTTTTTTATTTTGTGAACTTCTAAACATTTGGTACGTTCTTATTTTTTTTTAAAACAATATAATAATAAAAATTCATGAAAAAATTTAGCGTCTCATAATTTTATTATTAAATAGAAAAACTAAAAATGGGAGAAATTTTTAACCAATTAACTAGTAATGTGAAGAAATCCTTGAAATCTCTTAAAGAACAAATTTATGTAATTATCGACGAGATAATTATTCGTGTTAGAAGAATTGTAAAAAAAACCGCAAGATCTATTAAATCTTCGTGGCGTTGTGTTACCTCATTTTTTTCAAAATTATTTTGATCAATCTCAAGAAAATTAGAATGAATAACTAATTACAAAAAACAAGAAACATAAGCATTACTTTAATTCATAAAGTAATTCATATAAAATAATTCATAAGTAAATAATTCATAAGTAATTTATATAAAATAATTCATAAGTAATTCATTAAGATAATTCATAAGATTAAATTAATAATTCTCACAATTCTAAGCAAACACTTCTTTTTTATAAGTATAATATAATGTCCATGGTTAAGAATTAAGATTATATATATATAAAAGATATTAAAATAAATTAGTAGTAGTTTTAAGTTAAAATTTTAAAAACAAAACTAGAATAATTTCCTATTTAAAATAAGTAGAATTATTTGCAATGTTTTTTCATAAAAAATTTATTTATAACTAATAAAAACTAAGTAAAATAAAATATATTTAATTAATCATAAAAGAAAATCTTTCACTAGTAAAAATCTAGTGAAGATTGGAACATTGTAAAAGGATACATATCTTGAAACACAACACCACTAGGTTCTAAGCATAATGTAACAAGTTAATACGTAGAATCTTCAATAAAATAAATGTAAACTAAATATATGACCAAGAAAATCTTCGTCGTTAATAAAAATCGTGCGAAGATTGGAACATTATAAGAGGACCCGTATCTTGATTACATTATATTTCAGGGCCTTCTTTTGTGTTGTGTTTCAAGTTATTCATAAATCCCAATAAAATAATATATCAATATAAATATATATGGTCATACCTGCAATAGTAACTTGGTATATTAGTATCGGTGTTTTTGTTGTTTCTTGCAATTGAACAGCATTAATTTATGTATTACTGGTTTCACGAAATAAATCTCTATTAGAGACTTATTTCCATTAGCATTTGAAGCATAATTAATTCTAGTGTGGCTCGCCGTAAGTGTTGCAATTATTTGCAATCCATGTGTCGTAATATTATACCACTTGCAACACCTTACGACCTAGGCTACAACCTAAATTGCAATCTTACAGCTAGCCAGCGATCTCAATTAGTTCCACCAAGTCATAATACGTATTAATGGAATCCATAAATTTGTTAAACTGCGAAAAGAGTGGGATTATGCTTAAAAGTGACGATTCCCTGATTTCCCTGATTTTCCCCCACAAAATGATACACGCGATCAACAAGAAAAAACAATGTGTGTAATGGGTCACAGTAAGGGGAATGAATATAGAAAAAATAAACGTTATTTGATCATATACTATTAAAAAGCTTAGGGGTAAATTTACTATTATAACTTAAGGGTTAAGAATGCATTAATAGGTTCTATTTTAAGAATCTTATTAATATACTATATTTAAAAGTGTTTTTTCTTGACTTTAATAATATTATTATGAATTAGAAAAACTTGAATTATCATAAATTAACTTAATAGATGTGAATCAAGACTTGAAAATGATGATAGTGGTGGTAGTGATACTTCTCCATCGGAGAATAATAATATGGCGGGTAGATTAGGTGAAGTTGAAGATGATATCGTAAGTGATTTTCATTATCAGATATTACATATCATTGTAAAAATTTTGTCATATTTCACTGTATGCTAAAAGCGAGGCATTTACGGTTAATCGCATTTTTTTTTTTTTTTTTTTTTTTTTTAAAAAAAAAAAAAATTCATTAACTGATCTTCTACTCTTATAATTAATTGAACGGATCAAAACGTTCTGTGATACATATTTTAAAGTTTAGAATCAATAGATTCACCAGTGATAATACAGCGGGTAAATAGGGAAAGTGCTTTTCATCATCATCTTTATCATATAATAAATTAACAATAATATCATTATCATTTATTTCACTGCATGCATGCTAAAAGCATTTACGATAAAATCGTATTAAAGAAAAAAAAAACTAATTAACTAATCTTTTACTCTTATGGTTAAAATGCTCCTGGAACGTTTTGTCTGGATCAAAACGTTCAGTGATACAGACTTTAAAGTTTTGATAAGATGACGCATCACAATCCGATTAATCAATAGATCCACCAGTAGTAAAGTGCTTCTTATCATATAATACATTGCCAACTTTTTTTTTAAGGAAAAAACAAAGTTCATTGACTGATCTTTTACTCTTATGGTCGAAACTCCTGAAACGTTTGGTCTAGGTCAAAACTTTCTGTGGTACAGTTTTTAAAGTTCTGACAATTAACCAATAAATTCCCATTCCTCAGTAATAATTATAGTTATGATTTAGGGAAACAATACTAATTTTAAATATTTAAAAGAAGTCCATTAATTATATTACATCAATTACTTGGCTTGTTTATAAAACTGAAAAGGAAATAAGACGTCCCCCTTAAGCGTTTCAACGAAGTTCTGTGTTATGCCAGTACGGTATTTCGCGAGTTAATCTAACCAAAATAACTTGTTGGAATTATTATTACAATAAAATCTTGCCTTCTGGGATTAGAAAATATTCTTAAATGATTAAAGTGTTACGTTGATCAATAGTAAAAAGTGGTGGCTTAGCAGTTCTTGATTTCCTTATAAATAATCAAGTTATCTGTATCATCAATCTCTTAAATTGATTCTTCAATGATAAGTACTAATCCTAATTATTAATTATAGTAATAAGAATATGTGAAGAATTTAGATTTAGAATTCATTTTCTCTTTTATTTATTACATAAATAATCTTATTACGTGAAAAATAATCCTTAAAATATTTCAATTAAGACAAAATTTGAAGCTCCTTTATAAACCGAAAATGTGACCTTAACCTAAAAACTTTCAAATGACGCGTGAAAAGAATTTCTTTTCTTTCCTTTCCTTTTGACTTTAATATGCATTATGCAATTCATAAAAAATCATGATTATTATATGTACATAAACTACCTTAGTAGACGTCAAAAAAGCCGGCAAGCTATAGGAATGTTTTATGTAATCAAATGAATTTGCAATAATTATTTATAATTATTTTTAATTAAGTTATTAACATTTATTATTAAATAATATTGATTAATATTGATTAATAATACGAATTATGAAGTACAAATCATTTAATTACGTCATTTAATTAGAATTATATAATCAATAAATGTGGATCGGGATTTTGGTGACGATGATGGTGGTGATGTCGTGATGGTAATACTTCTCCATCGGAAAAATGATAATACGGAGGGTATATTAGTTAAATTTGATGATGATAATGAAGTTTGTTTCTCATCTTCATCCTCATCATTATATTATATTAATTACAAATATTATCGTAAAAATATTTTTTTCTTTTTTTTTTTCTTTTTTTTTTTTTTTTAAAAAAAAAAAAAAAAAGTCAATCATTTCACTGTATGTCATGACACAATAAATCTCAAAACTTCCAAATCTTAAACTTTAACAGATCACGGTGATCATTGAGTTTCGTGATACAGATTATTAAAATTGACGCTGTCGATCTGTTGAAACAAGTTAAATAACCAATAAAAAATAATCATTTTACATTTTAGGAAGACAACATAATTATGTAAAATAAACTTTATTCTATATCAAATAAAATATGATGTAATTATTAATCTTTTAATGAATTCTTCCTATTTAGATAACTAAAAGGAGATTAAATATCCCCTTTACTTGTTTCATATTTCATCTGAAAAATCTTTGTTACATCGTGATACAAATTATATTATAAATAATAATAATTCGTGAAGATTTTTGTGCAGTTTTTACCATTTTATTATTGAGAAGGTAAAACTGAAAATGGACAAAATAATCTTTTGTTTGAAATCGTCTGTGGAATATATCACAACAAAATCTGAAGAAATTTACGATTGGGCAGTCTTTCGCATTTGTAACAATTTAAAAAAAATCTGGAATTGGGTTAAGTCCTTTTTTCAACAAAATGATGATTCTTCTAATTCTTCTGATTCTGATGATTCTTCTGCTTCTTCTAATTTTCAACAAAATGACGATTCTTCTGCTTCTTCTAATTCTCCTCCACCAAATATTAATTATAACACAAATAACGGAACATCATCATATCGAAGACAAAAACGTTACTTGGAGTTTCGATATGTTCCCATATTCTCCACTCGATAAGATTAATTAAATTTTACAGTATGTAAAGACAAAACAAGACATTCTTTTTACAATATAATTATTATAAGATCAATGTGAGATTATATGGATTATAAAATATACTGTATAAACTAAGGTAGTACAATAAACGTAACGTTATAGTGCGTATATGATTGCGCAATATTCTTTATGATTTTTACATTTTGGGCGTATAAAAATTTTTTGAATTTATCTCATTGACTGTATAAACCTTTTTTTTTATTAAGGTTAATAAAAAAAATAAATTTATGATGATTCAAAATTACTTTAATAAAAAAAATTTAGCAATATAATTTTACAATTGTAATCAAATTTTTGATTTAAAGGTAAAGGTGCGGACTTTTGTGTCGAGTTTACAACAGCACTAAGTTATTCAATTAATTTGAGATAACTAAAATCAAGATCTCGATCTTGAAGGCAATCCAAAAATTGAAGAAACTTCTTGTTCGGCAAGGGTTGCATGATGATACAATTTTTATAATGAATCATAGCGTTAGAATTATGTTATTATTCTTGCGATGATTGAGCTTTAAAACACTACTTGTTGCAATATTGTCACGTGATGATGGGAGTCCCACTCGAAGAAGGTTCGTCGTTCTCCTGTGATGGACTGGGCTTAAGAATATTTTGTGAGAACATGGTGAGGTTCATCTTGGAACTGGACGAACTCCCAAAAGATTAAAAATTTCTGAAATGATCGCAAGTCTTAATAAGGTCTCATGAATGCCAACGGTACCACGACATATAATCTCTCGATTTAAAAATTATAATAGTATAAAACACAAATTAATATGTACAAGATTTAAATATATAAAGATATATTAAAATTTTATCAAATATATACAATTTTTTTTTTTTTTTTTAAAAGAAAATTTAAAACAAGAATTTAAGAATTAAATCAAGAATTTTAAACCGAATTTAAAGCAAGAATTAAACAAGAATTAAAACAAGAATTTAAAACTTTAAAACAATCTTTACAAATATACAAATAAATAATTCCTTTGCCACACTTCATATAAGTTTATCTAAAATAACGATTATATTGTCTGTTCCTCATAGCGGGACGTTTAACAGAACGTTTATATTGTGACAACTTGTTCATGTTAGATGAGTATTTGGAACGTCTTTGATGTTCACTTTGTGGCTTCCAATTCATAATAGAATATAGCTCTTTGTCTATACCAGATGAACAAATTAGACGAGTTTGCAATTTATCTTGTGGCTTATAATTCAAAACGGAGCGTAGCATCAGGTCCGTGACAGATGGAGGATTAAATTGTTTAATTTCACGTTGAATATTTAAATGTTGTTTCTCCTGATAAATAGGAACGGAATCTTGACTTCCTAAGAACTTCATTTTGACCCAATTTAAAGTTTCTTCACACTTCCTCCAAATTCTTTGGATTACTTCGCTCATCTTTGGTTTACTATTTTAATATAATAATAAAATGTTGAAAACACTTAAATCCTTCCTGAAATTCTTTATAACATCAATGAAATAATTAAAATCATACTCACAAGTTAAAAGAATATTCACAAATTAGTTAAAAGAGTATTCCCGAATTTGTTAGAAAAAAAAAATGAAAAAATTATATTGAAATTTAATGGAAAGAAATTTATGATAAAAAAATTTGGTCGTTTTATATTGGAACGAACGACAAAGACATAAACATGTAAACAAATCTTTTTCTAATATAGGAATAAATTTCCGTAATTACATCATCATCATCAGACGTTTGGGCGTAAAATTTAAAGTTTTTTAATTATTTTTTCCCACCGAATCAAACTATACTATTTATGTTATAATCTAGAAATTTCGTGTGAAATATTAACGATAATGGAAATGATCAATAATTTTCATGAAATGGATTATCTTAAATCCGGTAAATAGAACTTTTTTATTATGCATGACAGAATAACATGTCTTTGACATTTTAAAATACTTTTTCGAATTCCTATAGGTACATTCCTTGCATGAATAAGTAAAATGATTTTTTAATTTTTCCGATTTAATACTAGAATTTCTTTTATTATATTTAAATGTAAAAGACTAAAAAATAGGTTTGGGAAAATAACTACAATTTTGAGGATGGTTTTAAGTTTCATTCTACAATTAGAAGATTGGGCTAATTAATATAAGTAAGTATGAATATATACAATTAAGAATTTTCTGAATTCTTTAAATAATTGCTTAGGCTAAATCGTATGTCTACAATCGCTTCTTTAGAATTTCAATAAAAGAAATTATTATTATAATTTACTCATTCTATCTATCCATATATGGGATTGCCCCAATAATAAACCACTCCTGAAACACTTCAAGATGATAACTAGGCTTGAAAGGAAGTAAGTTGATAACTTATCTTATTATATATTCCGTATTTCTCCGAAAATAAGCATCTCTGAAAATAAACAACTCCTAAACTGTCTAGTATAATTCTCAAAAGATTCGGATGGAAAGCTCTGGTAGTTTCTTCTAATTTCAAATCGAAAATTCTAGCAATTTCTTACTTTCGGAGAAATACTCGAGTCTTGACTCACAGGTTTAAATAGAATACCTAATGCTAATATTTAAACTTGATTATATTTAGAATTTAATGCTCTTACGTTACAACCCTTTTTTAAATTACTCGGGTAATAAAGTCAGGCCATTAAAATCGCAGATCACAAGATCAGGCCATCAGGTTATAATTGAAATTGTCAGGTCATAATATTCCTATGGTTAATTATCAAAGTTATATGATTTTCCATTAATTCTTTCTATCGCCAAGATATTAATATTTTTCAGTCCCGATTTTTTTTTTTTTTGCCGTATTCTCATATTCATGATTACTCTTACATTCACTATATGATATATACTCTTGTGATTTTCAAATAACCCTGTGTTCAAAAATAATCATTTATAAAAATTGTTAATATTTCTTTGAGACGTGACTTAATTCTCACATATACAAAATTTATTTAATTTTTGCAATATATATAATGACATTATTTTTGTTTTTAACAGGACTTGATTTATATGGGCTGACTCTTATTCAAACCAATAACCAACCATGAGTATCACAGAATGATGAACGACTAGTAATTGCATTGATCAGCATGCTACTGTGGCCACAGTAAATGATCATAGTAAATATGTGAACTTTGCTTCGTTCGAAATTCATACAGAATTTTCCTCGCAAACATATTAGTCGGATACTGCTCAGAGAGCACATGTAATTCGTTTCAAATTTTCATACACAATTTCTGTTACTGTACTGTAGATGAATAATAACAAAATGCTTGGAAGGCATTTCCTTCGGAAATGTATGCGACAGTGAAACTGAGCGGAGCTCAACTTCCTTCGGAAGGTCCATTTCATGTGCTATTCTCTGAGGAACGAAGAAAATTATGGAGGAGTTAGATTGAGCGAAGTTCACTCTTTGCCACCTCCTCCCTCGAGAAGTGAAATTCAATGCTTTGCAATACAAAACCCTAGAATGACACCTGAAATAAAGTGGGAGAAGCGGTCCTCGAACAAGGTCCACAATATAATTTATTTAAAACGTTCTATCTTAGTAGCTTTGAGTGGACAGAAGCACTTAATTTTCGCAGTGATTCCTATTTCTATGCGAATCAGCTGTTTTTTTCGTGTTTCAACGACTCGAATTTCATTCTGTTTCCGAGAATTGTGCCGTAAATAAGTATTAAGTTTTTTACTTATGTGAGGCGTGGTCTTTTTCATTTTTAATTCGCAATAGTTGATCATTAAGTTGCTTCTGTCTTCCCTTATCTCATATTCTAATTCTTGATTGGACTGGCTCCATTGCTGTTGCCCTAACTTTTTAACCTTATTAGAGCATTTTTCACAAGGACCAAATATTGAGTTAACCATTGTGTGTCAAAGTAATTTGGAATTATAACTTCATTGATTATGTTCAATTTTGAATAAAGCCTCCCATTTAATCGCTCAACCATTAGTACCGATGTCCACTAATATTCTTTTCCGCAGTTAATATCATCTTGGTCAGAAGGTTCAATTAAATAAATATGACAATCTGTGGCCTTAAAGACGTATTTTCTTTATTTTTGTTTGTAATCAACACTACTACTTTTATTTTTTATAGGTTCCTTTGCCCTTTCTGAAACCTTTGACAATAAAAGTTGTGAGTTCGCTATTTGTGATTATTAAATGGATTTTAGTAGAATTTCATACTAGTAATATTTTGAACGTGGCTATTTAATTAACTGTTTGTTCTTCCTTTTTAGGTGATTTTTCAAGTTTCTGGAAATTTGTCAAGTAAAAACTAATTTTCAAATTTTCTTCTATTTAGCGAACATTTATATAACTATTTGTTATTTTTCTTTTTTTTAGATGCTTTTTTTCATTCTCTTTGAGGTTTGGACTTGGAATTTTACGTAAGCAAAAAATTTCTTTAATAATTATATTTTAACGAAATTTACTAACAGTTCGTTTTCGGCCTTTTTTTTTTTTCTTTTTTTGGGGGGGGGTTTGCCGATTCTCCGAATACAATCTTATAGCTAAAATTTTTTTATAAAGTATGCGAAAAAAAAAAATCTCTCGACATGCTACTCAAAATAACCTGAATTTTTACGTTCTTGTTTTAGAACGCCAAATGCACATTTCTTTAACTAAGATGCACTCACGGGAATCAATAAAAGGTATATAGCGAAATGATTCAGAGTACTCATGAGAATTATCAATTAAGCCACCAATAATTTTTCGAACAATATAAGAACCCTTAATCATCAATTAAAGATTACCATTGAAAATTGAATATAAATATACAAATGGTTTATTTAGTTACTACAATTTTTCGAATTTAATATCATACCATATAGCAGATTGTAACTCAAACCAGATTTTACACGAAGATGAAGAAAGACGAATTTTGCCTTTCATTTAAGCTTTCCTATTGGCTCCCATCAACGTGGACAGAATTTGTGGACATACTGTTAACATACAGTTCACCACTTTTACAGATAACCCATGCACCTAGTAAAAAATGACAAGATCGCTTAAACTCACTATTGTTAATCAAAATTAAGACAGCAATTAGGAAAAAGTCCATTAGACTAGTTTTAATGAATGTTAAAGATACAGTAGAGTAGCAGGAAACAAAATAGTTGACGCAACAGTAAAAGAGGGTCAATCCAGTAACAATGTTTTTTATAATGACATTAATTTTACTGATTATTCTTTACATTTTCTTTTCTTTTAGAGAAATCTTAAAACGTAAAATTAGTAAATTCATTCATAAAATTTTCTCCATATATGAAATCATGAGATGGACTTTACTCAAATAAAACTAAGAATATTTATTGTCACTCCGATGCTTCCGATCTGGACTGGAAAACTACCGTCAAATCGTAATCATCTACAATCTATGGTTCTTTATGGTAAAACTTATGCACAAAATGCTCCTGATAGACCATATTCTGGAACAACGTAAAACTCAACTTTATGCTGACCTAAACGTGTCAGTTGCGAGCTAAATAAAAAGATATGGATTCACTTTTTACAACGCCTAAACCACTAGATGTGGTAATCGTAGTAAAGTACCTCCTAAAGACTCAATTTTAGGTACATAACTACCAGCTATCGTGGTTATTTTATTATATTTTGAATTCTATTATATATTTTAATTTATTGAATTTATTTTGTTATCGTTCAGACAATTAGGAATATGCAGGATTTTAATAACCGTTATGTTTATGAGAATCCACATGTCCGGGCAAATTAACTACTATCGTATCAAAAAACATTACTTTTTATCAAAACATTATTTTTTATAATTAAAATTTTTATGTACTCTTTACAATGAAAAAATGGTGAAAATGAAATGTACGCACGTTATGTTTTCTTTACATTTTGGATATGAAAAGTATCTTTCAAATTACAGCTAGTTTCGGACATTTCGCAGATTTCGGAAGTTTTCGCCAGTTTCGGAATTTAACACTTTTGCGAAACTAGTTTCGTCAAGTTTTGGAGGTTTCGACCTACAGCAGCTAAGATTTTAGAAAAAATTAGCGGAATGGGGAGAAACGAATGGAATAAAAAGATAGAAATTATAAAATCATCAAATATTTGGTTAACCTATATTTTTTCATAATTTTATTGTATTAACTTTTTTTAGACCCATTTAATTTTACCAAAAAGTATTAACGATAAATACTTGTTTATTTGGTATAATTTTATTCGTTTGTTAAGATAAGAGAAAACTTGAAGATAATCAATCTGGAGACGATTTTGATAATGGTACAGGAGATTTTTCATTATGGCGAGGCAATATTTATTAATAAAAAAAAAAAATATTTTAGGTACGAGTAATAAAAAGATTAAGATGAAAACAGTGGTAAATAACAATGTTTTTTTATACATACTGTATAATTTTTCTAAACAATCCAACAATGATAGTAAGTATAAGATCTAATATATTTTCTTCTTTATAGGATATATTACTAGCGAAATCATTTTGATATTTAATACTTTTTGAAGATGTTTCGAATGTCCAAATTTATTTAATTTATTATAATTTTTTCCAGATTTATTATATAATTATTTCAAATAATAATTTTCTGCGATATATTTATTAATTACTATTTTATAAGAAATAAAAGATCGGTATGCTTTGCATCATTTCAGTATTATCTGACATTGTTATGAGACTAATTTTTACATTACCTATTTATTTGGATGACATGATTCATTTTGTGTCGCCATTATATCCTTCTTTTCCAGAATTTTCAGGATTTAATTCTATGCTGCGTTATATAAAGAAATTTGGAAATTCCTATTATGATCGACTTCTTTATTGATGGCATTATTATTTAAAGGAAATTTGATCAGAAATGCCACATTCCAAACAACTAGAGTCCTCCTGAATTAAAATTTCAGTATATTTGCGACATGTATGATATGTTTGTGAATGAGATTCTATAGTAGAATTATTAACCAGTTATTGATTCAAAAGATTTATGTTAGATCGGAAAAGTTTCTTTTAAACTTTAAGTTTTTGATTAAAGAAACGAATAATAATAATTACCTGTATATAATTTATCTTTATAATCCAAAAGTCGACTTGTGTAGCAAGTTGAAGGATGTTTGATATAAGTGTTTGGATCAAATTTTGGATAGTTTATATTTGAATTTTCAATAGCATCAATTTGTTTTCCTATTTCAGTGGATTTGTCATCACAATTAATCAAATAATAATATATCGTATTCTGAACTTGGCCTTTCTAAAGGATTAGTTCGCAAACAATATCCATTAAATCCAAAAGTAACTGTGAAATTCCACGCCTAATCTCTGATTTAATCAGTTTCAAGCCTTCACAGATACATATTGTCAAAGAATAATCATACGCGGAAAATCTTTATTAAAATATTCTATACAAATCCTTTCTATACAACTCTCAAAAAATCTCTTAAAAAAAAAATTTTCTATTAAAGATATCCTATACAAAAGCTTCTCATATGAACTCTTGGAAAATAAGAACTCTTTCCATGTAAACTTAGAAAATCCCAAAAAAAAAATTTCTATCAGATACCCCATATGAACTCTTAGAAATCAAAAAAAAAATTTATTTATCAAAAATATTCTATACAAATCTTAGGAAATCTCTCAAAAAAAAAAAATTTCCTATCAGATATCCTATAGACTTATACGAACCCTTCCCATATAAACTCTTAGAAAATCTTTCAAAAAAATTTTCTATCAAAGAATTCCATACAAATCCTTTCCATACGAACTCTAAAAAATTTCACAAAAAAATTTTCTATCAGATATTCCATATGAACTCTTTCCATATGAACTCTTAGAAAATCTCAAAAAAAATTTTTTATCAGATATCCCATATGAACCCTTCCTATACAAACTCTTAGAAAATCTCTTAAAAAAAAATTTTCTATTAAAGATATCATATATAAACCTTTTCTATATGAACTCTTGAAAAATATGAACTCTTTCTATACAAACTCTTAGAAAATTTCTTAAAAAAAAATTTTCTATTAGATATTCCATACAAACTGAACTCTTAGAAAATCTCCTAAAAAAAAAATTTTCTATCAGATATCCCATACAAACTCTTTCTATATGAACTCTTAGAAATAAAAAAAAATCTATTTATCAAAAATATCCTGTATGAATCTTAAAAAATCTCTCAAAAAAAAAATTTCCTATCAGATATTTTACACAAACTCTTCTTATATGAACTCTTAGAAAATTTTGCAAAAAAATTTTCTATTAAAGATATCCAAACAAACCTTTCCTATATGAATTTTTAGAAAATCTCTTAAAAAAATTTTTCTATCAGATATCCCATACAAACTCTTTTCATATGAACTCAGAGAAAATAAAAAACATTTTCTATCTTATACCTTATACGAACTCAGAGAAATCTCAAAAAAAATCTTTATTTTCAAAAATATTCTATACAAATTTTAGGAAATCTATTAAAAAAAATTTTCTATCAGAGTTTAAAATGGTTTATAAATAAAACATTATTATTGAAAAAATCTAAAAACCAATTAGCAACTTTAATTAGAGAACGTCTAAAGCTGTGTTCGATCACGTGATTATGTGCAATTAGTCACCCCTCCTCATCATATCCCAGTTTTCCATTTTTATTATGTATCTCAAGGACAGATTTTTTTATGTATATGAAAATTAATTTGTCACACCATTATCTATCACACCGTTAATAGTAAAAATCACGTGATCAAACATGGCTTTAGACGCACCCCTTAATTAGTCATATGACCGGTTGATAACTGATTTGAAATTTATATCTGATTGATGACTGATTGGCTCAAACTAAATGTGTGCCAAGTTAAGGTGACATTTACCAGATTAGAAAGGATGAGAGATTTTAGTGTCACCTGTCACATGCCCATGAGGAACGCATTATTTATATTTATTTCAGCGACTTAGTTTTTTTCGAGTGGTCTAATCTCTATTTGTCACACATTATTCGTCACTGTCACATCAAGTTATCACCTTAACCTGGTACACATTTAGGACGTGCGACTGATTGGTATCAGATAGTCATCAACCAGTTTTCAACTGGTTACATCTTCTCCAGCATCACCATAAAAATTTTACTATCACGTGACTTGTGTGATGTGATCAGCCTTACTAATTTATTTGTTTATTGCTGACCGTTGCAATAAAATTCTTTCTCTTCCCAGTCTCTCTTCCTTCTTGTCATCATATTATAATGTTTTTTAGTCTATTAAACAATAAAAAATTAAATACTTTTGAAAAGCTTGAGTGTAGAAAGTAATTATAAAACTATAACCAATTTTTATTTACAAATAAACGCGTTTTTTAAAGATTTTGCCATATAAATTTGAATATTTTAGTTAATTAAAATGAGGCGTGGGTAACTAAAGAGAATTATTTAATAAGTATGGAAACACTTATATATTAGTTTTTTTATTAATATTGTTTAAATATTTGTGAAAATATAGATGTTTTTAAGAAAATACATTTGTTTTTATTTTTATAACGTGATTTAAGGATTTTGGTTAAACAAAATAGATTTAGGTATCTTAAACAAAGTTGTTCAGCAGGTATGAAAATACCTGAATATTATTTTATTGTAATAAAATAACTTTAATATTTGCAAGAATAGAGTAATTGGTATTTTTTACAATAATGTATTTGAAAATTAAATTCAATAAACAAATTAAACAAATAAATAAACATTATTTTTAAGTTATTTTTTAAATATTTATTATAAAGAAAAATAATAAAATAATTTTGTTTTATGATAACATCAAAATTATTTCTGCTTCGCTAATTTTTTTTTCTAAGGCAAATGTTACATGCGATACTGATGAGCCAATCAAAATTCAAACGCCACAAAAAAATCATGTGATAGTGAATTTTTTATTTTTATTTTTATTTTTATTTTTACTGGAGGATCACCTCGTACATGTGGAGACATAAGAACTTGTCAAAACAAGCTATAACGTCAAAATACATGAATACAACTAAATATAGAAACTATATCTATGTCGGGATCCGATTTAGTTGTTATCAATATGAAAGAGATAACCTAAATCACTGGTATCACTAATCTAGAAGAATAGCCGTATTTTTCTTTCACACAAAGTGCGCCTGGTGTAAATACTGTCATACCAGGAATGTTCCAAACCCTATTTATAAGTTGTTATGGTGTAAAAAAAAAGGAATAATAAAAACTAAAATAAGAAAAAGAAAATAAAATAATTAAAAACTATAATAGATCACGTTATTTAGTAATCACGTGATCAAAATTAAAACAAGGTCGTTTAGAAGTTCTAACTAAATGATAATGATGATCAATATATAACGGACTATGATAAGGACGTTTAAGTCTAAATTCATCAGGGTCATAAGCATGGTCATGTTCATCAGGAGTAGGTTTCAAAGTATCGAAATGTCGTGCTGAGCAACCAGGATAACTATCTCCATCTAAGGTTTGATCGGTTAGGAGACGCCAATGCTCTAGACGTCGCCATGTAATTGTCTTCTTGGACTTCCTATCAAGTTGTCTTAAAGTTTTATTAAAATTAGAAAAAGCATAATGATGATGAGTGGTATCGGTGATTTCCATCAAATAAATCAAATTGTCCAATCGGTGACGATAACGATCATATGTAGTATTCCAATCTGGAAAGCAGGGTCGAACATGAGCTTTCTCCAATTCTTCTTGATGATTACGGTAGCGGTCTTTTACCCATTGCCACCATTTATCAGAACCAGGTGTTAGAGCAAAACGCCTTTTGCCTTTCCCAAGAAATACAGGTTTAGTCAGAATAAAATCTTTATATTTCATATAATCGTCGTGACTCATTGATAAACGGACATTTTCAGGTAATGGGATGTATTCAATTTGATCCTGATTGGCCCGAGTAATCCTTTTATCTGTGACAACAGGAACTGCTTTAGGTATAGGTAAATATTGCGCAAGATGTGGACGCTTGTCATGAATGCCTTCTTTCAAATGATTAACATGACGGGTAAAATAGCGGACTGAATCACATAAAGTTTTGTGTTTGGTAAAGAGAAATTTTTTAGTCGGAGTACGTATAGGTTGATTAGGATTGTCAGGAACTGTTGATTTATGTGAGTTTAAGACACGTCGCTCAGAGCGTTGACGTCTCTGTGCTTGCTTTTCGAGAGTACGAGATGTAAAGTTGGAGACATTTTGAGTACGATAGATAAGTTGATAGGAATTATAGTTCTTGGTGTAAAAAAAATTCCATCGGGAATATACTATTCCATCAGAAGGTACTGAGATCTTTGTACAATAAGAGATACCTCTACGAGTAGAATAAATATAATTAGTTGATTGAGATGACCATTTTTGGTGTATGTTAGTTAAGGCTGCTATTCGCTGTGCTGAAGGAATTATAGTAGTAGTGTTTGAAGGTTTAGAATATTTCGGAACAAGTTTGTTGTGAAGGCCACATCCTACACGACAAAAATTATTATATCTTGAATAAACTATAGGAGTCGGTAAAGTGCAACAATTATTTTCTTTGAGGTCAGGTGATGATGAGAGAAATCCACAGGGGTAACAACAGGGGATAAAAATGCCTAAAATGAATCTGTATTTTTTATAAGTGAAACGAATAAAAGTACGGGTGCTACAATTATTTGTGTGGGTACTGTTGTATCGTGATTCTATAATAGATAAACGTTTATGTAAAGAGTCTCTTAAAAAGGTAAAATATTTGTGTTGAATACGTTTTGGGATTACTTTTTGTAGTTTGAAAAAATGTGTTAATAAAAGAGAAACTTTAAATTTCTTGTTTAAATATTTACTCGTGGATTGATAAACTGATTCAGTTAGTGAGGCTTTTTTATCATTCGTAATGATACGTAAAAAAGGAGTAGGATTTCTATAAAAGGTAAATTCATGATGATTTAAGGGGTCTAAATCAAAAAAATAGGATTTACTGCGTTGTGATTCGTACACAGTATTAACGCCACGTTGATCAATATTGGTCACGTGAAAGTGAATCATTCGAATAGGGACAGGGAATGATTGTGAGGGAAAAGAAACAGGTCGAGAAAAAATGACCATGATAGAAGTAAAAATTATATAGCAACTATGATAAAATTTTTATGAAAGTTTTTCACTTTAGGGATAAAAGAAAATATTAACACTCCCAAAGGGTTATGCCGCTAGTGGGCGGGAGAGCAATATGAAAGTTATAATAAAAGTAAAAAATTTTTATAAAAAAAGAAAAATAATTTTATATATAATTTTTATAAGTACTTGAACAAAAGGACGTAACCAAGGGCAGCAGAAGACTGAGAAGCCTTGCCCCGTTGATGCCCGAAGGCGTAGAAGGTGTTAAAGGAGCTGTTTAATATGGAGGATAAGTGAACTGTCTTCTGCGAAAAAAATGGTCAAGGGATCGATGGGAGGAAAGCTCTCTTGATAGTGAATTTTTTATGGTGATGCTGGGGGGTAGTTATCGGTTACCAATCAGTCACATAACCGATTGGCGACCAGTTTGACCACATTCAACCTGTGATTTTTTTCAAAATTAATGTGCTTTTACTTTTTCAGATTAATTTTTTTTATTAATAAGTAATGATATCCACTAGCTAAGTGCAATTTGTACTACATATTAGAATGATATTATTTGCAAAATCAATATTATCACGATATATATAATAACAATAAATATCCGTAAGAAGAATTCCTTAATTGTAAATCTAGGATTCTACAAAATTTAATTCCAAAGATCCGCTGAGGTGGGGAAGGATCTATGCGGAATTCTTTCTATATGGACCCTGGCTGGTGCAGCTTGAAAAGCTCAAGCTAGCTCATAAGCCAGCTCGGCTAAATTCTTGATAGTCTGAAATTTTATTTGCGTATTTTGCAGGATTTTCAATATCAGGTGTCAATTTTGCGTACCGTTCATATAAAAAACCCTTGCATAATAAATTTTTTTTGTGTCACCTGACCCCTATATATATCCTCACTATAAGTTTTTTTATGATGATCAAACCATAACCTATACTCTTTCCCAAAATAGTAATATGAAAAGATCACTTCTAGGACGGTTTATTTATTATCACTTTCGGCTTTGATACCGTATAGCGCTGCATACAGTACCCCCCTCAAATAGTACCCCCCATAAATAGTACCAGGGTACTATTCAACTACAAATTTTGATATTTTTGATTAGTACCCGGTGCTAATTTAGGCCAAAATTTGATTTTTGGCCAAAGTTATTCCTTGTATAGTACCCCCCTCCTCACATAGTACCCCCCGGGGTACTATTCAATCTAGGCTGGCTTTCTTGAATAGTACCGGGGGTACTGTATGCAGCGCTATACGGTAATCCTGTTATTTAAATCACGAAAATTAACCGAGTCAATATCTATATCGGGAAACGTCTGTAAGGAAATAGAACTACCGGAATAGCCTTGCTGTGGAATTGGTGCGGACAATTCCTTGATAAGCTTTTTCAAAATGGGCGAATTGTCTCTTCTAACTGGCTTCTTCGCCTTCTTCTTGGGTGTAAATGAGTTGGCATGTGTATCTTCATTGGTTCGTTTTTTACTGCTAGCATCGGGCTGTTCTTCACCGTCAACACCTCTTCCGGTTCCATATCATCGGCTGAAGTACAGGTAGGGTATCTTTTGCGTAGATCGTTAATGCAATCTAAATGCACAGCATGTTTGCAAGATAAAAAGACGGTGTCCTTCGAAAACTCTAAGGAAATTTCTTCAGAACACTTCTCACATATAGGGTGTTGGATTTTACCGCTAGAGAGTTTCTTTGAAATCGAGTCATCCACATGCCAGGCGTAGTACTAACAACCTCAATAGGGCTGGTTGCCCAGTCAAAAGTTTCTTTAGTGATCCCAGTAATCTTGGACGAACTTTGTTCCTCTCCGCTTAATAATCCTAACTCCTTCATAACAGTTACATTGGCATCCTCATCCACAGGAATTGCATTTTCCGAATCCACCGACATGGAGGTGGTATTTTCATCAGTAGTTGGTTTGTCTTGTGATCCCTTTTCCTTAAAAAGATCCGGAGAGAGAAAGTTTCAATATCTCTATTACAATCCTTATTCGGGCATCGCGCTTCTCCATTCACCAGGTACTTTTCGAGACACTTCTGGTGAAAGATGTGTCCACACGAAGCTAGGGTAAATTCTTCGTATGACGTGTTCGATGTGAATAAATCTCTTTTCCACATAATGAGCATGGATTCACATCTGGGATACTGATATGCGTAGCAAGGGTGCTAGTAAAACTGAGGATATTTTTTGCGAGTGTGTTCTATCCATACCATCTTTGTGTATAGCTGAAGAGTCTTGGGCAAAAAAAAATGATCATTCTGTTTTATATCACTTGTAAATTTCGCAGGAGAAAACATTCACCGGATTTTCATCAGCAATTACGCACTGCATTTCGTCATTCCGTTAATCCCCCCTGCAAATCAATAAAAATGACGAAAGATTCACATATCCCCAAATCCAATATTGATTGCCGGAAAAAATATTCATACCCGAATATTGTTTTATTGATTTTATTGATATGTTAATAGCGTGGCTGAAATCTTAAGTTAATTACTATGATAACTTTTCACCCACGATCCACGGGTCACATTTTTTTTTACGATACAGATCATATGTTTTTTATGAATTCGTTTCGCAACTGTTTATCTTCCATGTTTTTTTTATAGAGCATGCAAATATTACTACTACACTGATATTAAAATTGAAAAAAAGCATTACATATTAATTTTAATAAAAGCATTACATATTAATTTTAATAAAAGCATTACATATTAATTAAATAAAAGCATTACATATTAATTTTTAATAAAAACATTACATATTAATTTTTAATATTAAATTCTCAGAGAAATGTAAAATTAAATTTCCTCATAATCCTCATCCTCATCATCATCATCGTCTTCGTCTTCATCATCTTCACCATCATCTTCCCTATCATCTTCACCGTCATCTTGCTCATCATCTTCATCACTATCTTCCTCATCATCATCATCACTGTCTTCTGTTAATTGATTGAGGATATCATTAAAATCTATACGAACATTATATCCAATTTCTAAATATCGATTCCAACTTATTTTGTACCAACGAACTGCATTATAATTAACACGGGAAGGCCAGTAACCAATGTATGGACCTCGATGTGGGCGATCATTTGGTGGATCTCCTACTGATACTGAGGTCACTCTAGGGTTTGGATTATCTGGATGAACTGCTGTGCCAAGGGCAAGAGCTACCATAAGAAATTCAGTTCTTGCACAATGGGGTTTAGCGAGTCGAATATTTTTCAATGCATGTTCGCGATCATTTGTTCTGTTGTACACTACCTGTAAATATCTAATAGTTTAATATATATCACTAAGAAGCAGAATCAATTACATCAAATTTAATATTAACCTCAATCCAGATTAAAGGTGGTGGGCATGAGTAAAGGATAGAAAAAGTTCTCTGTTTGTTGGTTGGTTTCTTTCGCCACGCGCCTACATCAGGGATATATTCATCACCATTTACAATACACGTGACTTTATTTCGAACCCACCATCTAATTAGTTGTGAGATGATTCTTTAATACTTCGTACAATTCAACTTTCTTTCCACCATCGAGCTAAGAGATATTAATGTAAGTAACATGAATGAGAAAGAATTGCAGACCAGATGACAGTTACCTTGATAAACAATTTCTCCCCAATTCTCTCGACATGAACTAATGCATTGTGAATATCTTCCAATATGCTCAAATAATATTTGGAATTAATGGGAGGTAAATCGATCTCAATTACATCCATATCTTGACCGTTTGCTTCCTCTTTTGCTTCTTCTATTCTTTTCCTAATTTCATTAATTATCTAAGAATTGATCATTAATAATATCTATTAATTACATTTCGCCATTAATGCTACTAAAGAATTTTTTGCCATTACATTTAAGTTTCAGAACTTCTAGTTTATGTAAAAAAAAATGGAGACATACCTTTTCACTACTCGGCATGCTAACATAGACAGGAGTGACAGTAGAAGCTTCCATTCTAGTTGAAGTGGTTTCTGAAGTTGTTAAAGACAACATTTTAATAATCAAATTTAAACTATTATTAAACTGCTTGTAAGTTTTGAGTATATATTATTATGTAGAATAAAACTAATTATAGCGGCGTGATAAAATTGAATAAATGATTAATAAATGATCGACAAATGATCGGCAAAATTGTGATAAAATAGGGAGTCCGCTATGCTACCTCGATATTACTATCACCCTTACTGGCGCCTACCGAAAGTTTTAAGCCGAAGCACGCCAACGGTCTCGAACAGGATGGCAATACCAACGAACAAAAGGAAAAAATAAAAAAGAAAAAAAAAAAAAAAAAAATGTAGATATTTAGGAAAAGTTTTGACTTCGACAAGAGTCTGTTTGAAATTCTTTCTGCTCAGAAGAAATCGTTTCATTACCAAGATGTCTATCACTCAAGTCGATCCAGATTCTGAAATATAAAAATCTTTCTCCGGCTCTTAAACTAATCACGAATTAATTTTTTAAATTTTTTACTGTGGAATATAATTAACCATTAGAAAAAGTAATGCATTAAGCTTTATTAAAATAAAATAAAAATTATAGAATCGGTATACAGCTATTATTGATATTATATTTGTTATTGTAGATTGTACATTGATAATTGATAAAAATATCCATGTTAAGCGCGGAATTAACTTATTTTTTACACATTAAATGGGTAGAAGTCAAGTTTGATTTTCTTTTCGGGATTCTCACGCGCATTCTTCTCCATGCCTCGTTTAGCCCGACCATGCTTTTTAAAGAAATCATCCTCACTTTTATATGGTCGATTTGTAATAATCTTTTCAGCAGTGACACCACCAACCCCGGGAAGGCATTCCACCATCCTTTGTAATTCTGAAAAGTTGGGGTTGATGTTTTTTGTCAAGACAAATGTAGCACGAGAAGAAAATACAGGACCAAAGTATTGTTCAAAATTACTACGCGAAATAATAAAGCAATCTTCACATGGAACTGTTTCATAAAATGGCTGTGTTGTGAAAACAATCGTTATGTGACGGTGCTTAGCAAGTTTATCGAAAAGCTCTTTTTCAGTATTAATAGAAGTAACATAATTCTTATTGTGTTCTTTGAGAAGATCTTTTAAAGTGTATGTGGCCGAGTTATAGTCATATTTGGCTTGGTGAATACTAAAGAGACGATCACCTTGAACTGTTTGCAAAACTCTGAATGAATCTCCCCATTTAGCAGACGCACCATTGACAACCACAACTTCGCCTTCCTCCCAGGGAATGGACTTTGTGGTACCTTTTTCTGTTAATTTTAAACATGGGAATTGCTCTTGTGCTTGGCAGACAGAAAGTTTCTTCAGCCTAACCTCAATATTCTTGGCCGATACAGTCCCAAAGACACCACGATATAACTCCTTCAGATGTACTGTACGTTTTCCACGTTCCATTAGCAAGTTGGTGCGGAATGCCTCGTAATGTGCCACAAAAAGTTCACAATCTTGCCAATGCATAGTGTTTTGCACCCGAAATGTCTCTTCAAGACTGAAGTCCACGATTTTTAATTTGTCGTTGTATAAGCAGACAAAAAAGAAAGGCATCTTGATGGTAAATTCAGAGAAAGTGTCATCGCAGGGTCTGAGAATGATATGTGCGTCACGTTCGAGGTTTTCGATCGTACAGTCTTCATCGCTTGGATCCAGGCATGTTTTGCGTTTAACAGGAATTGCATCGATACTGTGATAAAGAAGCTCTAAAGCAAGTTTTTTATTCTTCTCGATGGTTCCGTATATGTTGTAGCGTTCTTGGAGAAGGTGTTTGACATTATAAAAGATGGTATTAAAGTGCTGTTTATGAATATCGCCGAAGAATTTCTTTCTATCGGTTTCGATTTCAAAGCACACTTCAAAGACGTACTGAAGTGCGCGAGGCAATCCTCCGGTGTCTTCCAAAAGTTGGAGAAATGGTCGACAAAGCATCCATTTGTACGAACCACAGTCGAATTTTTCTGCATCGTATTTTTGTGCATAATGATTTGCAATATTAAGCATTGCTCTGAATGACAGTTGTGGGCAATTGGCAAATTTAAATGAAACCTTTGATGATTCTTTCGCAGCAATAACAACTTGTGGTGCTGTACCAGAAAGAAATGTCTGGACATAGATAGGGGAGGAGGGTGGACCAAGCATGTACGATGCAAGGCCATTGATCATTTCCTTAAAGAGCTCTTTTGCTAAAACTTTCCTTTTGTTGACTGCGTTAAATTCCCACTGATCGATAAGCTGAAACTCATCAATATGAAGAAATACAAAGAGATATTGTTCAGGTTGGAGATTTAGATGCTCGTAAATGCATTCAAAAACATTAGAGATTTTGAAAATGTCTTTGTATTTCCAAACTCGGTCACGAAAGGTTTCAAACTTCATTGTATATTTTCCTTCGATGAAAAACACATAGGCAATTCGCAGGCCAATGATGATTGTTGGAGTTAGTTCATCGTCATATGAATCAAGTTGACAACCATTACCGAAGTCTACATAGAGGTTTTCAAGTTGGAGATTATTTTTCCACGCAGGAGGGGCCCAATTTTGGTTATTTTCCAGGTATTTGAATATTTCACTTCCAAACCGAGTTTTACCTACTCATGAGATTTATGATGAATGAATAACTACGTGTAGGCTTGAACACACTATATTAAGATCATACCTATTCCAGGAGCCCCACCACTGACAAGGATGTTAAAATCTGTTTTGGCCTTAGAACCTTGAAGACGGTTCTGAATATTTTTCGTAATCACTAAAATTGCTTGATCGGTGTTACGTTCCATAAAAGGCATTTCATTATCAGGTCTAATAATATCAGTATTCTTATTAGACCCCTTTAAGGCAATATCAACGGCATCCTTGACTAGTGATTAAAAGTCAATTAAAAATCTGATCACACAGGAATATACTCTGTTTTAAAGAAAACAACAACTTCGTGTGTTACCTGTTTTCACAGTTTCTTGTGCTGATTACAAAGAAACAGGAAAGAAATCACAAATGTGGTGCGTGTAAACAAAAAAAATAATGACATCAGACCAGACTCGATATTTTGTTACTGCAAACCTCTTGTTCGAGAGGTAAAACGTTGGGAGACACTTACCAGTGGTGGTGGAAACAATGAAGACATGGATGTCCCGTATATTAGTTTCCTTAGCCTTAAAATAATCTTCAAGCGGGAATCGAGAGATCATCTTTACGCCTCCGAGTTTTTCTTTGATGTCACTTTCAGTAAATTCTTTAAGATTGTTTTCTTCTTCATTAACCTTCTTACCGTCAACTTTCCAAAGATCAATATATTCAGAACTTGAAGTTATATCTTTTATGATTTGCCTACGAAAGAGCTTCTCTTTTAAGTGCGAAACTTTAAAATCGACAAACTTAATTTTAACTTTATCATCGGTATCATATTCTTCGCCAATATCTTCGATGAAACTTTTTTCGGAAGCTCGTCCTAGAATCAAACAATTAAGCGACAACATCATTTCGTTCCTGTAATTTTTCAGAAAAGTTTCTAGAAAATTTGAGCAGAGAATTTCTTGTGAAAGTTTAAGAAATGAGAGAAGTCTAAGATATATATACTTTTCTGGATACATCATGATTAATTATAAAATGATCTTTATAAACTCTTAATTGGTGACACGAGATATGATATAATGATTGATATAATGATATAAATGATATAAGCATAGTAAAAAAAACTAATAAACTTATCGGCAAGCGAAATAGAGTGATTCATACGATTTTACTATTACTCAGATTGCAAGATTGCATTCACGAGGTATTTATTAATTCTTCGGTTGTACAACAACAATTAGTAGCCAATAAAATTAATTTTAAATTATGTCATATCGAACTAAATTGTAATTAAGGCGTTTTGAGATTTTATGTATACAGCTTTTTTTTTGTGCTATTTTCTCCGAGCATGAACTCATTAAAAAGAAACCGATCTATCGCAGTTTAGGAAGTGTTGACGAAAAAATTATTGAAGACACTTCGCAATTAAGGTATGAATGAAACAATTTTTTCGGTTGTGCCTGCGCATTTGTAAGGAAGCGACTCAGAGCTTGCAAAGCTAGTATCTATTTTTTTTGTTCAGAAATTTCGAGGACCTTATTTAGTGGAGAACTAAACTTTCGGTGAGTTTTACTAAGGCCAATATTGTTAATTTATTTCTGACTCTTCTACACATAAACTGACGATTATTTTATTCTATCCAGAATATCGTTGGGACAAATGAAATCGGATTAGAGTTAATGTTGGGATGTGTTAGTATATAGATAGCTTATATAGCTTAGATGAACGAAACACCGGCAGGCATTAGTATAGAGACTCTATTTCACATTGTAAACCAATATGTATTTTTTTTACATCAATAAATCAATAATTCCGATCGTGACATTTTGTCTCGGTTTTTTTCATCTATGCTAACCAACTTTTGAATTAATCCGTTTTATATAAAAAATTATTTCGAACATGCAATCCATTGATTCATTGAGAGAATTAAATTCCAAGCTCTTAGCTGAGATTGCAGAGCTTAGGAAGGAGAATGCTGAGATTCCCGAACTTAGAGAGAAGTTAGCTGAGGTTGAGGCTGAGAATGCGAAGTTGAGGCAGATTATTGAAAGCGCGATGCTGAAAATGCTGAGCTTAAGACTGAAGTAGCAAGACTAAGGCATGACATTGAGGAGATGAAACAACAAACACAAGTCATTACTGAAGACACTTCCCCTGTGGAAGTGATACCAAAGATATCAACTGCTAGTATACCTAGCAACCAGTGTGATAAAGTCAATTCTTCACCTTCAAGTGTGAGTGGGTGGAAGTCATTGAAGGATAGAGAGATGGATGCTTTCTTGGAATCAGAATATAAGAGAAAAGTTAGTGATGAGATTAAGCAACGCAATAAGGAGAAGAAACTTTTACGCGAATCGGTTAATCAAAATGTTACTTCTAGTTTGTCATGTGATACAGAAATAATCACTAGCGACTAGGGGATAGGTAAATATACGGGGGGGCCAACTCAAGGTCACACAGGCAATGGTCATACTGAAGCCTATAGTAATTTTATAAGTAATTATATTAAAATTCAAAAGTACCCCATGTTTAAAGTGAGAAATGGGCCGATAATCAATATGATCTATGAAAAAAAATTAACCCCCGAAAACGACAAAATCCGAAACTACACAAATATATAATTTTTGTCAAGGTTTTGCTTTTATATCTTTCAAAAAACTTGATCGGCTATTTGAAATACCTCAAAAATATATAAAAGTTTATTAAATACTTGAAAACAATGCACAACAAAAGAAGAAAACACTATTTTTAAATGTTTTAAGCAAAAAAAAAATTTTATTTTTATTGAGATCTCAAAAAAAAAGTTTGTAATTTCTAACTTTCTATTGTCATGTAATAAAAACATATAAAAATAAGAAAGAAATTAACCAGTGGACCAATTTGGATGAAAAAACTTCGCCTATATAGAGCTAACATGAACAAACTTAACTTCTGAGATCGGCTACTTTCTTATCTGTGCGTGTTGAAAAAATAAAAAAAAAGCGAAATTTTAATATAAAATTTCGTTTGTGTAACCAATTTATGAAGACTTCAGTTTAATCGGTAATTGATCAGCCTGTATAACCTTGAGTTGGCTCCCCCGTATATTTACCTATCCCCTAGCTAGCGATCAACAGCAGAAAAATATTCCCAAAATATCTCAGGACATAATAATTCCACCGATAATTTAAGCCTACAAAAAGTCATTCGGAAGATGTGAAAACCGTGACAAAATGTCACGATCGGAGCACTTTGAGAAAATCAGAAAAAATCGGAAAAACTACTAATGGTGGTCAGACTAATGCATTTATCCCTCTGAAAGCTGAAGTAAGTATATCAACAAATGTATTATCTGGATCTCATTCTAATTCAACTTATGATCATACTTATTTTCGTAACAAGATATTGGATCAATATCCTAATTTATATAAAGAATTTAGTAGCAAAAATTTTGATTATTATGGAGTTACTGAAGAGACATCATGCCCATTATGTAAGTTAAAGCATGATAATGAGGAAAGCATAGAAGGTACATATAAAGCTGGATCTTATTTTATTAAATGTGAACAGTGTGAAATTGAAATAGTTGCATGGTCAGGTCACTTTGTGACTACATTAGCTAACTGATACTTTATTATTCATTATGTGATATTTTTTTTTACATATGTCAACTATTACCTAATTAGATTGAAAAAAGGCAACATGACCAAGTCTGATAAAATATTAACTCCCAAATATCTGGATTGGCATGCCCAATTAACTGGTTTGCCTGACAGATAAGATTCGTTCCAATTTATACAAAAAATATAAAAGAGAAACTGGACATGAGCCATGGCAATTACCAAAAGCTGTGATAAATATATCAGCAGAACCTCAAGCCTCTGATTTCAAGCCTATCACCTTCAAAGCCAAATCCAATCTATGCTAGAATTAATTATCAAATCCGTCTTAAAGCACTTCCCATACTTGAAATTTGGAAATAGTTTCAGAGGGATTGATAACTATAATTTTACATCACCTCAGCCATGGAGTTCACCATGCCCTATTTGTGATGAAAAACATGGGAATTATGGATTACATGGCAAATGGAAAATAGGAATCAGTTCCCTTATGATTCTGAGTTAGCAAAGTTGTATTCTCAAGATAAGTTGGAATATTGTCTTACCTGCAACACTTCAAGCAATAAACTCAAGTTCGCAATTGTAGCATAGAAGTTTTATTGTATACTCTCACACTTGTATTTATTTTTTTTATCACTTGCATGTATTAATAAAGTACCGTGAATATTCTTCTCGCTTATCACCTGACATGTAAAACTACAAAATCCCTTTCATAATAAACATAATACCTAAATTCAATCAAAGAAAAATTCAATGAGACAATCGTCAAGACCTTAACATGAATGGGACTTGAGAGAATTATTATTCCAAGAGTAGAATAGATGGGCTCTTTGTAATAAAAAGGACGAAAACTGCAAATATCCTAGATGATCTAACGCCTAAATGTGATAAGAAAAGTAGGTTTTTTTGTCTCTGTCTATATCTGGTATATGTTTATATTCAATCCACATCAGATATTTGATAAAGCAGTAACCCTAATTCTTTTTACGAATATGTTTATATCTACTGTATATCAGATATTTGATAACACAATTAAAAGTTAATATAAATATAAGTTGCCTCCATATATTGATAGAACATTACTCTCATCCTGTAACAACTAATAATATATCAGAAACGCAAGAAAAGATAAGCCGGTTAAAGCAACTAATTGTGCAAGAAAAGGAATCATATAATCGATATATTGAATTGTCCAATTACCACACGCAAAAGGAAAATGATGAAAAATCAAAAGATTATCAAGACTTGGCAAACGAAGCAAATTAGAAAAAATAGAAAGTTATGAAGTTGAGCTTAAAGGCCTAATAAGAACCTGAGATAAATTCATACTCAAATTTTTCTTTACAATGACTGATTCAAATGATAACAATTATATATTATCCACCTACAGCTCATGGTCGCAGAAAATTTATCCTTATTTTTATTTCTTTTTTATTTTTTTTTTCTTAATGCATTAGTTATCATAGTTCTTGTGTAAATAACTATGCTTTATATTTTTATTTTGGCAAAGCTTTCAGCTTAATATTTATTACACAACCTATATAGTTACTTTATTCTAAATATATAATATTAATAAAGTCCCGCATACAGGGCTTTATTTTTTAAATAAATTTTGTGTGTGTGTGTTACAATAAAATTCTTAATTGACGCTGACTAATAGGATCAAAATTATCATACTCACATAGACTAAATACTGCTTGGAGAAGAACTCATAGTTGAGTATCACTCTCTTTCTTGAACAGATTAGAGTTTGATATTTTCTTCCAAAATATTGAATTGCATTGAAGGTGCAAGGAGCTCAGTATCAGTTTCATAGCACCAACTGGTAAAAAGATGTTAAAAAACTCAAAGATATTGTTAATTGAGATTGGCAAAAATGTCAAGATAATGGAATTTTTCTTATTGAGATATGGTATGATGAAAACTGAAAATTGTTATTCCAGGAGTTCATTGATCAAGTATCCAAAAGTTTTGATCTCCTATAATTATAACGCATGTATAAATCAATTGATATTTGTGTATTACATCTCTGATTTCTTAATCAAAACCTGTAATTCAATTTATAAAGAATGATTAGATTATATTGGACGTGTATGCTCCAATCAAGATATAGTTTTTTTACTTATCGCCTTACATGAAGGTAGCTTATCTACAGATGGCATGGCGTATTAATCTATCACATCCATAGATGGCATAGCGTAACACCAATATAGATAGTTTGATCATACTCAATAAATTTTAAACCAATAAAAATACTATGGGGGACAATAATAGTGCAAAGTTAGATGGAACAATATTTGAAAGCGTGAAAGCTTATATAGCTAGTAAAGCCAATGAAGATTGGACCATAAAAACCAATCAAAATGATGTCTACTGACCAATTTCTGATGATGTTGCTGTAATCTTAACTGAAAATACGTTGATAATGAACCTTCTGAATAATGATGAAAACTCTTCCCATTTAACACTTTTAGCACATACTTCAGGACCAGTTAGTTCAGCTGGCGAATCTTTAACTAATCCTAATACAGCAGTCTTTAACGCACATATTACTTGGAAAGGTGGAGATGGTAAAGATAATCGTGTAAATCTTAGCGAAGCTGATCAGTTAAGAGGACAAGTCTTTATGAGTGATAGTGATATAACAAATGCTGGTATTGGAGTGATAGAAGATTTATCAAATGAGTATGCTGAAATTGCTGAGCAGGAGTAACGAAAACTTTATATAAAAAAATCTTAACTGAGATATTTATCTATTATATATTTTAGCACAATATATTTATTATTTATTATATATCCTTATAAAATCATTGTATATTCTTTTTTAGTAGTTATAATAAATAACTAAAAATGTTTATATATAATGGTGTTTGCTTTATTGCACGAAAGTCAATGTGCACTAACCCAAAGATCAAAATTTTTTTTGACAAAAAACTGTTCATCAAAAAATACCAACCATGTGACTGAAATTTCTGAGAGGTCAGTCCCAGGAAAATCTTGTCAGAGGTAAGCGTCTCAACCACACCTATTCTATTAACCCATGTTCCTAATTCTTCAGGTGAATCATTTGTAATGAATGAGATAAAATTGCAGACCAGATAACAGTTACCTTGATAAACAATTTCTTTCCAATTCTTTCGAATGAACTAATGTATTGTGGATATCTTCCAATATGCTCAAATAATGTTTGGAATTAATGGGAGATAAATCGATCTCAATCTCAATTACATCCATATCTTGACCGTTTGCTTCCTCTTTTGCTTCTTCTATTTTTTTTCTAATTTCATTAATTATCTAAGAATCGATCATTAATAATATCTATTAAATACACTTCATTATTACTACTGCTAAAGCATTTTTTGCCATTACATTTAAGATCAGAACTTCTAATTTATGTAAAAAAAAATGAAGACATACCTTTTCATTACTTGGCATACTAACGTAGATGGGAGTGATAGTAGAAGCTTCCATTTTAGTTGAAGTGATTTCTGAAGTTATTAAAGACAACATTTTAATAATTACGGTGAAAAATGCTGATAAGGATAATATTCCTAATTAAAGTTGATTTTACTACTTAAAATGAAGTGAATTACGTTTTAGAGAAAGGCCAGAAATTTGTGTCACAGGATTTTTTAACCCCTTATTTATTATTTCCTCATTCATTGCAAAAAATTTTTTGTCGTCATCTATTTTAGAAAATGCAAATTATAAACATCATTCTGGCTGGAAATTATATGCCTTAAATATTCAAAAAAAAGGAAACGTGTAACATCATCACCAGAAAATGACGTAATTTCTGCTCAAAAAAAGTGAGATCGTAGTTTTTTACATATCAGGTGATAAATATTTACGAAATAAAAAATAGCAGGACTAACTTGCTGTACATAATAATTCTATGCTACGATCACCTGAAATGCATAGTAGTACATCACTAGTTATATATTTTGCACGTCTGAAATATGTGCTAGGTTAGTAGCACATTAATTTTCAAAACTTGTAAAAAACAAGTTTGTTACTTAACAAAAAACTCTCAAACTTTTAAGATGACTGTATTTTTATCCGCTCTGCAAGTTTACTTAAAGACCGGAAGTGAGTTAAGAATGTTGTTTTTGACTTTATATATAAAAAACAAAAAATTCGTCTTTGCTGATCATTTCCAAAGATGGTTAGTTTAATTTAATGAAAGAAAGTGATTTATTAAAATAAGTCAAAAATGACTTTCAAAACCACTTTTACTATTCTAAATAAACTTGCAGAGCAGGCAAAAACACACATAATATATAATCTTTATAAATCTTTATATATTAAGAAAATTTTTTTTTGCAAAAATTTTCTGCATCACAGTCAGTTGATTGCGTCATTAACCTGCACACATTTCAGATATGCATATATTCTATGCGCAGTAATGCGTCACCAGTTCCCGCAGTTGACATGTTTAAAGAATCTATTAATAAGAGCAATATTTTAAATCTGTTAATATACGTATTGATTACAAGATACACTGTGGATTCAGTTCAATTTCAATACTGTATGACATTGAATAATACGCAAAAATAAATTAGTGTGTTCTAGGCACAATGAATCTCTTTTATCTAATACACAACTACAACCAAATGATGAAAGCTCGTGAACAATGAGCCTTATTGATGTAAGAAATGAAACCTTCATTTCTTTTCATATAAAGCAATCTGCAATTATCAATAATCATTAAAGATTACAAAAATGAAATTATAAATGATATTATTTAACTGTTAAGAATCTAATATTCAAACCGGTCTTCCAAAATTTTTAGAAGTTTACTAACGTGAGATTTTAAATCTTTCCAATTCTCATATGGACCATTTTCACGTTCTTTGACAATATGAGATGCATATTTCTCTCTAATACTATTTGTTTGTTGCAATTCGAACACGTCAAAGATGTTGGCATTAACTTTTTGGTGTTCAAGCAAATGAAATGCTCTTTTTATCATAGTTGATTTGAGATGACGTTTCATTCCGATACTATGAAGAATGATACATCTTGGGTCTTCTATTTGAAAATCTGTGATCTGAGTCGTATAAACTGCGAGAAACCATCTATTATTGTAACGAGAGAGGTCATTTTTTAAGGCTTTACGTATCTTTTTGACATCTATCTTTTTAATTTTATATCAGCGGAGAACAGCTTACATTGAGCACATAATAGCAAATTTCCAGCTTTGTCATAAATAGAATTCTTTATTTCACAAACTGTAGAAACATCTGCAAATCTTGCTAATGTACTGTTTACTATTATAGGACATGAAATATTATTCCACTTAATTGAATGGTCAGTCTCCATATACTTGATACTGTTTTTTTTCAGAAACTGTTCCTTAGATATATAAAAACCAATATTGCTGGGTAGTATGATATTAAACAAATTGAGATATAATGTTGGGTCTTTTGTGTTGAAGTATTTGGCTAAATTCATAATTATAGGGACTCCAATTATATTTTGTGACTCGCGCTAATGTAATAGTATTGTTTTCACAGTTTCAAAGATTGCTACGAATACTTCAAACTCTTGTCATCTGATATATCTCCCGTTAAATTCAAATATTCCTCTTTTAGGCAAAATTATTGCTGGATTCTAACATTCCTTGCTAGTAAGCCATTTTGCAGGAGAAGGAATGGCATCGAAATGATGCAACTTCCATCATTTTTTTCGTTAAGTAAAATATCAGCTGCAACTCGAGGTCACCATAGGTAGTAGCATTAACTGTCAAGTCAATTATCTCCTCACGATAAACAGGCGTTTGAAGTATAGTGTCCTCAATAAGTTTTATAGCAAATGGCCATACACTAGCAAGATAATGACCGTTTGCATATTGTTTTACAGCAGGCATTATTTTATCTTCATATAGCCAGTTTTTTATCAAATCTCCATTATTAATATATTCCTGATATTTTAAGATAAAAGCTTCGAGCAACCTGAGAAATTCTTTAACATCAGCCAAAGAGACTCAAAATTTACTAGAAGGATCTCAGTGCGCTCGTATATGTTTAGTGGAGAAAGACACATAGAAATTGCGTCATGAGATGATTCACAAAAAATGCTTTTGATTGTTACTACCATTGTATCTCTATCAGTCCTACCACAGTTGTATGTTCTGGTGGATTACACATAACACTTCCAAGGATTTGACTCAACTTCGATAAAAATCTGCGACCAGTGTCATTTTCGAAATGAGTTAAAATCTTATTAAATTCATCGATTGCAACTATAATAAGCCAGTCATCTGTTAATTTAATTCCTAATCCCTCATGTACGATTGTTAGAGCAAGTTTGAATGTAATATTGATGTCAATTTCAGCCTTATTTAAATCATTGGTAAAGTTATCAAATCTCCGTATAGGGTCCACAAAGGTAGCATGCAATAAACGAAGATTTAGACTTTTTTCAACACCCAACTGTTTATCTACTAGGTTAGATGGCAAGTTCCTATTATTATAAAATATTACGACAACATCCACTAATCCTTCAAAAATTCAGGGTATTTTTTTTAGAGATGATTAACACACTCTATTTTCAATTTTACGGATCAGTGCATGAGTCCATTTGATGAATGTTAATTCGTGATCCGCCAATAAACCATAAAAATTAAATAGACAAATTTGGTGAATTTTATGCCGATCATATAATAAAACATTCTAAGTGGCAATGATTGATCATATTACAAGTACAACTTCAATGCGTAATACAAAAAAAACCTCCTTATTTTAATGTAGAAAAACTTGAATTTTTTATTTTCAGATTTAATTAAAGCGACTTAAAAAAAAACTTTTAACTTGGCTTTGCTGGAATGTAAGATTCCAGGTATTTTATTACTCATTAAAAATTACAAAAATTGAAAATTTTTACTTCAAGCTGCTTAAATACTAGCTATAGCTTGTTTAGACAAATTCTTTTTGGACTTTGTGGCAAATCTTACTATCCAATTATTAATAGAAGATACTTCTGGAATTTTAATGTCGTGTGCTAATTTACCACTTTCTTGCTTTTTAACTAGTTTGTCTTGCATATTGTTCCCATTCATTCTTCTATTTTTGTGAACATTACCATCTAAGAAAAAACGTTCTAACAGAGCTATAACTTGTGGAGCAATTCTCTTTCCTAAACCCTTTTTACCATATTTTTGATTATGCTTTAGTGCCCAATCACATAGCAATGGAAATGCCTTTATATTGCTGTAGAATTTACGAATATCAGATTTTTCATATTAAGCAACACTGAATCTTGCAATTTTTTATTTTACCTATTATATGACGTATTAGTTGTATCACTCAGAATTTCTCTTTCATTATCATCTATAATAAATTCTTATTATTTAGCAATTTTTCATACAATTGACTTTTGAACTTACCAATTTTTTTGGTTTGCATTTCCTTTACCATTTCATTTTCTAAAATTTCAATCATTTCTGTTTGATTTTCCTTTTCATTTACCATTATCCCCCAATTTCCCAATTCCTCTTGCAATTGTTTTACCTTTAACCACTTTATGCTAACGCCTGAAAACAAATTTGATTTATTAATTCTCTGATTAATTCGTATAATATAATCATAATTCTTACTTGAACTATGCGTTATTAGTATCTTCCAAGAAGATTTTGATGTCATGTGCAAAGAAATTTGCGGTTGTGACATGTGTACTTCATCTTTCATCCAATTAAATATTTGATTTGGAGTAAAGGTTTTCCATTCACCAATATGAGGTAAGGCTCTTGCTTGTATACATCCATCTAATCCTTCTTCATCAGGCCACCTCTATTCAAAATAATTGGAAATTCTGGAAATTATTTTTACTTTATTTCCTTTGTTTTTTTTTATTTTTAAATAATGCATTAAATCAACATATTAGATTATACATCAAGTCAATTTTCTAACAAAAAATTATTTACCATTATTTCTATCAGGTTCTAAATGTGCTACACAGATTCTAGCAATATCCTTAATTACTTCTTGAATATTTTCACCATTTCTTATTTCAAATCCCAATTTAACACGCCTTCTAATTGATTGTGAAATCTATTTGATTCAACAATTAATAGGATGATACAAATAAGAAAATTTTTGAAATTAAAAAATATATATCTGTGCATGATGTGAGTCGATAGAGGTTTTTGCCTCTTCAGCTTCTAAAAATACCCATTTATTTACTTTTATATTGTACCATTCTTTCCAATAACTCAATATTATCATCAATTCAGAGTTATGGTAATGGGAACCATTATCAGAAATGATGCTTATCCATTCAGGCTTTTTGTCAAGAGCTTCTATGACCCCATGTAAAGATGAAGCTGTAAACCATGCATCTTGCTTTGCATCACATGTCCAGTGATCAAAAGCTTCAATACAGATTTGACTATTATTGGATTTTACATAAACTAGAACAAAATGTAAAGACCATCCTTTTTTACCATAAAAATCTTGTTTTGTTTCTCTTGCAGTTTGTGGTAAAACTTTCATTTTATAATCCACTAAGAAAACTGCTCTTTTTTCATCTAATTCTAATATTGTTGCATTGAATTGAAAATTCAAGTAGACTTTTCTCGTTTGATGGAATAGGTAATAGATTAGTTTTTCTTCGTAGATTTTAAATCATCAAGAGAGGCCAAACCAATAATTTCTTTGAAATCATCAAAAAAGGTGAATAACTCTTAACATTCATTGCATATTTGAGTAAGGCCCCTGAATACAAAGATATTGTTATCACGCGTTTAGTCTGTGGTGATAACTGACGTACTGTGGTTAAAAGAGCTCAAGTTTTCAATAATATAATCTCGAATAGAAAGGGTTAGAGTTTCTTAAAAGACATGAAATGTATAACAGAAAATAAAATAAAATATTCACGAATATAATACTCAAATACTACAAATTAACTACTACAAATAAAACATACCACAATAAAACAAAAACAATGTTTACTAATACTTCGGATAACACAATCTAAACTTCCTGTTAGATTATCCTGGTGTTAATCATTTTTTATTAGAGAAAAATACTGTTCTTTTATATTTTTATTCCTAAACTACTTGCACATGTAGCAATTTTGCGCCTACAAACTTACCAATAGCACAATTATAATCAAGTACAATTAAATTCTTGAATACTATTCTATAAGTTTCACATATTCATATAATTCATATGATCTAACAAGTTTTCTTTCTAACTAATTAAGTAATTTCACTAATATTATAATAATTAACCTGACACTTATAATTGAATATTTATAAGTCAAATAATAATAATACTAAATATGTGTAAGTAACTAATAAAACCATATAAACTAAAGATAAATGTTTCATATTATAATATACTCAGCCATAACCATAAGACTTCTGCGCAATACACCAGGTAACTTATTCAATCTTCAACTATTTTCATGGGTAACCCTAGTAACAACTAGAATAATTTTCACTTCTGCCAAAAATTTTGGTAACAATATTACATTAAGATAACTGTTTCGTACATTTTGGGAATAATTTCTCTAAGTAATATAAGTATAACCATGTACACTTTGGCCATTTTGATACTAGTAAACATAGTAGATATCACATCAATTATCACGACAAGGTTCCAATCATCACATTCAGAGGCCGTATTTGAGTATGTAATTTATCACAAGTCCTAAAAGCGTACAGTAGGCAATGATTAATGCAAGGATTATGTTTTGTTGTGCCATTTTCTGATATTATGAACTTTTGTTCATATGATCTTTTAAGAAAACGTTGCAAATTCTCAGCACATTGAATAAAATTATTCTAAATTATTTATATTTGCTATTAATAAAGTGTTTGTTTTATATATCAATTATTAATCCAACTTTACCTGAATTTCTATTGAATTAATTTCTTTTTGAATTAGATTTTTCAAACATCCAAATACTTCGTATCCATAGGTATTACAAGTAGCACAAAGTCCTCCCATATCTTCCCTATATTGATACCGATTTCCTTCCAGCTAACAATAAAAAGTTGTTCTTTTTATACCATTTGGATATGTTTCTTGAAATTTTTTTCAAAGTGCTTTTTTTGTGTTTTTAAGATAAAGAACAGGTAATTGAGTTTTTGCATCTGATTTGTAAGATGACATAATAACATTTGCTTTATTTTCAAAAAAATTGCTAAATTGTTTTAGCTTTTCTTGTGATAATTTAGCTACTGTTCTTATTGGTTTCTCAATTTGCTTAGCGCCTGGACCATTTAACCTAGCATATTTGCGAGCATCAAAAATTGTAGTTGGAGCAACTTATATTGAAAAATAATAAGTGTATCAAAAAAAAAAAAAAAATTATAACTAGGTAAATTAATATATCTTACCAACAAGTTGGACTTAATTTCTTCATATGAAAAATCATTTGCAATTATTGATAAAATTCTCCTTTTTCCATCAGATCCTTTTTTATTTGCTTTTAAAGATTCGTTAAAGCAAGACCAAAATTTATTTACAATAGGATTGGAATGGTCATCTGGGAGAGATATATCAAGAAAATTATTCTCATATAAATAAAGAAAAATGTGTTTATTGTCGGCTGGATTTTCAGTTTTAGTCCAAAATTCCTTCTAAAAAATATATTTGTTATTAGAAATAAACTTTTTTTTTCCAAAATATAATGTAACTTACCTCCGATTTGTCTTTTTCAAATGGCGTGATATTAGTACATCCAATGCTATGTAATAGTGCTTTCCAAGCACGAAGTTCTCTTTTTTTAAATTGATATTCTTCTGGATAAATATTTTTAAGGGCGCTATAAAGTTTTATTATATTACAATTATGCTCTTTCCAATTAAGCAAAAATTCATACCAAGGGGTATTAGCAGGAGTAAACTTGTATAAATGATGTTTATACAATTGTGTCATCATAATTTCATTGTTTCATTCATTAAATGTACAGGAAGGTGTTCGGAGAATATTTATTAGATTTTGGGTTTTCTCATGATTAATACCAAATAAATTTCTTCCATCCCAATTTCGCAGTACTTCTATTTTTTCCCAAACTTCCTTCCAGACTTTATTTGGATTTTTTTCGCTAAATTTGAACTTAATTTGCTCATCTTGATATAAAACTATTAAACAATGTCGCTGATGAATTTGTTGTACAAACAATGTTTTTATTTTTTCCACACTAATTCTATAAATGAAAGATGACAAATATCCTGGACCTGCATATCCAAAACTCTCTTGATCTGAAACCCCGATCATTCCAATAAACATTTGTAAATTATTGACTGTTAATGTAAATGGTTGAAAAGGAACATCGTCCAAAAGTTGTTTGTTAATTTCTTCATTATTAAAACCACATATTAACGGTCCAGAGAATCTTGTTTTTGAACTGAATAATGTGTGGTATAAAAAGTTAATTGCGCCAGAAGGAGTATCATAAACAGAACTTATAACACCATTTGCTTCACAAATATAACCAGGTTGAAAGGCAGCAACTGAAGTTCCTTTAACTACAGTAATTATAAAGTGTGTATTATTAAGGGTTTTCATTCCTAAGCGTATAAGATATAATACGTTATCACGTGACTGCAACCAGTAACGTCCAAATACTCCAAAATGTAGTTCTTCATCCAGTTTTCCTATTTTTATTAATGAAACATCATATTGTTTACACTTGCTCATTGTTATAAACACGTTTTTAAAGGGCAATACTTTTAAGAAACGAGAGATTCAGACGCGAAGTAAAATTTCATATTACAATTATCACCGCCCGATCATTAGTAAATTTATCAAATTTTTTATGTTTCACAGGCGGATCACGAATTAAAGATACAGTAGAATAGCGGAAACAAAATAGTTGATGCAACAGTAAAAGAGGGCCAATCCAGTAACAATGTTTTTTATAATGACATTAATTTTACTGATTATTCTTTACATTTTTCTTTTCTTTTAGAGAAATCTTAAAACATAAATTTGTAAATTCATTCATAAAATTTTCTCATATATGAAATCATGAGATGGTCTTTACTCAAATAAAACTGAGAATATTTATTGTCACTCCGATGCTTCCGATCTGGACTGGAAAACTACCTGGATTTTATTCGGTCAAATCGTAATTATCTACAATCTATGGTTCTTATGGCTCCTGATAGACCATATACTGTACTGGAACAACGTAAACTCAACTTTATGCTGACCTAAACGTGTCAGTTGCAGGCTAAATAAAAAGATATGGATTCACTTTTTACAACGCCTAAACCACTAGATGTGGTAATCGTAGTAAAGTACTCCCTAAAGACTCAATTTTAGGTACATAACTACCAGCTATCGTGGTTATTTTATTATATTTTGAATTCTATTATATATTTTTAATTTATTGAATTTATTTTGTTATCGTTCAGACAATTAGGAATATGCAGGATTTTAATAACCGTTATGTTTATGAGAATCCACATGTCCGGGCAAATTAACTTCTATCGTATCAAAAAACATTACTTTTTATCAAAACATTATTTTTTATAATTAAAATTTTTATGTACTCTTTACAATGAAAAAATGGTGAAAATGAAATGTACGCGCGTTATGTTTTCTTTACATTTTGGATATGAAAAGTATCTTTCAAATTACAGCTAGTTTCGGACATTTCGCAGATTTCGGAAGTTTTCGCCAGTTTCGGAATTTAACACTTTTGCGAAACTAGTTTCGTCAAGTTTTGGAGGTTTCAACCTACAGCAGCTAAGATTTTAGAAAAAATTAGCGGAATGGGGAGAAACGAATGGAATAAAAAGATAGAAATTATAAAATCATCAAATATTTGGTTAACCTATATTTTTTCATAATTTTATTGTATTAACTTTTTTTTAGACCAATTTAATTTTTACCAAAAAGTATTAACGATAAATACTTGTTTATCTGATAATGGTACGGGAAACGAGGCAATATTTATTGCATAAAAAAAATATATTTTAGCTACGAGTAATAAAAAGATTAAGATGAAAACAATGGTAAATAACAATGATAGTAAGTATACGATCTAATATATATTACTAGCGAAATCAATTTCGATATTTAATACTTTTTGAAGATGTTTCGAATGTCCAAATTTATTTAATTTATTATAATTTTTTCCAGATTTATTATATAATTATTTCCAATAATGATTTTCTGCGATATATTTATTTTATAAGAAATAAAAGACCAGTACGCTTTGCATCATCTCAGTATTATCCGACATTGTTATGAGACTAATTTTACATTACCTATTTATTTGGATGACATAATTTATTTTGTGTCGCCATTATACCCCTCTTTTCCGGAATTTTCAGAATTTAATTCTATGCTGCGTTATATAAAGAAATTTGGAAATTCTATGGTCGACTTCTTTATTGATGGCATTATTATTTAAAGGAAATGATCGGGAATACTATATTCCAAACACTCAGAGTCCTCCAAAATTTCAGTATGTTTATTACCTGTATATAATTTATCTTTATAATCCAAAAGTCGACTTTTGTAGCAAGTTAAAGGATGTTTGATATAAGTGTTTGAATCAAATTTTGGATAGCTTATATTTGAATTTTCAATAGCATCAATTTGTTTTCCTATTTCAGTGGATTTGTCATGACAATTAATCAAATAATAATATATCGAATTCTGAACTTGGCCTGCGGTTTGCCTTTCTAAAGGATCAGTTTGCAAACATATATCCATTAAATCCAAAAGTAACTGCGGAACTCCACGTCTAATCTCTGGGTTAATGGGTTTCAAACCTTTACAGATAAGTATTGCTAAAGAATAATCATGCGCGACATCATAATAAGGTGGATAACCTGTTAGAACTTCACTCATGATAATTCCAAAAGAATACATGTCTGATGCTTCAGTATACTCTTCACCTCTTAAAACTTCAGGCGCAACATATGGAAGTACACCATAAACAGCTTTTTCAGCACGATTAGCACTAATTGGTTTACATAATCCAAAATCTGTTATCCATGAATTAATAATATCTGTCATAACTATGTTTCCGGAATGTAGATCTTTATGTAACAGATTGGCTTCATGAATTCCTGCCAGAGCATAAGCAATAAAATTCAAAAGTTGGAGCCTATTTCTCCAACTTAATTCGCTGTGGTGCTTATCTAACATCTTCCTGAGGCTTCCTTCTTTTGCATAATTCATAACTATCATATAATCATCATGTCTTGGATCTTTAGTTATACCATATACTTGAATAATATTACCATGTCTTTGAGCATTTAGTTGGGAGTCAACCTGCAATTACAATTTAGACATGATTGGTTGATAATTTTTAAAACATTAATGTCAGAAAACATTTTTCCTTACCTCATGTAAGAATTCTTGTGTAATAGTGTATGAATTGTTAATCCTTTTCAAACAGACTTCACTTAATAATTTATTCTCTTTGTGGACCCAAACTGCCTTGAAAGCGGTACCAAATCCTCCTTTTCCAGCCTCTTCTATATTTTGAAATTCATCAAAAGGGATCCACAAAATAATTTCTTTATGATTTAAAGCTTCGAGTTGTTTCTTCTTAATAAATTTATTAATTAATTCATTACCACTTGTCCAGTCATCGAACTTATCTCTAAAAAACTTAGAATTACATCTATTACACCAATAATCATCGCTGTTTGGTAAAAGACACTTATAACAAATATTCTTTTTACTATATTCCACAACTATCATGTAATCATCTTTTTCTGGATCTTTTGTTATTCCATATACTTTAATCAAATCCTTTCTATCTTCTCGAAAACTAGTTAATTTTTCTTGGTTTATAATCTAAAAAAATTCAATTAGTTTAAATATAGTTCAAAAACATTTACATTCATATAAAACATACGTCTATTACCTCTTGTAAAAATTCATTTGAAATATTGGATGAATTAAATCTTTTTAAGCAAACATATAGGCGAAATGTTTTTGTACCTTCACCATCTTCATCGATAACTTTACCGTGCACATATGCTTTTAAAGCAGTGCCAAATTCTCCTTCAATAAGCTCAATATCTTCAAAACTGTCAAAAGGAATCCAGAAAATGAAATCACTATCACTCAAGGCAATATCCTGTTTTTTCTGTATAAATTTATCAATAATTTCATTTCCACTCGTCCAGTTTTTAGATAACCTAGCGTTACATGTATTGCACCAATTCTCTCCAGTATTTGGCCATAAACATCTTTTGCATATGTTTTGGTGTCGTATAACTATCATGTAATCATTATTTTCCGGATTTTTAGTTACCCCAAGGATCGCTATATTACTAATAAAATTACGCTCTGTGTTCCGGATTTTATATTGATTTTCAATCTAAATGAAAATATGTTTAGAAAATAATAATATATTTAACAAAAAATAAGTATTTGTATACTTACCTCTGAAAGATCAGAGATATTCTCACCAATACTTCTCAAACAAAATTTTTCATTAGCCAAAATTCTTTCCCATTTATTATTTTTATAATCACAATTACGAATTGGTCCATCAATCCATGTGGCTATTAAGATGCTACCAGATTCTCCTTTAAAAACTTGAATATCATTAAATCTATCAAAAGGGATCCATTCAACGACTTCATAATATCTCAAAGCTTCAATTTGTGTTTTCTGAATGAATTTATCAATAATTCCATTTCCACTCGTCCAACTCTTAAACTCCCCTTGAAAATACTTAGAATTACATGGGTAACACCATGCTTCCCAATGTTCAAGATCGGTTCTGGCTTTTAATTGTAGACACTTCTTACATAAATTTCCATTATCAATGACTAACATGTAATCAGATTCTTTTGGATCCTTGGTTATACCATATATTCTAATATCAGGAAGTTTAAATTGATTCTCAATCTAAAAAGTTCGTTGATTTAATTAAACTTTAATAAACATCTAGAATACGATTAAAACATGTAAATAAATTTAAATATTGTTTTGCTACGGTACCTCATTTTCATTTGGAGAGTCAGATAAATAAAGTTTTTTTAAAAAACATCCAGGATTTCTAAACCTAAACCATTTAAAATTTTTCCATTTTACAATACTACCGTCAATCCAGGTTGCGATGAGAGTCGGTTCAGGCTGTTCATCACTAATCAGAGGTTCAACGTCTTTAAGTCTATCAAAAGGAATCCACTCAATAACTTCATCACATTTCGAAGCATCAAGTTGTTTCTTTTGAATAAATTTATCAATTATTTCGTTTCCGCTTGTCCATCTGTTAAAATCTTCTTGAAGATGCTTGTTATAACACGTACACCAAGAGCGCCACCAGAATCCCATTCCTGTAGTTAATGGTTGTTTACAATCGTAACACCTTCCATATCTTCTTAGGCGCATTTCAATATCAACAGTTGAATTTTGATCGGACATTTTAAATAATGAAGGCAGAAAAAATGGTGAGGAGTAAATTACTTAGAAAAATAAGTTCTAAGATTTAAGTACATTAACGTTAAAAATTCTGGGCATTTATACCAAATTCGGATGATATAAGCGAAGAAACCGAATTTATCACATTATAAATAATCCAATATTCTAGTAATTATGATTAACCCTGTACGCACGTTACAGTGCATATTATACTTTTGTCGCACCGCAAAAGGAAATTAGAACGATAACGTATATAATGAATAAAATCAAGCTTACAAAGAATGTATTAATAAATATATACAAAATTTTTTCATTTAGAAAAGTGGGCAGATAATTTTGACCACAAATATTTAGCCGATCATTTGAAAATCATAGCTTTATGCTTGTAATAATTGCAAATTTAGTTAAATTATTAAAATTCTGACTAAAGTTCTAATATTATTGCTTATCATCCCACGTATCCATTGTAGTAATTAAATTAGTCCAAAGTTCGAACTTGTAAATGAGAGTACAATTATTTAGAAAGAAAAAAAGACAAAGAGAATACGAAAATCATTGCCATTCTACTTTCACAGCATTCCTGCTATGTAATATGTTTTACATAATCAGATAATCGTTTATTTATTTCTGCGGAATCTTAAAATTCTGACGGTAAAGTTCTAGCTGTGTGTGATATTATCTTATCATCCCACGTATCATTAAAAATTTACTAGATATAGTAATTAAATGAAAGTCCAAAGTTCGGACTAAATAAATGTTTCATTTATAAAATTGATATCTTATTAAAATTTAGCGTTAAAAAATTGTTATAAATTTTTTTATTAAAAAAAGTTATACTTATAAAGACGTATTTAGTATAATTAAAGACATCGTGTAAGCTTTTATAATTAATATATTTAAACTGATAACAAGTGTAAAATTATTCTTTTCAAATAATAAATTTTAACAAAAAATACTTTACCAGAAATTTATGATAAAAGGATTACATGGGCATTGGGCAACAAATCGGTTACCATTTAGTCATATGACTGAGGCGTCGTCACTGTGTACCTAGAATTTTATCATAAAAAAAAATCATTATTTATTTTTTATTTTTTTTTGATCTTGATCCTAAAAAAATTCAAATTTTATCTTATTCTTCGGGTTTTTTTTTTGATTTTTTATTTTATTATCTTTTTTTAATAATATCTATTTTTTTTTAAGAAAAAAATTCTAACTTTTTTTTTTCTTACCTTTTTATATAATCTCTATATTCCAGGAACCTTTTTTCCTCGCACCTGACGTCGTACATACCACAAATAAGTTATTCTTTCTTTACGTAGGTAGAATTAGACTGCTGTAACTTGATAAGCTTTCTTTGAGAGATTGAATTTTTCATGTTCACTTTGAAATTAAAAATTTCCGGAATGATCAACACTGTAAATTTCTTATCAAAAGAACAAGACGTAAGATCTTTAGATTATTGGTTTTATTAAACGTACATCTACATTCATACTTTCTTCCAGATGATACAAATTATGTTCTAGAAGTTAGCGCAATAAAGTCTTACGCGTGAAGCTTGTGAATATATTACTTCCCTTATCAACTTAACGTTTTCAAATATCGTATCTTAGCAGCAGCTTAATCAATAAAGTATTGTGATTCTTTTAATTCAACAAGCAAATTTAAACACGCGAACTCATTAATTTTTGTAATATATACAGTGTGTTAAGAATCAAATACAAATAGCCGGATAATTATGATATAAAATTATAAAAATTGTATCACATATATTTTACTAATTGTATATGTACCCTTTTACAAATCAATTTTTATTTAAATAATTCTTTTGTTACAATATAAATACAAGAATCCTTCAAAAACTATATCAATTAAAAATGATCAAATTACTATTTATTGTGAAAGTACTTTCAAGAATTGAATTAAAATGATAGATTATGTTAAACTAACTCATACTACCCTAACCCTGTTAATAAGAGTTTAAGCTCGTGACAATAGTAACAATACTATAGTTTTTTTTATCTACGTTTACTGCCATTATGACGACTATAATGTTTGTTCATACTATCTATCGATTCAAAAGTTCTATTACAACCTTTTTGAGGACAAGAATAAGGTGAAGAACTGTAACGACTTTGAGGTTCGTTTCGTGAGATAGAGTGACGTTTATTTTTATTCTTTGATACCTTATTCGTACCAGATGATGGAATTTGTTCTGGCACCTGACTTGTACCAGATGATGGTCCGAAATGACTTTTAGATTCGTTTTGTAACTTCATATCAGAAGATGGGACGAAATGTCTTTGTGGTGACCCCTGGCTGAATGGAGGACTAGGACTTGACACATTGGACGAAGGACTAGGACTTTTCTTTGCGGATGAAGGACTAAAATTGTTCTTTTCGGATGATTTAAAACTGTTCTTTTCGGATGAATAGAACCCATTCTTTTCGAGTGAATTAAGATTGTTCCTTTCAGATGAATTAAGACTGTTCTTTTCGAATGAATATAATCCGTTTTTTTCGGATGAATTAAGACCGTCCTCTTTGGATGAATAAAACTTCTTTTCGGATGAATATAACCCGTTCTTTTCGGATGAATTAAGACTGTTCTTTTCAGATGAATAAAAGTTGTTCTTTTTGGATGGACTGCTGAGACTTTTCTTTTCAGAAGTGCTCTTTTTGGACGAAGAATTGCTCTGTTTTTTACCGGAGTACGCTTTTTTTTTTATCCAATCTAAAAGATTTTCAATTCGTTCTTTAATCTTTTCCAAGAACTCCTTCAACCGTTTCCGGAATGGTTTGGGCATCTTTGGTTTATCTATTAAGTATAAATAAATTACTTTGATTCCTTCTTGAATTTTTCATTATTACACTATAATTACACTTACGAATAAAAAATTTACCGAATTTTTAAAAATGGTGAAAATTTTATAAATGATTAATTTGTTCATTTTATAATGAAACAAGCAGCAAAACATAAATCAAAATAATCATAACCATTTTTTTCTAATATAGGAATAATTTTCCACTGACATTACAAGTAGAGTATACAACATTTTTGGCGTAAAAATCTGTCCCACTGATTGTCTTTCATGTATCTATGTATCTTACAAGCCATTCCATATTGTGTTACAAGCTATTAACTGAACGTACTTCGAGATTGCAGAAGCGAAATTAGAAAAAAATAATATAGATGATTAACAAGTTAATGTTAAATGAACCGAACGCTATATGAACGATATAAACGATATAACTTATATGGCTTGAGCTTATCACCGAATTTATAGATAATATAGAATAACCTTTTTGAAAATTTTGGGATCCGGATAATAATAAATAATTCTCGGATAATCCGAGATTTATACTATACTTAGTAACGATGATCATTATTTGTAAATTTATTATAAATGAATGTATTTTTATAGTTAAATTAATCCATTTCGCCAAGAGACGGGATCCCTTATCGTAAACGCGTATCTATAATCATATGGCTTACAGTTGTGAAATTTAAAATCAATTTAAAGAAAAAATTACAATGTCATATTATACTGTATATGTGTAATAAATACGTCCTAATTCGACAATGTAAATCGGAATATATTATACAGTATGTCAAGTTCCCCGAAAAAGCAGGTATATCGAGTTATCTTAGAATAATCCAGATAACCCAGGATTTATTTATTTGTATCCAGGTAATCTTTCAAGGATAATAGGATAATTCGAACTTATTCTAGGATATTATAGCGTAATATGAGATTTCTCTGGACTGTTATAATTTGAAGTTCCTTTAATTTTTTCTATATTCACCTTAAAATTAGAAGGAAATTAAGAATTTCTGAAATGAACACGACACTTTGTAAGTTCTTGTCCAAGCACAAGACTTTAGATTATTGGTTGTACTAAACGCACATGTAGCTAGCACTAGGACCCAGAAATATATATTATAGGGGTCAGGTGACAAAAAAAATGATGCTGTACGCATGGTTTTTTATATGAACGGTACGCAAAATTGACACCTGATATTGAAAACCCTACAAATAAAATTTCAGACCTTTAAGGTCACATAATTTATTGTATTATGAATTTATAATAAAAATTAATTTTTTGATCGATAAATAGGTTTTGGGTGGTTTGGATTTCTGATATGGGTTATATGAACCGATAGATTATATTTTTTTTCTCTTTATACATTTTGATTTGCGTTTACGACGTAATTAATAATTTACTTTAACTTATTTTTATTTTCGTTTAACTTATTTTTTTTTTTTTTATATACCAGATACGGTATATATGATCAGCCAAATATAGTCCAAAAATACGCAATCTGTTGACCCACGGATAAAATTATACGCAAATAAAAACCTCACTCTATCTAACTCCACTATGATGACGACGCATTGGTAGACCCTACCCCTATATATATATTTCTGGGTCCTTCTACACTCACACTCTTCCGGGTGATACACATTTTGATCTAGAAGTTCACGCAATAAAGTCTTACGCGTGAAGCTTTAAATATTTGTAATATAAAGTTGTAATATGAAATTTGACAAAAATGACTTAATTAATACATACAAAATTTAACATGTGAACTCATTTTTGTAATATTCTGTATATTGTATATACATTTTATAAATCAATTTTTTTATTTGAATAATTCTTTTGTTACAATATAAATACAAGATTCTTTCAAAAACTCATGCTAATAACAATAGCAACAGTACCATAGTTATTTTTTATCTACGCCTATTGCGACCAGAATGACGACTAAGGTGTCTGTTCATACTATCTAACGTTTCAAAAGTTCTTGCACAACCTCTGTGAGGACAAGTATAAGATAAAGACCTAGGACGACTTTGAGGTTCATTTTGTGGCCTGGGAGGATATGGTACCTGATTATTAAAACGATTTTGAGATTCGTTTTGTGACATAGGAGGACGTGGCACCTGATTGGTACTAAAACGACTTGGAGGTTCATTTTGTGACATGGGAGGGCGTGGCACCTGATTGGTACTAAAGCGATTTTGAGATTCGTTTTGTGACCTCTGATTCATATCGAATGATGGACCGTGTGGTGGCCCCTGGCTGAATGGAGGAATAGGACTTGACGCACCGGATGGAGGACTAGACGTACCGGACGAAAGGTTATGACTTGACGCACCGGATGGAGGACTAGACGCACCGGACGAAAGGTTATGACTTGACGCACCGGATGAAGAACATGGTTTCTGTTTTTTACCGAACGCTTTTTCACTTATCCAATTTAAAAGTTTTTCAACTCGATTTTTAACCTCTTTCCAGAACTCAACCCAACCTCTCCGGGTCAATATGCTCATCTTTGGTTTATCTATTAAGTATAATAAATTACTTTAAGCCCTTCTTGAATTTTTTTTTATCATTACACTATAGAACATAAATTAATTAGAATCACACATACAAAAGAATTAATTTACCGAATTTTTAAAAAAGTGTAAATTTTTATAAATGATGAATTGGTCATTTTATATTGAAACAGGTGAATTAAAATAATATAGGAATAATTTTCCATTTACATTGAATTAAAGTGTAACTACATCATCAAACGTTTGGCGTAAAAATAAAATTCACAATCTGTAATAGTTTTTTCCCACTGATTGTCTTTTAATACTGCTAGCGTTACCATTTATATTTCCAATTCTACTAAAGATAGCATGTATCTTACAAGCCATATTGTTAATGTACTTCGAGATGCAGAAGCGAAAATTAGAGAAAATAATAACTAGTTTCATTAATAAATTATAGAACAATGGTAAACAATCCGAACGCCATATAAACGGTAAGATATGCGTAGTTAAATTATCCTTTGAAAATTTTCAGAATTTTATAACATAATAATAACACTCTTTTATATTTGATAAGGCATAAATATGAGAACTGTTGTAATAGTAGTGCTATAAATTATCTTTTGGAAGTTAGCGCACGCAATAAAAGTTGTAATGCGTAGAGCATTTAATTTCAGTCCTTTATTAACTTCAAATCAATATTTCGACAATAACTTAATCAAATTATAATGATTGAGCACATAATTTATAGATACTGTCTACTTGTAATTAATGTGTATTATTCTTTTGATTTAAAAATATAAAATTGTAATATGAACTTCGTCACGGAGCTTAATTCATACAAAATTTTTAACACGCGGCTTATAAATTTTATATATATTTTTTGTCATTTTTCTTTTATTTAAATTGTTACAATATACTGTAAATACAGGGTTCTATTAAAATCAAAAATTCATGGTAATGTGATAATAAAATTATTATACTTCACAATAAATACCATGGTTATTTACTTGCTTTTATTACGCCTATTGCTGCCATTATGACGACTAAGATGTTTATCCATTTTATCAATTGTTTCAAAAGTTCTCATACAACCTTTTTGAGAACATTTGTAAGATGAAGAACTGGGTC
>BLAL01000314.1:0-22283 GCA_015698045.1 Rhizophagus clarus | reverse complement strand
CCTTTTCTCTGACTTTCAAAAAATTTAGGAGCACAAAACACTTAATATTCTCATACGAGTTTATTCAAACATGAGAGTTTTTATCTTTACCTTCTACCTTCTTGTGACAAAAATGTCTACAACTTATTTCACTTTATAAAGTGCTTATTTAACACTTCTTATTACTGGTTAACAAGTTGGACTGATTCTTCTATTACCTTACTTTCTCATTATCCATAATCCATTTCTTGTTCGATATCTTGGTATCTCTTCATAAATTACTGGCAAATTACTTTAAATTAGTTGCTTATCCTTCTAATTAATGATTGAAGCATTTATTATTGATAACACAACAAAAAATCTTCACTTAAAGACCATTGGCTTTACAGTTGCAGAGCAATTAGCAACAGAACAGTCATTTTGACATGTAAGTAGAAAAGTTTTTTGATATATTTCCTTACAAATATTCTCAACTTCTTGTAAATTTTACATCTTTACTATATTATCTCTTAGTTTCTTAAATATGCTGTACGTAAGGTTACAAAGCTAGAAGAGAATCCTATTTTACCTAGATTATAGATGAAAAAAAAAACTCAGTCATAAAGATTAATTTTACTTTGCTGAAATCTTCAAATCCGCCACAATATCTTAACGATACATTTTCAACATCTTCACGATAACATCACAATTTTTTTAAATGATATCGTGACGATATATTTATGATAATCTTAACGATACCTTTTCAATATCCCTCGCGATATTTGAAATATTGATTATCGGTTGCTGATATCATTTCTGATCATTATATCGATTTATAGTCTCGGATGTCGTGATGATGTTGAAATGCGAAATTGTGATGTTATCGTGAAGATGTTAAAATGTATCGTTAAGATTATTCAATAAATATTATTCGTCACGATATCATTTAATATATTGTCACGAATAATCATTTAAAAATTAATATTATCGTCTGAAGTGTGTTCGAAAATGTATCGTAGGATATTATAATTATGTCGTTATGGTATCATTTAAGATCGCTAAATATTTTATTGAAATATCGTGACGACATTTAAACTGTATCAGGATGATAATGAAACGTAGTAGATACATTCGATTAAATTAAATCAATTTTAATTGGTTTAAATTAAATTTGTTTATTAATTAATTAATAATATATATATTTTTTATAATGCAATTATGACAATTATGATGTTTTAATTGTTATTTAATTGTTAAATATTGCGAATTACGGTAATTAAAGGAAGAATATCCCTATCTCTGGATAGGATGACATAAAATAACGTGACGATATCGGTTCAACACTAATATTATAATTTGAAACTTGTTAAAAATGTTGAATTAGAGTGTCTGGATTATGGCGCAAGCTCTGCGAAATTAAAGTTACGATCGTACCTGATTAAATTAAGCCGAAACACTTGAACCTAAAAGAACAGAAGAAACGTTATTATAACGTTCCTTACAAAAAAAAAGAAAAAGAAAAGAAAAAAGAAAATTCATATAACATTTCTTACAAAAAAAAAAAAAAAAAAAAAAAAAAAAAATATTAAGTTTCGCATCTCTTCTCACCGGATGGTTTAACATTAAAACAACGTGACGATATCGTTATGACACTAATATTATATTTGAAACTTGTTAAAAATGTTGAATTGATGAACCTAAAAGAAACAGAAGAAACGTTATTATAACGTTCCTTACAAAAAAAAAAGAAAAAGAAAAAAAGAAAATTCATATATTCTTACAAAAAAAAAAAAAAATATTAGTTTCGCATCTCTTCACCGGATGGTTAACATAAAACAACGTGACGATATCGTTATGACATCATATTATCTTGAAAACTTGTTTAAAATGTTGAATTGATAAGTTCTGATTACGACGCAAGTTTCTGCGAAATTAAGATACGGTCGTGCCTGGTAATTACTTAGACATTCTCGCTTTCCGAATGCTAATGTGACGATATCATGTATGAACGCATAGAACATCGCATTTCCAAGTATAAAAAGAGGGGGAAATAATACTATAACCGAACTTTCTTTGCGCACATTCCGAATTTCGTCCGAATTTCGTCGCAAATATATTATACATACTATTAAAAAATTTTTCTTTTTAAAAAAAAATAATAATAAATAGATAAATAAATAAAAAATACATCCCGAATTTCTGTTATATTGTTAAAAAATATTTCAAACATATTTGCACCAGCGAGAGCTAAAATTTGCTAAAACAATTAATATTATTATAAATAACTTTTGTTTTGTACCTGTCAAGTGTCGAATAAACTATTTTTCAATGTTGAGATTACGCCGGAATAAAAAATAGACGCGTATATGATTGTTAATATTATTAAGAAATATTTTAAATAGACTGACAATATTAAAAATGTAAGTTATTACAGTAAAATGTAGGAGAATGGAGTAGAAAATAACCGTCGTGCGAATATTTTTAACAAACAAACAATGATTTTGATTGGATAATCAATACAAAGTCACGTTATCACGTGATAAGTAATGGACCGGTCACGATACCATAACGATATCAAAACGATATGTTTGCATTTATTTAATAAAAAAAAGATACTGTATCATTGATATTGTTAAAACAATAATGATTAATGAGTAAACGTAGTATAAACTTATATTTATATGTAAATTTATAACATAATATTGACTAATAAAGCTATATAGCCGTAAAATAATAATTATTTTTTATCCACAAATCAATTTTCGTATCATAGACAAAGTGAACTTTCTGTACGTGGTCAATTATTGATATCGGGAAGATTCTTCCTTCAGCGAAATGTCTTGGCTTGTCTGAATGCGAAAAAGAGGACATTTCAATACGTTGTGAATTCTGTTAATATTGTTCAAACCAATCAATTGTAATAAAGGCATAATATTTATCATCATTGCCTTTGTATTTGAAGATCCCTTTTATAATCGCATAACATTCACCACTGTCTTCCTCGTGTATTGTTACGACGTCACCAATATGAAGATGTACTTTGGAAAAGACCCATCGCTTTCTTCCATAGTGTATGTCCCAATTCATACCAGCCCATTTGAGAATATACTAAGAGCTGACTTTTGTCCAATGTCCATTAAATGAAAGAAGCAGCTCAGATTTGAAATTTGGCAAATTTTTCATGATATTTTCACGATCCTGACGGACAAGCTCCTCTTTAAGATATAATTTGTAATAAAATCCACTGGAGATGAAATCGCTATATAAATAAAATTACAGTTAATAATTGCGGAAAATATTATTATTATAAAATTGTAATTACAAACCTTCTTCATTTTCTTCCGGTTCTTGTTCATTTGATACCTTGTCTTCAGTAATATACCAATTAGTCAATAAATTTCTAAAATTTGAGGACATAGTAGCGAAAACCTCTACAAGGTTGTGATAATCTTTGATCTGCGCCTCCATCTACTAAATGACGAATTGCAAAGAGCCGTAGTATACCGCTTTAACAAGTCTAGCTCGACATTCTTGCAATTTGTTCGTGGTACCATTGCTTTAAAGATCCGATGCACCATCTCTTTGATACCAACTTTGAGTGTTTATAAGAGTACCATAAGTCCTTGCATGCACCAGCAAGTGGATATTGATATGCAGGTTTGGTAAGTTAGCAAAATTCAGGGGAAAACCTAAAAGCCACATTATTAAATAATATTTTATATATTGATAAATAAAAAATAAAAAATTATATAAGAATTATGAATAATGTACCTTTGGAAGAATTTTCATTTCTTCTTCAAGGCATTTTTGTAATTCGTCATACGAATCTAATGTAAACTTGCTTTCAAAAACTATCCTCATTGTTTTTGCTACATATACCCAACAAGCAATTATTTACATTTTTCGCCATGTTAATGCGTGATTCTTTGAATTCGTCGCAGAATGCTTCTGGATTCATTTTCCTTTAAGCTTGATGTTTCTAAAAAACTATTAAGTATAAAAGGCATTATCATAGCGAGCCTAAGATAGTCAGACATCATGAAACTAGCATTGTGACTAATTGGATTTGGCAAACGAGACCATTTTTTTGGTTTCTCAAAGTTCTTCCCAGGCTTTGATAAACTCGTCCTCTCCTTTTTGTGAAAATAATTCGCACCTGTGGAAATCAAAAAGCTTTATTAAAAGATTTTGTTCGTTACATATCTAGCTAAAGTTAATTAAATTCAAAGATCATACGTTAATTTAAGAAGTCGTCCAATCTTCCCCAGCAGTTGCATGATATACATCTTGAGGTGTCTGTAGATGCCTTTCTCTTAGCAGCCTATCCAAAATGCTAGGCCTTGTTCTTAGTCCAAACTCAGTACAAAGTCGTCTTTGCCTTGTGGTAGCAGGTTCGTTAAATATCTCTTTTAAATTGATCGTCAGTGATGTGATGATATCTTGATGTTGCTGGTACATCCTGAGAGAAGTTGGTAAGTGATTTCTCGAGAGGCTGTACAAGTGCGGCAACCTTTATTGGCATTATGTCGTAATACACCACACATGTCATTCCCTTGTGGTAAATCAGCAGTTACGACACCTAAACCGGCTATCACCCAAGCATCTTGGCCATTCACTTCCATTAATTTTCCTTGTTCGAATTCTTTCATTTCAGAAATAAATGGCAACATGAATTCATTGAAATTACCACCGAAAGGAACAAACCCGAGAACAAAGTGATTTTTGAGCAACTTTCTTTGACGGGCAGGCATATTTCCAAACTGCACATAAACACCTCCTAACGAATGATAAACATTCCTAAATGTTCCAAAATCATCGTAGTATATGTCCAAAAACAGCTTATAAACCGGAATTGTTGGAGATGGTGGCTGCCTTATGGAAATATATTCCGAAGGATGTTGATAAGAGAACGTTGCATCACGAATGCGCCAGTGTGTATGATGTTTATAAAGTATTTCAGTAATTCGTAGTGTATCTGCAGCAACCTTTTCTGAAATTTGTGATGTTGTTATTGTCAAGAATGGTTCATCTTGTAACCAAACTTCTCCGGAAAGAGAGCGATTTTGTCTTAATTCTCCCTTAAAAGTTCCAGGCAAGTCACTATAATCTAGAACTTTTTGGATTCTCAGCCGATACTGTTGGTTCTCTTCATTTAATAATATCGCTCTCAATCTGCCAAGTTTTCGCTCATTGTCGTAATAGTAAACAAAATCGCCGCATTGGTATATCTCTATTATATACATATGAAAAAAGTGTTAGTCTCTTGTACTTTATTGCTTCGCCTCTCTACCATCAGCTTGCATTTAATAAATAATTACCCCCTGATATCATTAATTGTTCTTGACCGAAAAGAGGTGACTCTGCCCATAAGGTACCATGCCAGTACTCGGATTTTGTTTTTGAATCGACACCAGCACCAAAATACATTTCCTTTAATAGTGATGGGTTGTTAAGAACATTCCAAATGATATCACTTATTGAAAGTTGATATGCCATCTTTGAATCCTTTAAAGTTGATGGTGTTTTTTTTGATGAAATTGAGATAGATTTTGCTGATATTGAGGGAAGAGGAAGACGCTCCCTCCATGCTCGAAATCTCCGAATATTCTTTACAATATGATCTCTATTAAATTCTGGTCTCATGATAATGTCAACAAGATCTTCATATGCATTTGTTGAAATATTATGCTTATAAATCCAACAAAATAAGGCAGCAGTAGTTAAATTTTGAAAATATGGAGCAAAATCACCATCATAAGATGGTAACTTATCTTTAGCCAATGCTTCATCAACGAATAGCTTTTCTTCTGAGATATCAGAATCATGTCTTTCTTCATTATCTGACGACATTGTTTCATATTCTTCATCACTTTCTAAGGACATTATATAATCGCTTTCTGTTTCATTCTCTGATGATGTTGAAATCATGTTGGTATCACCTTCTTCATTATTGCTTCGTTATTCTAAATCATCATCATTATCGTTTCGTTGTTCTAAATGATCATTATCGCTTCGTTGTTCTAAATGATCATCATTGCTTCGTTGTTCTAAATCATCACCATTATCGCTTCGCTGTTCTATATGATCATCATCGCTTCGTTGTTCTAAATCATCACCATTATCGCTTCGCTGTTCTATATGATCATCATCGCTTCGTTGTTCTAAATCATCACCATTATCGCTTCGCTGTTCTATATGATCATCATCGCTTCGTTGTTCTAAATCATCATCTCCGTCGCCATATTCATTATACTCTTCGCCGCTAATATTATCATCTTCAAAATCTTTTTGTACCATTTTTTCATTGTCATCATTATCCGATAATAAAAATCTGTTGGGCAACCTTCTAAAATTATTACAGATACGAAAAGGTAATGTAGCAATATTCGCTTTTCGAGATTTATTTCGTAACATGGCTATGATAATAATTATAATAAGGAATAATAAAATGAGTAAATTTAAAAAATGTCCATGCGCGTTTGTGTATTTAATTCATTAACTGCTTTTATAATATTTTTAATTGGAAATCATAGTATCGCGACCGCAGCACATAAACGGAAATTTTGGGTTAACAAATTTCTCATTAACGGAAATTTTGGGCAATGATCTGGTTACATGTAAAGAAATTTGTATGAAATCGTGACCGCAGGACATAAACGGAAATTTATAAATGGAAATTTATATTGAAATTTCGAGAAAAAAAAATTGTCAATGGTTACATTAGTTCTTGGATCACAGTACATTAATGGAAATCTTGGGGAAAATGATCTAAAATTGACGTGTTAACAACAGTTACATGCAAAGAAATTTTGTATGAATATCGTGCGTGACTGCAGAACATAAACGGAAATTTAGATTACTAATTTCTTAAATTTTGGGAAAATCGACATGCAAAGAAATTTTGTATGAATATTGTGACCGCGGGACATAAACGGAAATTTGAATTGATCGGAAATTTTCTTAATGGCTACATTGGTTCTTTACTTACAATGCATTAACGAAGTTTTGAGGCAATGATCTGAAGAGTTGACTTCTTTAACGGTTATATGTAAAGGAATTTATATGAATATTGTGACCGCAGGACATAAGCGGAAATTTAGATCATCGAATTTTGGGATAATTGATCGGAAAAAAATTCGTTAATAGTTAGTTACATTAACTAATGAATTATATAATGAACAACATCGTAACTATAGAAATTTGGGTTAACAAAGCTCTTGAATTTAGGATTGATGTTTTGACGATTACATGTAAAGAAATTTATATAGGCTGCTGGACATAACGGAAATTGGTTAACAAAGCTTTTCTGAAAAATTGACATTACATTTTAAGAATATCGTGATCGCAGCACATTTAGACAAGACAAATGATCAGAAAAAAATTGTTAGCAATTCGTGTTCCAGTTTATATGAAATTTTGATTTTTATGATTTTAAATTATTACAATCAATTATTATGATAAAATCACTAGTTGTGAGCTTTACGGATATATACAATTATAAAATTACATAAGATTTATTTTTTTATTGAAATAAATTGAAAAGAAGGTGGATATAATATTAATGAGATATTAATTTCATATAATGGCAATATCAATTCTAACAAATAATTTTAAAGTGTTAAATATTTCAAATTATCACAAAATATTAAAGAATCAAATGATCATACTTTTTTCACCATCCGAGCCCAGTCTCCCATGGTCTTCGCTCGGTTGTTACGAGACGGACGTTTCTGTTTCTTTTTAATGTTGGTCTGGAGAAGATCGTTCGATCGGGTTTGTTCTTTTATTAGATCGTCTAGCGAGATCAATATCATATTATCTATATATGAAAGAAACTATTTGAATATTATCATACGTTATTTAATGAATTAATATACCAGGTATTTTTTTTTATACCTGTTTCTTCTCTACTAGGTTTGGGAGAGGACATTTTCTTTCTATCTTTTTTTTATTAGAAATCTAAAAACTCTGATCTGAGATGTGGTATTTTTATATGTAACTGATAAGATATGGACAGTCAAACTTTAAAAAAAATATCAATTGAATTCTTTGGGAAAAAAGCACAAAGTAAATTTTTTTATAATATTACGACTGTGATATCATGACTGCACTATATAAAAGGAAATTTGGGTCAACAACTTGAAAAGTTTTTTTTAAAACTTCATTACATAATTCCGAGATAGAGAACTAATGTAACAAATTCTGTCAATGCGCTGCAGATAAAAATCAATGTAACCATTAACAATTTTTTTTCCTGATCAATTATTGATCTAAATTTCCATTTATTTATCGCGACAGGACCCAGAAATATATATATAGGGGTCAGGTGATGAAAGAAAATTTTACTATGAGCTGTACGCAAGGGTTTTTTATATGAACGGTACGCAAATTTGACACCTGATATTGAAAATACCGCAAAAATACGCAAATAAAATTTCAGACCTTAAAATTTTCAATTATTAATTAATTCAGCAAAGTGCAGTATATCATATGATATAGTTTCTATAATCTGCAGTTTGATATCGGTCTTTTTTTTATTAAAAAAAAAAAAAAAAATTATATTTGTTTCTCTTTATGTTATGTTAACGAAATATAATGAAATGTATTATATTTTAACAATATTTGTATACGAATTTAGATAGCTTTATAATTAGAAAAAAATTTATTATTTTTTTTTTTTTTTTGATATTTATATTTGAAAGTTCATTCCTACAATATGTTTAAATTCCAATTTGAAGTTCCAGTTCAAAATCTACAAAAAGAGATGTTAAAGGATATTAGTGAGTGTTCTTATATAAACCCACTCCTTCTTCCTTTAGAAATACTCACCTATCTTGAATTATTCCAAGTTCTAGTCTAAATTCCGCAAAAAAGAGAAGTTAGCAAACGCTTTATTCAAACTCGCACCCCCCCCCGCTTTTAGAATACTTAACCGTCTCGAATTCCAAATTTTACTTCAAAATCTACAAAAGAGAAGTTAAAGAATGTTAGTAAATACTCTTTAATACATAAAAAATCAAACCCGCTTATCTCCTTATAGAAATACTTACCCGTCTCGAATTCCAAGTTCTGATCGAATTCTGAAATCTATAAAAAAGAAATTATAAAACATTAGTAAGCATTTTTTGATAAAATTCCTAAAAATTTGAAACTTACCAATGTAATAAGCTATAAAAAATAGAATAATCTTGATTATGTAGGTACTAAAAAACTAAAAGGAATGTTAGTAAAATTTTATTAACATTGAATTCTGCTTCTTACACTTAACTCACCATATTTGCAAGAGTCCGTTAGTTCCAATTTATACTTCAGTAGTACCTAGTACTTTTTTTTTTATAAATAGTTTTTTTTTTTATTTTTTTAAATCAGTGGAAAAGAAAAAGGTTCGGTTTATAAAAAATCTTTTTTTAAAAAAAAATTCGGTTACTAATAATATAAATATTAAAAAAAAATTCAGTTTATAAAACCGATAAAAAATATTAAATATTAAAAAAAAAATTTCGGTTATAAAAACTGATAAAAAAATCTTTTAAAAAAAAAAAAATTTAAAACTATAAAATTGTAAATTTTATGATTGATAAATCGTATTTTAGCATATCGAATAATTTTCTACAACAGTATATATGATCAGCCAAATAAAAATATAGGTCAAAATACGCAAATTAAATCTTTTACATATAAAAATTTTTGATAAAAATACGCAATCTAATGACCTTACTATGGACAAAAATCTCCTAAATTATACGCAAATCAAAACCTTACCCCGTCCAACTCCACTATGATGACGACGCATTGATAGACCCTACCCCTATATGTATATTTCTGGGTCCTATCGCGACCACGATATTCATGTCAAATTTTTCAGATCATTACCCTAGATTCCACCAATGTGCTGCAGATAAAGATCTTTTGCAGATAAAGAATCAACAGAACTGTTGACAAAATTTTTTTCCGATCAATTTTTTGATCTAAATTTCTGTTCATGTCCTGCGATCACCTTACATGTAACCGCAATTTTTCCATTTCCCAAAATTTCATCAATTTACTTTACATTGCACTAATATTGCACTGTTAAATATTTAATATAATATTTTTTCTATTAAGATTAAAAGAATAGTTAATAATTTATTATCAATCCTAATTATTAAAATAAATATATAATATATTAAACTTATGAAAAAATGTACTCTATTTAAGTATTAGGACAGCATAATATAGTACGTACAGTATAATTCTTCAACCCTGATTATGTAACCATTAACAAATTTTTCTCCTGATCAATTATCCCGAAAATCCGTTTATGTCCTGCGATCACGATATTCACGTCAAATTTTTCAGATTACCCCTGAATTCTATCAATGCGCTGCAGATAAAAAATCAATGTAATCATTAACAATTTTTTTCCGGTCAATTATTGATCTAAATTTCTATTTATTTATTGCGACCACGATATTCATGCCAAATTTTTCAGATCATTACCCTAGATTCCACAAATGTGCTGCAGATAAAGATCTTTTGCAGATAAAGAATCAACAGAACTGTTGACAAAATTTTTTTCTGATCAATTTGTTGATCTAAATTTCTGTTCATGTCCTGCGATCACCTTACATGTAACCGCAATTTTTCCATTTCCCAAAATTTCATCAATTTACTGTATACATTGCACTAATATTGTACTGTTAAATATTTAATATAATATTTTTTCTATTAAGATTAAAAGAATAGTTAATAATTTATTATCAATCCTAATTATTAAAATAAATATATAATATATTAAACATATGAAAAAATGTACTCTATTTAAGTATTAGGACAGCATAGTAATATAGTACGTACAGTATAATTCTTCAACCCTGATTATGTAAACATTAACAAATTTTTCTCCTGATCAATTATCCCGAAAATCCGTTTATGTCCTGCGATCACGATATTCACGTCAAATTTTTCAGATTACCCCTGAATTCTATCAATGCGCTGCAGATAAAAAATCAATGTAATCATTAACAATTTTTTTCCGGTCAATTATTGATCTAAATTTCTATTTATTTATTGCGACCACGATATTCATGCCAAATTTTTCAGATCATTACCCTAGATTCCACAAATGTGCTGCAGATAAAGATCTTTTGCAGATAAAGAATCAACAGAACTGTTGACAAAATTTTTTTCTGATCAATTTGTTGATCTAAATTTCTGTTCATGTCCTGCGATCACCTTACATGTAACCGCAATTTTTCCATTTCCCAAAATTTCATCAATTTACTGTATACATTGCACTAATATTGTACTGTTAAATATTTAATATAATATTTTTTCTATTAAGATTAAAAGAATAGTTAATAATTTATTATCAATCCTAATTATTAAAATAAATATATAATATATTAAACATATGAAAAAATGTACTCTATTTAAGTATTAGGACAGCATAGTAATATAGTACGTACAGTATAATTCTTCAACCCTGATTATGTAAACATTAACAAATTTTTTCTCCTGATCAATTATCCCGAAAATCCGTTTATGTCTTGCGATCACGATATTCATGTCAAATTTTTCAGATTACCCCTGAATTCTATCAATGCGCTGCAGATAAAAAATCAATGTAACCATTAATAATTTTTTCCGATCAATTATTGATCTAAATTTCTATTTATTTATTGCGACCACGATATTCATGTCAAATTTTTCAGATCATTACCCTAGATTCCACCAATGTGCTGCAAATAAAGATCTTTTGCAGATAAAGAATCAACAGAACTGTTGACAAAATTTTTCCGACCAATTTTTTGATCTAAATTTCTATTTATGTCCTGCGATCACCTTACATGTAACCGCAATTTTTTCATTGCCCAAAATTTCATCAATGTACTGTAAACATTGCATTAATATTGCACTGTTAAATATTTAATATAATATTTTTTCTATTTAGATTAGATTAAAAGAACAATCCTAATTATTAAAATAAATATATAATATATTAAACATATGAAAAAAATGTACTCTATTTAAGTATTAGGACAGTATAATATAGTACGTACAGTATAATTCTTCAACCCTGATTATGTAACCATTAACAAATTTTTTCTCCTGATCAATTATCCCGAAAATCCGTTTATGTCCTGCGATCACGATATTCATATAAAGTTTCTTTACTTGTAACCGTTAATATTGCTCGAAATTACCATTAATGTTCTGTGGACAAAGAGCTAATATACCCATTAAGGATTTTCCCGATCAATTATTCCAATAATTTGAAAATTTTGTTGGCCAAATTTCCGTTTATGTCCTACAGTTACGATACTCATATATAATTTCTTTACATGTAACCGTTAAGACGTCAAATTTTCCCAAAATTTTCGTCATAAAGAATCGATGTAACCATTAACAAATTCTTCCGATCAACTATCCAAGATTTAATGTAACCATGAACGTTTTTTTCGAGAATGCTAACCCAATTTCCTTTTATGTGCTGCGGTCACGATGTAATTTTTTCTTAATATTAGGAGAAATCTCTATAAATAAATAAAGATGATGTTGTATTTGTTTCGTCAGGAATCACCTATTTCTTTACGTGACGAATCACCTATTTCTTTACGTTGCTACTAGCACAATACCGATAAGTACCATCTTGTTTGTTTATCATGACTAAACGCAGAGGAGTAACAGAAAAAGGTAATAATATTATATTTTTGATTTAAAATTTATATAGTAATTGCGCCTAATACTATTATAATGATACCTAAAAGACAAGGCAACAAAAGCTGCAAAGACTACAAAAACTATTCGTACATATGTTGCCAACTCTTCACGTGATTATAATAAGGAAAGAGATGAAAGGAGAGAGGAAGGAAGTGAACATGAACAAGATAATTTACATGGACAAGATGTAGATATTGGAGAAGGTAATAATAGACAAGATGATGATATTGAAAGAATTATTTTGGGTAAATACGTTATAATAATTGTTTTATTATTCAATTGAAATGATATTTCTGCGAATTTATTTAAAACTAAATTTACTTCGTTATAATGAAGATATGCTTCCAGAGCAAGAAGAAAGAAATATTGAAAAAGAAAGAAGAGAAAATGAGAAGAAAGAGATGGAGAGGAGAGATAAAGAGAGAAGAGAGAAAGAAAGAAGAGAGAAAGAGAGAAGAGAGAAAGAGAGAAGAGAGAAAGAGAGAAGAGAGAGGGATAGGAGAGAGAAAGATAAAGAACAAGAAGAAAATGAAAATGATGAAAGCGGTAAAAACATAAAATCTGAACATAATTAATGAATATAATTTTATTCTCATTTAATATTACTTCTAGAGAGTGAAGAAGAAATTCCGGTTCAATTTGGCGCAATGACCAATCAATTGCAAATTTGCAATTGGTTGGTCTTACATCCAAGTGTACTACATCTGGCAAACAAAATGCTTGATGCCTCGACGAAGCAGCCATCAACAAATTTGCCACTAACCACCTCGACTTCGTCACCATCTGACAACGTAAAATCCATTTCTTATTTTGGTTGTTACATTCTTACCAATTAAGAACAATCGTTATTACACAGAATTACTGATGTATTATGTATTATTGATATTATTACTGTTTAGGATAATTATCGTCTTATTGACGAAGAAATGAAATGCCTTTTTTTGCGAACTAGAAATCCGCCCGATCATGCGTTTGATAAAATAACACAAAAAATTTTTGGGCATGATGCTTATCAAAGCGTGGCAAAGTCAATTAACGAACGATATTGTAAATCATTTTCCGACTATCGATATCAATTGAAAAATGTACTTTCAACATTAGTAAAAGAATTTCGACAAATTGTAGAAAGGTGATCGATACGTTCATATCGTTATGTTGTTGTTTTATTACAATGATTTAATGATTTAAATTTTTTTTCTATTAAAGTGGATATACGGAAAGTTCAGATCCTACCGACGAGGAAGTAAACAATTTCATATCACGTGAGGTGGTTTTAAAGAGAATCTTAAGCCGATACGTTTCAGCCATCGATTTTACAAAATTATCGGAAACTTCACTAGATAAATTAATAGAATTCTCCAGAAAATGCTTCAAAATAGTCTGGGTTGAAACTGAAAGCGCAAATATCAAAGAAAAGGTTAAGGAGTTAGATGTTATTACAGAAGATCTAGAAATTCCTTCCCGTAGCGGAAGAAACATTGCTAGCTCTTTAAAACTCCATCTTTTTTCATAAATACAGTACATATCACATAAAAGACCGTGATAACATTGATATGTTTTTTATTCCTTTATGATAATAAAGATTACAATATATCATAGCGCCACCACTCTGCTAATAATTCATGTGACCTGATTTCGCGTTGTACGTAGATTTTATTGATTTTTATTGTGCCGCGTTAACCATCTCTTTTTCTTCCCAACTTGTTTACCATTTTTCGAAGCGAAATATAAAACCACATAGACTATAATAAATATTTTTATTTAATATTTTATTTAGTTAAATAACTAGTATAGCGTTTTAATCTTAGATAATGTATCTATACATAAAAGTCAGCGTTTGCGGAATATTTGTGAGGAGAAAGGAATACGACTTGAGTTTTTGCCATCTTATTCTCCCGATTATAATCCCGTAAGAATTTAATCTTCCATTATTTAAAAATTTATTGCTTACAGATCGAGCAAGCATTTTTTTATATTAAAAATTTTTTACGACAACATCGTGATTGGGTAGAATCTGTAGAAAATCCAGTAGACGCGTTAAATTTCAGTTGTATGACAATTGGCAAAAATTTTGCTAAGGCGTGCTTTGAACATCTGGATATTTATAAATTAAAATTAAATGTCAAAATTATTTGAACTTCAAAATTTATTGCTGAATAAAAGGAATTTATTATACAAATTAATAATTTTACTGAACTAAAAGTTATTGATCAGCATTTTTATAGTAAAGAAACAAACAATCTTAACAGAAACCTTAGATTTTTAAACAGCCATCAAATTACTGACTTCCATATTGAACAATTTTTTTTTATATTTTCTGCAATATGAATTTAACATTATCATCATATCAATTTGGCATTCAAGATAATATTCAAAAAATGTCTTAATAAATTTTATTTAGTGCCAGTGTGATTGATAAAATGCATTATTATTTATTATTATTATAAAAAAATATCAAAACAAAAAAAGAACACGCCACCAGGCGAACCAGAAACCTTTACGCCACAAGGCGAACCAGAAAAAAAACTCGTCACCAGACGAACCAGGAAAAAAACCCGCCACCAGGCGGACCAAACAAACTACATAGAATAAAAAATTCGCCACCAAGGCGACCAGAAATGAATTAAAAAAAAACCTATTCCTCAATTCTTCCAAAAAATTTGATTAAATCGGCCGGCTTTAAAAAATTCTTTTTAAATGGAATAGGTACCTTTTCACCTTTTGTAAATGGCAATCTTTTGACTCGTGCGGACTGACTCAACACCTGCAGCATCTTCCCCGGTAATTTTGCTGAATATTCGGGCAGGTATTAAAACCATGCCCGTAATATTCACATAAGTAACACGGATCTTTATATGAGCCGATAGGCGCAATCCAATTTATCCTGCTAGATAAAGCGACCCCCTCCGACGTGCATATAAAATTTAAATTTGAACCGGGAGCCGGGTTTGAAGAAATTGGCGGGTTCGAGGAAATTGGGGAGATCGAGGAAATTGGTGAGATCGACGAAATTAAAGTCGTTAAGGGAGTTATTGATGATGAGGTTACTGAAGAGTCTAAGGGTAGCGAAGAGCTTAAAGATGAAATTGAATCCGACAAGGATCCGTATGTTGAGACCGGAGGAGAAGGAGAGGCAATAGCAGAGACATTAAGAGGAGAAGTAGAGACAATAGGAGGAGAGATAGTAGATGAAGCAGAAGTAAGTCGTTCTTATATTGTTAGTCAGTATCAAAACATACAGTATCAGTAACCTGATAGAGCCATATACAGCATCAATGCACCCAAAAAAACATAGTGTTAACTTACCTTGGAGTATTGTAATTAACATTTGAATTGTACTAGAATTATTCTTTATTGTTATAGAATGATTAACAGATATACTTAATATATCTTTAATCGCGTTCGGGTTATCAATTATATAAAAATCATCGCTAACTTCATTATTATTGTCGATAATAGTAGTGTTATCAATGTTATCGGGCATATTAAAATTAAGACACGTTATTTTAAAAAGGAAGAGTATGAACTTTTTTTTTGATAAAACTTAAAGGTAGGAGGAGAAAATTCTTTTTTTTTTTTTTGATAAAACGAAGTTCTTTCGGGTAGGAGGAGAAAATTTTTTTTTTTAATCATATTTATTTAAAAAAAAAGGACGTGGGAATAAGATTTTTTCTAAAATTTTTATTTCTTTTTTTTTTTAAAAAAAAAAATAGGAACGTGAAAATAAGTTATTAAGGGAAATCGTTATTTTTCTTGAAAAATTAGGGGTATTTATATACAACTAGCGAAGTGTTGGGCCTATCCTAAATGGGAAACATCATTCGAAAATCTCAGTACGGAATTGCTGGGCTTATTCTAAACAAGGCTTATCCTAGCACTGAGATGTTCCTGTTTAGTTGTCTAATTACGGATACCTTTTTATTTGAAAAGTTGTCGTTAATATTTGTTTAGTCACACACCATCAATTAAATTAATATACATTAGTAATCTGCGCCGGAAAGACAACTAAAAAATAAATTCTTTTATATCAATATACATTATACATGACTTGCCGACCAATTATTCTATTAAACACCCGGGAAAGCGCCAGTGGGAAATTTGCACAACCACAAACTATAGCTTTACACAAAGCGATGATTGATGGTGAAATAAATATAGCCATATAATAAGTAAATCAATGGCACAATAAAACACAGCCTTAGATAGAAATAAAAAAGCATAATAATTAGAAAAAAAACAGAAAAAAAGATCTCTTTTTTGTAAGTACCAGCCAGTTTAATTAGTACAGTATAACCTGTTCTTCACGCCAAGTACAAACAATTTATCCAAATGAGATTAAATGATAATCTCAGTGCAAAACTGTGATTTTTATTGGTCTACAGAATTTGGTAAAATATGCAATATGCACATGTGTAATTAGCTAATTAGGAATTTAAAGCAATGCTACGATCATTTGACCAGAAGTTTTATACAGTATATGCGCATAAGGACCAGTTCAAGAATACCAAGTCATCGAAGGAAAGGGAAATGGATGCTTTCTTGGATAAGGCGCATAAGAAAAAGCATCAGTGATGAAATGAGAGAAGAGAAGCTTCAGCATGAATCATCTACTCAGATATTTCTAACTCGCAGAACCGTTGCCTCTTTCTTTTTAAGATGTTCCTTTTCCATACATGATTCCCATTCTTTGATTTCTACTTTACTTCTTCCCCGGAGATCGGTTGAGACAGAACTGAAATAATCAATGTAGAGCGAGTTTGATAAAAATCAATTGGTAGAACAAGGGCTAATACGTGAATTGTCTTCATCCATACCGCCTGAAGATACCGAAACTATCTTGTTTCTAACTTTGGCTTAGTTCAAATCACTCGCTATCCTAGGAATCATTCCTTTCAGTTCAGTGCTTTAAATAATCTCTTTTTCCTAAAGAATTTATTTTTCGTTCTCATTACTAACGTATTTGTATTCGTGTTTATATTAAAGTAAGTTGCTCTCTGTTTATAGGAGAGGTTAATTATTAATTATACGACTTAAGATGTTTGAGAGGTTCAAGGAAAAGATAACTCGTAGTGTTATGATATCAATGCAAACAACTTTTTTTGCAGAAAAAGTTTTTTTTGGTAATAGGTATAACCACGATATAGAATTTTAAAAAAAAGAAAAAAATTGAAAAAAAGATTAATTTTTACTCGATAATCACAATGTCCGTCATTATATTAATCAAATTTTTTTCCTTAGAAAATCTATTGAGATCAATGGTAAAAAAGAAACTTATTTTCGAAATTAATCGTAACAATGTGAGAAAAAATATTAATTTTACTTGGCCATGATTTAATCACAATATCCATCATTATATTAATCATATTTTTTTTCCTTAAAAAAATCTGTATCATATGATGTAATAAGATCAATGGCAAAAAGAATTTTTTTTCTTTTCGTAATTAACCATATTAATCATAGATATAATTACGATGCAAGAAAAAGATTAATTTTTTTCGATCATGATGTGGTAAGATCAACGCAAAAAAAAAGGGGATAAAAAAAATTTTTTTTTTTTTTATTCAATTATTTCTTTTTTTTTTATATTGAGATATCATTAAAATGTCTTCTCAAGATCTTGATAAAGAACAAGGAATTCGTAAAAAAGGTTCTCTTATTAAACATTGGCAGCCATCGCAACCGCAATATCAACAACCTCAGTCTCAATGGCCGCAACAACCTCAACAGCTGCAACAACCCCAATCTCAACAACCGCAACAACCTCAATCTCATCAACCGCAACAAACCTCAATCTCAACAACCGCAACAATCTCAACCCCAAACTCTACTTCAGTGGCCGCGACAACCTCAACAATTTCAATTTCAATGGCCGCAACCACCTCAATCTCAATGGCCTCAACAACCTCAACAATCTCAACCTCATCAATTTCAATGGTCGCAACCACCTCAATCTCAATGGCCTCAACAACCTCAACAATCTCAATTTCAATGGCCGCAACCACCTCAATCTCAATGGCCTCAACAACCTCAACAATCTCAACCTCAATGGCCGCAACCACCTCTACCTCAATGGCCTCAACAACCTCAACAACCTCAACAAAATCAGCAACGTCAATGGCCACATCATGAATACCAATGGTCGCAATCACCTTCTCAACAACCTCAACAATACTTACCTCAATTACCACCTCAACCTCCTCAACAAATTGATGATGAAGAAAAAATAGGTGACCTATAATTGAAATTCATTTATTCTTTCTTTTGTGATATGAATAGTTCACTTACCTTGATATTTAATAATTGTTAGACAAAATGCTAAAAGAGGAGTTCTTGAGAATTGAGGAAATAATAAATATATCTCCGGATCCCTATAAAACTAAGAAGAAAATAGCGGATGAATTCGGCCTAATTTTACCCGATTATATCAATTTTATGACCGAGAAATACAGGAAAAGTCAAAGTCCCATATCAACAATAACATCACTGGAATCCTCTCCGGCGATGTCACCACATTCCCCGCTGCGTTCTCCGCCTTTGAAGAGCCGCACTCCAATGTAAATATATATAGTAAATCTGTAATATTTATAATTCATATGTTCTGAGCCCATTTATTTTTATTATAGGGATAATTTTGAACGACAACTCATAAATAACAATTTGGAGTTGCCGTCTCAATATTTTACTAGAGAACGTCACTACCCCAGAAGTCCTTCCCCAAGACCCCAACGCGAATGTTCCAGATAAATATACGGAACCTAAAACCAGTCACGAATATAGTCAAAAACAGATGAGTGAAATATTAGAAAATAATTATAGTTCTCTCCCAAAATGGATCTTAGATATCATTTACGTTGAATTAAGAGCACTATTCCTTCGTACTCGACACCTTGATCATTCTTCTAGAAATTCAATGATAGAAGATATAATTAGTAAATTATTTCCGCATTTTTCTAAGAAGAAAGAAAACAAACAAAAAATTAGTTTTATGGGCAAACGTTTTCGAAAAGTTTTTGATGGATGGAGGAGTGAATTATGGTCGAATATAGGTTTCGCATATCAGAATAGTTGCACTAACGATAATATTTCCCAGTTAAAATCTAAAGTTTCAGTTTCAACTATATTTCATCAGTGGGTTGACATGTGTTTCAAATGAACTATCAGAAGAAATGGAAAAAGCGCTCCAAAATGTTATTATTTACGGGATTAGATGTTTAAGTGAGGAGGTGGATGATGACAAGACAGCTCGTCGCAACTTTTTTATGGCAAATACAGATTTATACACAATAAATTTGGACTTTGCTTGTACTGATAAAATAGATGTTACAAGATCAATGGAGCTGTCTCATTATTACATAAGTGCTGCAAGGTCATTTCCCGAAGATGATGACGAAAAGAATGATAATGATGAAAGAGAGCAAAGAAAGCATAAAAAAAGTAACTAAGAAGATTGAAAATTAAGGAGGCTAGTGAGAAGCGTTATTATAAATTTTATATAATATATTTTATTATGTATCATTTTACATTTTTATCACGTCCTTTATTTTTATATTTCTCCAAATGGAGAGGACATTGTAGCTGGAGCTGGTGGTGACGATAATACTTTAAGGTTCTGGAAGATTTTTAATACTCTAAGAACAAAAGGGATAGAAAATAAATATTCGTGGAAACTTGATGGTCTTATAATGTTATAGCGCTTTGATTTTTTTATTCGATCAATAGTTTATAGTAAATATTTAGCATAGAAGAGCTATAATTTAGTAATTATACTTAACATTTACATTATTAATACTTTTATTATTAACACTTTTAATCATAAATAAAGTTCATATCAATAATTTTGCTTAATATATATATAATTTATTCTTTGCTGAAATGTATTGAATTGTGTCCGAATAGTAAACATATCATGCAAATAATCGTCTACCGATCGTGGATCAATTTACCCGATAAATCGTCACGAATTATTATTAAAGTCGTTCCGATTTTAAAAATTTATTAACCATGTCGATAAAATTTAGTAAATGTATTGAATAGAATAATGTCTCTAATACATTTCAAATACTGTATATTAAAATATACATTCGTAAATAAAATGAGACTACTTTTACTGGACAAGGCAATTTTTTCAAGATATCGTATGATACTTTTATGATATCATAAATGTACTTAAAATTCGAATTTTAATATGGTTGTAAAGACATTTTACATAATAAAAAATCATTTTGAAAACCACATTAGAACCCATTTCCGATGCTTACCAGAACATCATAAAATATGTCATCCTGACAATGTATTTAAAACCATTTTATGATAATTTTCACAATTTTGTAAAGATTGACAGAACATGATTAATATATTTTAAAATGCCAATAAATTATTTATTATACGGCTAAATAATAATACATAAACTACTAGTATAATTTACAAAATAGAAAATTCCAAAGAAACGAACTGTTAGTAATAGTACATTAAAAAAAAAAAGATTTAAAAAAAAAAATGTTATAAAATACCCACCGAAATCTACACCCCTGAGTCTCCAGTTGAAATCCCATGCTTTGAACCTGTCTAAAAAAAAGAACAAGTGTTAGTACATTTCGTTAAAGTGTAATTAAAAAAACCTCTTCTCTTACCAAATTCTCCAATATCTAAAATTTCATATGGAAAATACATCAAAGTATATCAAAAAAAATATATTTTTTCTTTCGAAATTGACCACCATATTAATCATACTCGATCATGATGTGGTAAGATCAATGCAAAAATAAGGAATGAAAGAATTGATTTTATAATAATAAAAAAAATTGAGAAGAAAAAAAAAATTTTTGACTCACATTATTAACCTGTAGAATCATCATCAAACAAGTTTTAAAATGTCTTCTCAATATCGTAATAAACCTATACAAGAACAAGAAATTCGTAAAAAGAATTCTTCTTATTTAAAATTTGAAGGCCTTTGCAACCGCAATCTCAACAACCTCTGTGGCGGCGACATACGGAAGTAGTCAAAGTCCATAGTATATTTTTATGTTAATCTTGCTTAATCGTATTAAAATATCAGAATTTATTTTAATAATATGGCAGCACGTTATACATATAAAAGTTTGTAAAAAAAAAAAAAAAAGTTTAATATTTGCGGTATTGCAGATGAGGTTGCGATACCACAAATGAGTTGCGGCAATGAAGTGACGATATCAAATCAATATCGTAAATACATCTTTTTTTATCCCTGGAAATTACCAATATCGTAACGATATCAAACTATACGATCAGATATTTTTTTAAAATAAATGTTGTTCACGATATTCTCGGCGATAAATTGTGGGATGAAGTGACGATATCAAATCAATATCGCAAATATATCATCCTTTGGTTTTTTGAAATTACCAACATCGTAATGATATCAAGTGCCTGTTGCCGGATTTGATATTTCTTTTTGAGATAGAGTATCGTCAGGATTATTTTTGCAATAAAATTATTGGTGATGAAGGTAACGATATCAAATATCAACACTCTATAACAATATCATCACAGAAATTGATTACCATTATGACATGAAAATTTAATATCGTACCCGTATCAATTCAAACATCGCTCATATTTTCAAGGTTTCTGTAAAGTAGTTG
>BLAL01000312.1:0-41351 GCA_015698045.1 Rhizophagus clarus | reverse complement strand
TTTTATATGTATATACGTGCTGCCATATTATTAAAATAAAATTCTGATATTTTTATACGATTAAGCAAGATTACATAAAAATATACTATGGACTTTGACTACTTCCGTATGTCGCCGCCACAGAGGTTGTTGAGATTGCGGTTGCAAAGGCTTCCAAATTTTAATAAGAGAATTCTTTTTACGAATTTCTTGTTCTTGTATAGGTTTATTACGATATTGAGAAGACATTTTTAAAACTTGTTTGATGATGATTCTACAGGTTAAAATGTGAGTCAAAAATTTTTTTTTCTTCTCATTTTTTTTTATTATTATAAATCAATTCTTTCATTCCTTATTTTTGCATTGATCTTACCACATCATGATCGAGTATGATTAATATGGTGGTCAATTTCGAAAGAAAAAATATATTTTTTTTGATATACTTTGATGTATTTTCCATATGATTTTAGATATTGAGAATTTGGTAAAGAAGAGTTTTTTTAATTACTACTTTAACGAAATGTACTAACACTTGTTCTTTTTTTGACAGGTTCAAAGCATGGGATTTCAACTGGAGCTCAGGGGTGTAGATTTCGGTGGGTATTTTATAACATTTTTTTTTTTAAATCTTTTTTTTTTTAATGTATATTACTAACAGTTCGTTTCTTTGGAATTTTTCTATTTTGTAAATTATACTAGTAGTTTATGTATTATTATTTAGCCGTATAATAAATAATTTATTGGCATTTTAAAAATATATTAATCATGTTCTGTCAATCTTTACAAATTGTGAAAATTATCATAAAATGGTTTTAAATACATTGTCAGCGATGACATAATTTTATTGATGTTCTGGTAAGCATCGGAAACTGGGTTCTAATGTGGTTTTCAAAAATGATTTTTTATTATGTAAAAGTCTTTACAACGCATATTTAAAAATTCGAATTTAAGTACATTATGAATATCATAGAAAGTATATACGATATCTTGAAAAAATTGCCTTTGTTTTCCAGTAAAAAGTGTCTCATTTATTTACGAATGTATATTTTAATATACAGTATCTGAAATGTATTAGAGACAATTATTCTATTCATACTACATTTACTAAATTTTATCGACATGGTTACATAAATTTTTAAAATCGGAACGACTTTAATAATAATTCGTGACGATTTACGTAAATTGATCCACGATCGGTAGACGATTATTTGCATGATATGTTTACTATTCGGACACAATCAATACATTTCAGCAAAGAATAAATTATATATATATTAAGCAAAATTATTGATATGAACTTTATTTATGATTAAAAGTGTTAATAATAAAAAGTATTAATAATGTAAATGTTAAGTATAATTACTAAATTATAGCTCTTCTATGCTAAATATTTACTATAAACTATTGATCGAATAAAAAAATCAAAGCGCTATAACATTATAAGACATCAAGTTTCCACGAATATTTATTTCTATCCCTTTTGTTCTTAGAGTATTAAAAATCTTCCAGAACCTTAAAGTATTATCGTCACCACCAGCTCCAGCTACAATGTCCTCTCCATTTGGAGAAATATAAAAAATAAAAGGACGTGATAAAAATGTAAAATGATACATAATAAAATATATTATATAAAATTTATAATAACGCTTCTCACTAGCCTCCTTAATTTTCAATCTTCTTAGTTACTTTTTTTTTATGCTTTCTTTGCTCTCTTTCATCATTATCATTCTTTTCGTCATCATCTTCGGGAAATGACCTTTGCAGCACTTATGTAATAATGAGACAGCTCCATTGATCTTGTAACATCTATTTTATCAGTACAAGCAAAGTCCAAATTTATTGTGTATAAATCTGTATTTGCCATAAAAAGTTGCGACGAGCTGTCTTGTCATCATCCACCTCCTCACTAAACATCTAATCCCGTAAATAATAACATTTTGGAGCGCTCTTTCCATTTCTTCTGATAGTTCATTTGAAACACATGTCAACCACTGACGAAATATAGTTGAAACTGAAACTTTAGATTTTAAACTGGGAAATATTATCGTTAGTGCAACTATTCTGATATGCGAAACCTATATTCGACCATAATTCGCTCCTCCATCCATCAAAAACTTTTCGAAACGTTTGCCCATAAAAACTAATTTTTTGTTTGTTTCTTTCTTCTTAGAAAAATGCGGAAATAATTTACTAATTATATCTTCTATCATTGAATTTCTAGAAGAATGATCAAGGTGTCGAGTACGAAGGAATAGTGCTCTTAATTCAACGTAAATGATATCTAAGATCCATTTTGGGAGAGAACTATAATTATTTTCTAATATTTCACTCATCTGTTTTTGACTATATTCGCGACTGGTTTTAGGTTCCGTATATTTATCTGGAACATTCGCGTTGGGTCTTGGGGAAGGACTTCTGGGGTAGTGACGTTCTCTAGTAAAATATTGAGACGGCAACTCCAAATTGTTATTTATGAGTTGTCGTTCAAATTATCCCTATAATAAAAATAAATGGGCTCAGAACATATGAATTATAAATATTACAGATTACTAATATATTTACATTGGAGTGCGGCTCTTCAAAGGCGGAGAACGCAGCGGGGAATGTGGTGACGTCGCCGGAGAGGATTCCAGTGATGTTATTGTTGATATGGGACTTTGACTTTTCCTGTATTTCTCGGTCATAAAATTGATATAATCGGGTAAAATTAGGCCGAATTCATCCGCTATTTTCTTCTTAGTTTTATAGGGATCCGGAGATATATTTATTATTTCCTCAATTCTCAAGAACTCCTCTTTTAGCATTTTGTCTACAATTATTAAATATCAAGGTAAGTGAACTATTCATATCACAAAAAGAAAGAATAATGAATTTCAATTATAGGTCACCTATTTTTTCTTCATCATCAATTTGTTGAGGAGGTTGAGGTGGTAATTGAGGTAAGTATTGTTGAGGTTGTTGAGAAGGTGATTGCGACCATTGGTATTCATGATGTGGCCATTGACGTTGCTGATTTTGTTGAGGTTGTTGAGGTTGTTGAGGGCCATTGAGGTAGAGGTGGTTGCGGCCATTGAGGTTGAGATTGTTGAGGTTGTTGAGGCCATTGAGATTGAGGTGGTTGCGGCCATTGAAATTGAGATTGTTGAGGTTGTTGAGGCCATTGAGATTGAGGTGGTTGCGACCATTGAAATTGATGAGGTTGAGATTGTTGAGGTTGTTGAGGCCATTGAGATTGAGGTGGTTGCGGCCATTGAAATTGAAATTGTTGAGGTTGTCGCGGCCACTGAAGTAGAGTTTGGGGTTGAGATTGTTGCGGTTGTTGAGATTGAGGTTGTTGCGGTTGATGAGATTGAGGTTGTTGCGGTTGTTGAGATTGGGGTTGTTGCAGCTGTTGAGGTTGTTGCGGCCATTGAGACTGAGGTTGTTGATATTGCGGTTGCGATGGCTGCCAATGTTTAATAAGAGAACCTTTTTTACGAATTCCTTGTTCTTTATCAAGATCTTGAGAAGACATTTTAATGATATCTCAATATAAAAAAAAAGAAATAATTGAATAAAAAAAAAAAAAAATTTTTTTTATCCCCTTTTTTTTTGCGTTGATCTTACCACATCATGATCGAAAAAAATTAATCTTTTTCTTGCATCGTAATTATATCTATGATTAATATGGTTAATTACGAAAAGAAAAAAAATTCTTTTTGCCATTGATCTTATTACATCATATGATACAGATTTTTTTAAGGAAAAAAAATATGATTAATATAATGATGGATATTGTGATTAAATCATGGCCAAGTAAAATTAATATTTTTCTCACATTGTTACGATTAATTTCGAAAATAAGTTTCTTTTTTACCATTGATCTCAATAGATTTTCTAAGGAAAAAAATTTGATTAATATAATGACGGACATTGTGATTATCGAGTAAAAATTAATCTTTTTTTCAATTTTTTTCTTTTTTTTAAAAATTCTATATCGTGGTTATACCTATTACCAAAAAAAACTTTTTCTGCAAAAAAAGTTGTTTGCATTGATATCATAACACTACGAGTTATCTTTTCCTTGAACCTTCTCAAACATCTTAAGTCGTATAATTAATAATTAACCTCTCCTATAAACAGAGAGCAACTTACTTTAATATAAACACGAATACAAAATACGTTAGTAATGAGAACGAAAAATAAATTCTTTAGGAAAAAGAGATTATTTAAAGCACTGAACTGAAAGGAATGATTCCTAGGATAGCGAGTGATTTGAACTAAGCCAAAGTTAGAAACAAGATAGTTTCGGTATCTTCAGGCGGTATGGATGAAGACAATTCACGTATTAGCCCTTGTTCTACAATTGATTTTTATCAAACTCGCTCTACATTGATTATTTCAGTTCTGTCTCAACCGATCTCCGGGGAAGAAGCAAAGTAGAAATCAAAGAATGGGAATCATGTATGGAAAAGGAACATCTTAAAAAGAAAGAGGCAACGGTTCTGCGAGTTAGAAATATCTGAGTAGATGATTCATGCTGAAGCTTCTCTTCTCTCATTTCATCACTGATGCTTTTTCTTATGCGCCTTATCCAAGAAAGCATCCATTTCCCTTTCCTTCGATGACTTGGTATTCTTGAACTGGTCTTATGCGCATATACTGTATAAAACTTCTGGTCAAATGATCGTAGCATTGCTTTAAATTCCTAATTAGCTAATTACACATGTGCATATTGCATATTTTACCAAATTCTGTAGACCAATAAAAATCACAGTTTTGCACTGAGATTATCATTTAATCTCATTTGGATAAATTGTTTGTACTTGGCGTGAAGAACAGGTTATACTGTACTAATTAAACTGGCTGGTACTTACAAAAAAGAGATCTTTTTTTCTGTTTTTTTCTAATTATTATGCTTTTTTATTTCTATCTAAGGCTGTGTTTTATTGTGCCATTGATTTACTTATTATATGGCTATATTTATTTCACCATCAATCATCGCTTTGTGTAAAGCTATAGTTTGTGGTTGTGCAAATTTCCCACTGGCGCTTTCCCGGGTGTTTAATAGAATAATTGGTCGGCAAGTCATGTATAATGTATATTGATATAAAAGAATTTATTTTTTAGTTGTCTTTCCGGCGCAGATTACTAATGTATATTAATTTAATTGATGGTGTGTGACTAAACAAATATTGACGACAACTTTTCAAATAAAAAGGTATCCGTAATTAGACAACTAAACAGGAACATCTCAGTGCTAGGATAAGCCTTGTTTAGAATAAGCCCAGCAATTCCGTACTGAGATTTTCGAATGATGTTTCCCATTTAGGATAGGCCCAACACTTCGCTAGTTGTATATAAATACCCCTAATTTTTCAAGAAAAATAACGATTTCCCTTAATAACTTATTTTCACGTTCCTATTTTTTTTTTTAAAAAAAAAAAGAAATAAAAATTTTAGAAAAAATCTTATTCCCACGTCCTTTTTTTTTAAATAAATATGATTAAAAAAAAAAAATTTTCTCCTCCTACCCGAAAGAACTTCGTTTTATCAAAAAAAAAAAAAAGAATTTTCTCCTCCTACCTTTAAGTTTTATCAAAAAAAAAGTTCATACTCTTCCTTTTTAAAATAACGTGTCTTAATTTTAATATGCCCGATAACATTGATAACACTACTATTATCGACAATAATAATGAAGTTAGCGATGATTTTTATATAATTGATAACCCGAACGCGATTAAAGATATATTAAGTATATCTGTTAATCATTCTATAACAATAAAGAATAATTCTAGTACAATTCAAATGTTAATTACAATACTCCAAGGTAAGTTAACACTATGTTTTTTTGGGTGCATTGATGCTGTATATGGCTCTATCAGGTTACTGATACTGTATGTTTTGATACTGACTAACAATATAAGAACGACTTACTTCTGCTTCATCTACTATCTCTCCTCCTATTGTCTCTACTTCTCCTCTTAATGTCTCTGCTATTGCCTCTCCTTCTCCTCCGGTCTCAACATACGGATCCTTGTCGGATTCAATTTCATCTTTAAGCTCTTCGCTACCCTTAGACTCTTCAGTAACCTCATCATCAATAACTCCCTTAACGACTTTAATTTCGTCGATCTCACCAATTTCCTCGATCTCCCCAATTTCCTCGAACCCGCCAATTTCTTCGAACCCGGCTCCCGGTTCAAATTTAAATTTTATATGCACGTCGGAGGGGGTCGCTTTATCTAGCAGGACAAATTGGATTGCGCCTATCGGCTCATATAAAGATCCGTGTTACTTATGTGAATATTACGGGCATGGTTTTAATACCTGCCCGAATATTCAGCAAAATTACCGGGGAAGATGCTGCAGGTGTTGGGTCAGTCCGCACGAGTCAAAAGATTGCCATTTACGAAAAGGTGAAAAGGTACCTATTCCATTTAAAAAGAATTTTTTAAAGCCGGCCGATTTAATCAAATTTTTTGGAAGAATTGAGGAATAGGTTTTTTTTTAATTCATTTCTGGTCGCCTTGGTGGCGAATTTTTTATTCTATGTAGTTTGTTTGGTCCGCCTGGTGGCGGGTTTTTTTCCTGGTTCGTCTGGTGACGAGTTTTTTTTCTGGTTCGCCTTGTGGCGTAAAGGTTTCTGGTTCGCCTGGTGGCGTGTTCTTTTTTTGTTTTGATATTTTTTTATAATAATAATAAATAATAATGCATTTTATCAATCACACTGGCACTAAATAAAATTTATTAAGACATTTTTTGAATATTATCTTGAATGCCAAATTGATATGATGATAATGTTAAATTCATATTGCAGAAAATATAAAAAAAAATTGTTCAATATGGAAGTCAGTAATTTGATGGCTGTTTAAAAATCTAAGGTTTCTGTTAAGATTGTTTGTTTCTTTACTATAAAAATGCTGATCAATAACTTTTAGTTCAGTAAAATTATTAATTTGTATAATAAATTCCTTTTATTCAGCAATAAATTTTGAAGTTCAAATAATTTTGACATTTAATTTTAATTTATAAATATCCAGATGTTCAAAGCACGCCTTAGCAAAATTTTTGCCAATTGTCATACAACTGAAATTTAACGCGTCTACTGGATTTTCTACAGATTCTACCCAATCACGATGTTGTCGTAAAAAATTTTTAATATAAAAAAATGCTTGCTCGATCTGTAAGCAATAAATTTTTAAATAATGGAAGATTAAATTCTTACGGGATTATAATCGGGAGAATAAGATGGCAAAAACTCAAGTCGTATTCCTTTCTCCTCACAAATATTCCGCAAACGCTGACTTTTATGTATAGATACATTATCTAAGATTAAAACGCTATACTAGTTATTTAACTAAATAAAATATTAAATAAAAATATTTATTATAGTCTATGTGGTTTTATATTTCGCTTCGAAAAATGGTAAACAAGTTGGGAAGAAAAAGAGATGGTTAACGCGGCACAATAAAAATCAATAAAATCTACGTACAACGCGAAATCAGGTCACATGAATTATTAGCAGAGTGGTGGCGCTATGATATATTGTAATCTTTATTATCATAAAGGAATAAAAAACATATCAATGTTATCACGGTCTTTTATGTGATATGTACTGTATTTATGAAAAAAGATGGAGTTTTAAAGAGCTAGCAATGTTTCTTCCGCTACGGGAAGGAATTTCTAGATCTTCTGTAATAACATCTAACTCCTTAACCTTTTCTTTGATATTTGCGCTTTCAGTTTCAACCCAGACTATTTTGAAGCATTTTCTGGAGAATTCTATTAATTTATCTAGTGAAGTTTCCGATAATTTTGTAAAATCGATGGCTGAAACGTATCGGCTTAAGATTCTCTTTAAAACCACCTCACGTGATATGAAATTGTTTACTTCCTCGTCGGTAGGATCTGAACTTTCCGTATATCCACTTTAATAGAAAAAAAATTTAAATCATTAAATCATTGTAATAAAACAACAACATAACGATATGAACGTATCGATCACCTTTCTACAATTTGTCGAAATTCTTTTACTAATGTTGAAAGTACATTTTTCAATTGATATCGATAGTCGGAAAATGATTTACGATATCGTTCGTTAATTGACTTCGCCACGCTTTGATAAGCATCATGCCCAAAAATTTTTTGTGTTATTTTATCAAACGCATGATCGGGCGGATTTCTAGTTCGCAAAAAAAGGCATTTCATTTCTTCGTCAATAAGACGATAATTATCCTAAACAGTAATAATATCAATAATACATAATACATCAGTAATTCTGTGTAATAACGATTGTTCTTAATTGGTAAGAATGTAACAACCAAAATAAGAAATGGATTTTACGTTGTCAGATGGTGACGAAGTCGAGGTGGTTAGTGGCAAATTTGTTGATGGCTGCTTCGTCGAGGCATCAAGCATTTTGTTTGCCAGATGTAGTACACTTGGATGTAAGACCAACCAATTGCAAATTTGCAATTGATTGGTCATTGCGCCAAATTGAACCGGAATTTCTTCTTCACTCTCTAGAAGTAATATTAAATGAGAATAAAATTATATTCATTAATTATGTTCAGATTTTATGTTTTTACCGCTTTCATCATTTTCATTTTCTTCTTGTTCTTTATCTTTCTCTCTCCTATCCCTCTCTCTTCTCTCTTTCTCTCTTCTCTCTTTCTCTCTTCTCTCTTTCTCTCTTCTCTCTTTCTCTCTTCTTTCTTTCTCTCTTCTCTCTTTATCTCTCCTCTCCATCTCTTTCTTCTCATTTTCTCTTCTTTCTTTTTCAATATTTCTTTCTTCTTGCTCTGGAAGCATATCTTCATTATAACGAAGTAAATTTAGTTTTAAATAAATTCGCAGAAATATCATTTCAATTGAATAATAAAACAATTATTATAACGTATTTACCCAAAATAATTCTTTCAATATCATCATCTTGTCTATTATTACCTTCTCCAATATCTACATCTTGTCCATGTAAATTATCTTGTTCATGTTCACTTCCTTCCTCTCTCCTTTCATCTCTTTCCTTATTATAATCACGTGAAGAGTTGGCAACATATGTACGAATAGTTTTTGTAGTCTTTGCAGCTTTTGTTGCCTTGTCTTTTAGGTATCATTATAATAGTATTAGGCGCAATTACTATATAAATTTTAAATCAAAAATATAATATTATTACCTTTTTCTGTTACTCCTCTGCGTTTAGTCATGATAAACAAACAAGATGGTACTTATCGGTATTGTGCTAGTAGCAACGTAAAGAAATAGGTGATTCGTCACGTAAAGAAATAGGTGATTCCTGACGAAACGAATACAGCATCATCTTTATTTATTTATAGAGATTTCTCCTAATATTAAGAAAAAATTACATCGTGACCGCAGCACATAAAAGGAAATTGGGTTAGCATTCTCGAAAAAAACGTTCATGGTTACATTAAATCTTGGATAGTTGATCGGAAGAATTTGTTAATGGTTACATCGATTCTTTATGACGAAAATTTTGGGAAAATTTGACGTCTTAACGGTTACATGTAAAGAAATTATATATGAGTATCGTAACTGTAGGACATAAACGGAAATTTGGCCAACAAAATTTTCAAATTATTGGAATAATTGATCAGGGAAAATCCTTAATGGGTATATTAGCTCTTTGTCCACAGAACATTAATGGTAATTTCGAGCAATATTAACGGTTACAAGTAAAGAAACTTTATATGAATATCGTGATCGCAGGACATAAACGGATTTTCGGGATAATTGATCAGGAGAAAAAATTTGTTAATGGTTACATAATCAGGGTTGAAGAATTATACTGTACGTACTATATTATGCTGTCCTAATACTTAAATAGAGTACATTTTTTTCATATGTTTAATATATTATATATTTATTTTAATAATTAGGATTGTTCTTTTAATCTAATCTAAATAGAAAAAATATTATATTAAATATTTAACAGTGCAATATTAATGCAATGTTTACAGTACATTGATGAAATTTTGGGCAATGGAAAAATTGCGGTTACATGTAAGGTGATCGCAGGACATAAATAGAAATTTAGATCAAAAAATTGGTCGGAAAAATTTTGTCAACAGTTCTGTTGATTCTTTATCTGCAAAAGATCTTTATTTGCAGCACATTGGTGGAATCTAGGGTAATGATCTGAAAAATTTGACATGAATATCGTGGTCGCAATAAATAAATAGAAATTTAGATCAATAATTGATCGGAAAAAATTATTAATGGTTACATTGATTTTTTATCTGCAGCGCATTGATAGAATTCAGGGGTAATCTGAAAAATTTGACATGAATATCGTGATCGCAAGACATAAACGGATTTTCGGGATAATTGATCAGGAGAAAAAATTTGTTAATGTTTACATAATCAGGGTTGAAAAATTATACTGTACGTACTATATTACTATGCTGTCCTAATACTTAAATAGAGTACATTTTTTCATATGTTTAATATATTATATATTTATTTTAATAATTAGGATTGATAATAAATTATTAACTATTCTTTTAATCTTAATAGAAAAAATATTATATTAAATATTTAACAGTACAATATTAGTGCAATGTATACAGTAAATTGATGAAATTTTGGGAAATGGAAAAATTGCGATTACATGTAAGGTGATCGCAGGACATGAACAGAAATTTAGATCAACAAATTGATCAGAAAAAAATTTTGTCAACAGTTCTGTTGATTCTTTATCTGCAAAAGATCTTTATCTGCAGCACATTTGTGGAATCTAGGGTAATGATCTGAAAAATTTGGCATGAATATCGTGGTCGCAATAAATAAATAGAAATTTAGATCAATAATTGACCGGAAAAAAATTGTTAATGATTACATTGATTTTTTATCTGCAGCGCATTGATAGAATTCAGGGGTAATCTGAAAAATTTAACGTGAATATCGTGATCACAGGACATAAACGGATTTTCAGGATAATTGATCAGGAGAAAAATTTGTTAATGTTTACATAATCAGGGTTGAAGAATTATACTGTACGTACTATATTACTATGCTGTCCTAATACTTAAATAGAGTACATTTTTTCATATGTTTAATATATTATATATTTATTTTAATAATTAGGATTGATAATAAATTATTAACTATTCTTTTAATCTTAATAGAAAAAATATTATATTAAATATTTAACAGTACAATATTAGTGCAATGTATACAGTAAATTGATGAAATTTTGGGAAATGGAAAAATTGCGGTTACATGTAAGGTGATCGCAGGACATGAACAGAAATTTAGATCAACAAATTGATCAGAAAAAAATTTTGTCAACAGTTCTGTTGATTCTTTATCTGCAAAAGATCTTTATCTGCAGCATATTTGTGGAATCTAGGGTAATGATCTGAAAAATTTGGCATGAATATCGTGGTCGCAATAAATAAATAGAAATTTAGATCAATAATTGACCGGAAAAAAATTGTTAATGATTACATTGATTTTTTATCTGCAGCGCATTGATAGAATTCAGGGGTAATCTGAAAAATTTGACGTGAATATCGTGATCGCAGGACATAAACGGATTTTCGGGATAATTGATCAGGAGAAAAATTCGTTAATGGTTACATAATCAGGGTTGAAGAATTATACTGTACGTACTATATTATGCTGTCCTAATACTTAAATAGAGTACATTTTTTCATAAGTTTAATATATTATATATTTATTTTAATAATTAGGATTGATAATAAATTATTAACTATTCTTTTAATCTTAATAGAAAAAATATTATATTAAATATTTAACAGTGCAATATTAGTGCAATGTAAAGTAAATTGATGAAATTTTGGGAAATGGAAAAATTGCGGTTACATGTAAGGTGATCGCAGGACATGAACAGAAATTTAGATCAAAAAATTGATCAGAAAAAAATTTTGTCAACAGTTCTGTTGATTCTTTATCTGCAAAAGATCTTTATCTGCAGCACATTGGTGGAATCTAGGGTAATGATCTGAAAAATTTGACATGAATATCGTGGTCGCGATAAATAAATGGAAATTTAGATCAATAATTGATCAGGAAAAAAAATTGTTAATGGTTACATTGATTTTTATCTGCAGCGCATTGACAGAATTTGTTACATTAGTTCTCTATCTCGGAATTATGTAATGAAGTTTTAAAAAAAACTTTTCAAGTTGTTGACCCAAATTTCCTTTTATATAGTGCAGTCATGATATCACAGTCGTAATATTATAAAAAAATTTACTTTGTGCTTTTTTCCCAAAGAATTCAATTGATATTTTTTTTAAAGTTTGACTGTCCATATCTTATCAGTTACATATAAAAATACCACATCTCAGATCAGAGTTTTTAGATTTCTAATAAAAAAAAGATAGAAAGAAAATGTCCTCTCCCAAACCTAGTAGAGAAGAAACAGGTATAAAAAAAAAATACCTGGTATATTAATTCATTAAATAACGTATGATAATATTCAAATAGTTTCTTTCATATATAGATAATATGATATTGATCTCGCTAGACGATCTAATAAAAGAACAAACCCGATCGAACGATCTTCTCCAGACCAACATTAAAAAGAAACGGAAACGTCCGTCTCGTAACAACCGAGCGAAGACCATGGGAGACTGGGCTCGGATGGTGAAAAAGTATGATCATTTGATTCTTTAATATTTTGTGATAATTTGAAATATTTAACACTTTAAAATTATTTGTTAGAATTGATATTGCCATTATATGAAATTAATATCTCATTAATATTATATCCACCTTCTTTTCAATTTATTTCAATAAAAAAATAAATCTTATGTAATTTTATAATTGTATATATCCGTAAAGCTCACAACTAGTGATTTTATCATAATAATTGATTGTAATAATTTAAAATCATAAAAATCAAAATTTCATATAAACTGGAACACGAATTGCTAACAATTTTTTTCTGATCATTTGTCTTGTCTAAATGTGCTGCGATCACGATATTCTTAAAATGTAATGTCAATTTTTCAGAAAAGCTTTGTTAACCAATTTCCGTTATGTCCAGCAGCCTATATAAATTTCTTTACATGTAATCGTCAAAACATCAATCCTAAATTCAAGAGCTTTGTTAACCCAAATTTCTATAGTTACGATGTTGTTCATTATATAATTCATTAGTTAATGTAACTAACTATTAACGAATTTTTTTTCTGATCAATTATCCCAAAATTCGATGATCTAAATTTCCGCTTATGTCCTGCGGTCACAATATTCATATAAATTCCTTTACATATAACCGTTAAAGAAGTCAACTCTTCAGATCATTGCCTCAAAACTTCGTTAATGCATTGTAAGTAAAGAACCAATGTAGCCATTAAGAAAATTTCCGATCAATTCAAATTTCCGTTTATGTCCCGCGGTCACAATATTCATACAAAATTTCTTTGCATGTCGATTTTCCCAAAATTTAAGAAATTAGTAATCTAAATTTCCGTTTATGTTCTGCAGTCACGCACGATATTCATACAAAATTTCTTTGCATGTAACTGTTGTTAACACGTCAATTTTAGATCATTTTCCCCAAGATTTCCATTAATGTACTGTGATCCAAGAACTAATGTAACCATTGACAATTTTTTTTTCTCGAAATTTCAATATAAATTTCCGTTTATAAATTTCCGTTTATGTCCTGCGGTCACGATTTCATACAAATTTCTTTACATGTAACCAGATCATTGCCCAAAATTTCCGTTAATGAGAAATTTGTTAACCCAAAATTTCCGTTTATGTGCTGCGGTCGCGATACTATGATTTCCAATTAAAAATATTATAAAAGCAGTTAATGAATTAAATACACAAACGCGCATGGACATTTTTTAAATTTACTCATTTTATTATTCCTTATTATAATTATTATCATAGCCATGTTACGAAATAAACCTCGAAAAGCGAATATTGCTACATTACCTTTTCGTATCCGTAATAATTTTAGAAGGTTGCCCAACAGATTTTTATTATCGGATAATGATGACAATGAAAAAATGGTACAAAAAGATTTTGAAGATGATAATATTAGCGGCGAAGAGTATAATGAATATGGCGACGGAGATGATGATTTAGAACAACAAAGCGATGATGATCATATAGAACAGCGAAGCGATAATGGTGATGATTTAGAACAACGAAGCGATGATGATCATATAGAACAGCGAAGCGATAATGGTGATGATTTAGAACAACGAAGCAATGATGATCATTTAGAACAACGAAGCGATAATGATCATTTAGAACAACGAAACGATAATGATGATGATTTAGAACAACGAAGCAATAATGAAGAAGGTGATACCAACATGATTTCAACATCATCAGAGAATGAAACAGAAAGCGATTATATAATGTCCTTAGAAAGTGATGAAGAATATGAAACAATGTCGTCAGATAATGAAGAAAGACATGATTCTGATATCTCAGAAGAAAAGCTATTCGTTGATGAAGCATTGGCTAAAGATAAGTTACCATCTTATGATGGTGATTTTGCTCCATATTTTCAAAATTTAACTACTGCTGCCTTATTTTGTTGGATTTATAAGCATAATATTTCAACAAATGCATATGAAGATCTTGTTGACATTATCATGAGACCAGAATTTAATAGAGATCATATTGTAAAGAATATTCGGAGATTTCGAGCATGGAGGGAGCGTCTTCCTCTTCCCTCAATATCAGCAAAATCTATCTCAATTTCATCAAAAAAAACACCATCAACTTTAAAGGATTCAAAGATGGCATATCAACTTTCAATAAGTGATATCATTTGGAATGTTCTTAACAACCCATCACTATTAAAGGAAATGTATTTTGGTGCTGGTGTCGATTCAAAAACAAAATCCGAGTACTGGCATGGTACCTTATGGGCAGAGTCACCTCTTTTCGGTCAAGAACAATTAATGATATCAGGGGGTAATTATTTATTAAATGCAAGCTGATGGTAGAGAGGCGAAGCAATAAAGTACAAGAGACTAACACTTTTTTCATATGTATATAATAGAGATATACCAATGCGGCGATTTTGTTTACTATTACGACAATGAGCGAAAACTTGGCAGATTGAGAGCGATATTATTAAATGAAGAGAACCAACAGTATCGGCTGAGAATCCAAAAAGTTCTAGATTATAGTGACTTGCCTGGAACTTTTAAGGGAGAATTAAGACAAAATCGCTCTCTTTCCGGAGAAGTTTGGTTACAAGATGAACCATTCTTGACAATAACAACATCACAAATTTCAGAAAAGGTTGCTGCAGATACACTACGAATTACCGAAATACTTTATAAACATCATACACACTGGCGCATTCGTGATGCAACGTTCTCTTATCAATATCCTTCGGAATATATTTCTATAAGGCAGCCACCATCTCCAACAATTCCGGTTTATAAGCTGTTTTTGGACATATACTACGATGATTTTGGAACATTTAGGAATGTTTATCATTCGTTAGGAGGTGTTTATGTGCAGTTTGGAAATATGCCTGCCCGTCAAAGAAAGTTGCTCAAAAATCACTTTGTTCTCGGGTTTGTTCCTTTCGGTGGTAATTTCAATGAATTCATGTTGCCATTTATTTCTGAAATGAAAGAATTCGAACAAGGAAAATTAATGGAAGTGAATGGCCAAGATGCTTGGGTGATAGCCGGTTTAGGTGTCGTAACTGCTGATTTACCACAAGGGAATGACATGTGTGGTGTATTACGACATAATGCCAATAAAGGTTGCCGCACTTGTACAGCCTCTCGAGAATCACTTACCAACTTCTCTCAGGATGTACCAGCAACATCAAGATATCATCACATCACTGACGATCAATTTAAAGAGATATTTAACGAACCTGCTACCACAAGGCAAAGACGACTTTGTACTGAGTTTGGACTAAGAACAAGGCCTAGCATTTTGGATAGGCTGCTAAGAGAAAGGCATCTACAGACACCTCAAGATGTATATCATGCAACTGCTGGGAAGATTGGACGACTTCTTAAATTAACGTATGATCTTTGAATTTAATTAACTTTAGCTAGATATGTAACGAACAAAATCTTTTAATAAAGCTTTTTGATTTCCACAGGTGCGAATTATTTTCACAAAAAGGAGAGGACGAGTTTATCAAAGCCTGGAAGAACTTTGAGAAACCAAAAAAATGGTCTCGTTTGCCAAATCCAATTAGTCACAATGCTAGTTTCATGATGTCTGACTATCTTAGGCTCGCTATGATAATGCCTTTTATACTTAATAGTTTTTTAGAAACATCAAGCTTAAAGGAAAATGAATCCAGAAGCATTCTGCGACGAATTCAAGAATCACGCATTAACATGGCGAAAAATGTAATAATTGCTTGTTGGGTATATGTAGCAAAAACAATGAGGATGGTTTTTGAAAGCAAGTTTACATTAGATTCGTATGACGAATTACAAAAATGCCTTGAAGAAGAAATGAAAATTCTTCCAAAGGTACAATTATTCATAATTCTTATATAATTTTTTATTTTTATTTATCAATATATAAAATATTATTTAATAATGTGGCTTTAGGTTTTCCCTGAATTTGCTAACTTACCAAACCTGCATATCAATATCCACTTGCTGGTGCATGCAAGGACTTATGGTACTCTTATGAACACTCAAGTTGGTATCAAAGAGATGGTGCATCAGATCTTTAAAGCAATGGTACCACGAACAAATTGCAAGAATGTCGAGCTAGACTTGTTAAAGCGGTATACTACGCTCTTTGCAATTCGTCATTTAGTAGATGGAGGCGCAGATCAAAGATTATCACAACCTTGTAGAGGTTTCGCTACTATGTCCTCAAATTTTAGAAATTTATTGACTAATTGGTATATTACTGAAGACAAGGTATCAAATGAACAAGAACCGGAAGAAAATGAAGAAGGTTTGTATTACAATTTTATAATAATAATATTTCCGCAATTATTAACGTAATTTTATTTATATAGCGATTTCATCTCCAGTGGATTTTATTACAAATATTATCTTAAAGAGGAGCTTGTCCCGTCAGGATCGTGAAAATATCATGAAAAATTTGCCAAATTTCAAATCTGAGCTGCTTCTTTCATTTATGGACATTGGACAAAAGTCAGCTCTTATATATTCTCAAATGGGCTGGTATGAATTGGCGACATACACTATGGAAGAAAGCGATGGCGTCTTTTCCAAAGTACATCTTCATATTGGTGACGTCGTAACAATACACGAGGAAGATAGTGGTGAATGTTATGCGATTATAAAAGGGATCTTCAAATACAAAGGCAATGATGATAAATATTATGCCTTTATTACAATTGATTGGTTTGACAATATTAACAGAATTCACAACGTATTGAAATGTCCTCTTTTTCGCATTCAGACAAGCCAAGACATTCGCTGGAGAAGAATCTTCCCGATATCAATAATTGACCACGTACAGAAAGTTCACTTTGTCTATGATACGAAAATTGATTTGTGGATAAAAAATAATTATTATTTTACGGCTATATAGCTTTATTAGTAATATTATGTTAATAAATTTACAATATAAATATAAGTTTATACTACGTTTACTCATTAAATTCATTATTGTTTTAACAATATCAAAATGATACAGTATCTTTTTTTTATTAAATAAATGCAACAATATCGTTTTGATATCGTTATGGTATCGTGACCGGTCCATTACTTATCACGTGATAACGTGACTTTGTATTGATTATCCAATCAAAATCATTGTTTGTTTGTTAAAACATTCGCACGACGGTTATTTCTACTCCATTCTCTACATTTTACTGTAATAACTTACATTTTAATATTGTCAGTCTATTTAAAATATTTCTTAATAATATTAACAATCATATACGCGTCTATTTTTTATTCCGGCGTAATCTCAACATTGAAAAATAGTTTATTCGACACCTTGACAGGTACGAAACAAAAAGTTATTTATAATAATATTAATTGTTTTACAAATTTTAGCTCTCGCTGTGCAAATATTGTTTAGAAATATTTTTTAACAATATAACAGAAATTCGGGATGTATTTTTTTATTTATTTATCTATTTATTATTATTTTTTTTTAAAAAAGAAAAATTTTTTAATAGTAGTGTATAATAATATTTGCGACGAAATTCGGACGAAATTCGGAATGTGCGCAAAGAAAGTTTCGGTATAGTATTATTTCCCCTCTTTTTTATACTTGGGAATGCGATTGTTCTAGCGTCATAATGATATCGTCACGTTGTTTTATATTAGCATTCGGAAAGAGAGATGTCTAAGTAATTTACCAGGCACGACCGTATCTTTAATTTCGCAGAAACTTGCGTCGTAATCAGAAACTTATCAATTCAACATTTTAAACAAGTTTCAAGATAATATTAGTGTCATAACGATATCGTCACGTTGTTTTATGTTAACCATCCGGTGAGAGAGATGCGAAACTTAATATTTTTTTTTTTTTTGTAAGAATATATGAATTTTCTTTTTTTCTTTTCTTTTTTTTTTGTAAGGAACGTTATAATAACGTTTCTTCTGTTTCTTTTAGGTTCATCAATTCAACATTTTTAACAAGTTTCAATATAATATTAGTGTCATAACGATATCGTCACGTTGTTTTATGTTAACCATCCGGTGAGAGAGATGCGAAACTTAATATTTTTTTTTTTTTTTTTTTTTTTTTTTTTGTAAGAAATGTTATATGAATTTTCTTTTTTTCTTTTCTTTTTCTTTTTTTTTTTGTAAGGAACGTTATAATAACGTTTCTTCTGTTTCTTTTAGGTTCAAGTGTTTCGGCTTAATTTAATCAGGTACGATCGTAACTTTAATTTCGCAGAGCTTGCGCCATAATCCAGACACTCTAATTCAACATTTTTAACAAGTTTCAATATAATATTAGTGTTGAACCGATATCGTCACGTTATTTTATGTCATCCTATCCAGAGATAGGGATATTCTTCCTTTAATTACCGTAATTCGCAATATTTAACAATTAAATAACAATTAAAACATCATAATTGTCATAATTGCATTATAAAAATATATATATATTAATTAATTAATAAACAAATTAATTTAAACCAATTAAAATTGATTTAATTTATTGAATGTATCTACTACGTTTCATTATCATCCTGATACAGTTTAAATGTCGTCACGATATTTCAATAAAATATTTAGCGATCTTAATGATACCATAACGACATAATTATAATATCCTAACGATACATTTTCAACAACTTCACGATAATATTAATTTTTAAATGATATCGTGACAATATATTAAATGATATCGTGACGATATATTTATGATAATCTTAACGATACATTTTCAACATCTTCACGATAACATCACAATTTCCATTTCAACATCATCACGACATCGAGACTATAAATCGATATAATATCAGAATGATATCAGAACGATATCAAATTTCAAATATCGCGAGGATATTGAAAAGGTATCGTTAAGATTATCATAAATATATCGTCACGATATCATTTAAAAAAATTGTGATGTTATCGTGAAGATGTTGAAAATGTATCGTTAAGATATTGTGGCGGATTTGAAGATTTCAGCAAAGTGATTCTGGTTCAGAATTTACTAACTCACAAATACGTGATTTTTTCCTTAATAGTATAGAAGTTATGATAAGATTTGGCAAACCTGAACGTTACAAACAGCAGTCATATGCAGAGAGGGCTATTCAGGCTATAGAGGAACCACTTCTCAAAAAAATGATAGCATAGGAACTAAAAACTGGTGAGACATCAGTAGAATGGTCTAAAAACTTTCATGATATAGTAAGATTAATAGATGAACAGTGGCAAAGAGATCTGCCTAAAATCCCAGAAGGTCCACCTAAAATCGATAAAAATACAGAATTACTGTTAGAGGGGATACAAGTTTAAACTAAACTTCTTAAACCTATATCAGTACTTGAAAAAAAAATACATGGTAAGTTTAGAACAGGAGACATTAAATGGAATCCAAAAGTTTGTATAATTAAAAAACTTATCCTTTCTCCTGAACAACTGCCTACATATTTACTTGATAGACCACATGGCAGGTTAGGAGTATTTAGATGTGCATATACTAGAAAAGAATTACAAGTCATTTCTATTAACAAAAAACCTCCACCTGATTCAGTCATAAGGAGACAGCCAGAAAGATATATACCTGAGAAAATTCTTAAGCATCGTATTAGAAAGGGTCAGCTCCAGTACTTAGTCAAATGGGAGCGCTATTCAGAAGACGAATCTACATGGAAACCAGCTGATAGATTACAAGAAGACGTTCCAAATCTAATACGTATTTATAATGATACAAAATAGATATTATATTTTTTTTTTGAAATATCCTTAAAATTGTAATTAAAGATAAAGGTATAATAAAGTAAATCATATAATAAATATTCGAATTTATACATATCCATTATATACTAAAAAATGTATACTGATATTGCTACATTCTTAGTTGTATCCCCAAGTGAGTAGAAAATTGGCTAAATGCCCCAATCAAGAAAACTAGCCACACTGTAAATGCTTCAATCAAGAGAACAGATATATTTCAGATACATGAAATTGCTCGTAACATCATATATTATCTTGATCAGCTTGCTATTGGAAAGTTATAGTAGATTATAAAAATAGTGATGAAGAATTAAAACATGCTTTTAAAAAATATTTAGGTAGAAATAGAGCTCTTAAAGATTCTCTATACAAAAAATTTATAGATTTGGCTAATAAAAAAGAAAAAGCCTTTGCGTATCAGATAGAGATAGAAAAAATTATGTTACAATGTGGATTTGTATATAAGAAAGAAAAAGAAAAAAAGGATCGTATAATTAATAATATCAGAATGCTAGCTGATGGGTTAGACCCTTATGACATCCCAGTATTTCATGGTGAACCAGAAGAACCAATTTGGCAATCAAATTACTGGGAAGATGAAGATCCAGACGATCTTGCAAACTGGCAATCAGAGTACTCAGAAGATCCAAGTAATGATTCAAGTGATTCTGATGAAGATCCAGACTACCCTTATTAAATAAATCTAATTTTATATTTTTTTATGTTCTATTTGCATCTAGAATTATAGGAATAAAATAGTCCTTATTATTGCATGTAAGGGTGATATGCTTTCTAGATTCATGAACATCATAATTATACCTTTTAAGACATGCTTGACTAAGGATGGTCATCAGTCCTAGAAGACCACGATCTTACGATCCTACACCTTAAAAAGACGGACCATTCCGTCTTGGTATAGGACTGTGGTCTTTCAGTTCTGTATCATATATAATAAGACCGTCAGTCTTTTTAAGGACCGCAGTCTTTTTAGGACTGATCGGTCTTTTCCTTTTTTACAAATAAAAAACTTTTTCTTTTTTTCCTTTATTTAAAAAAAAAATAAATGCAAATAAAAATTACCAAATTTCAAAATGTATAAATATATATAACTTAAAATATTTTAAGTTAATGAATTAGGGTATTTTTTCAAAAAAATATAGGCGTATAAGTGGAGAAAATTGATTATCATTATTTTATTTATTTGTGATTTTAAAATTGGTCAGTCTTTATATTTTTTTATAAAGATCTTTATTAAATTAATTCGTGATCCGTATAACAATCGGAGAAAATTAAGGAAAAACAATAAAAACGTTTTTTGCGATTACGTCGTGATCACTTGATCCAATGTCAATAAACTTTTTTTTTAATGTGTAGCCTTACGCCCTCTACAAAACAAAATAAAGATCATCAAAATTGGACCAATAGAACGTGAGATAATCGCAAAACCAATTTTTTCCGAGGCATATCGGATTCTAATATTAGAATCTGATATGCCCCGGAAAAAATTGGTTTTGCGATTATCTCACGTTCTATTGGTCCAATTTTGGCAATCTTTTTTTTAATTTGTAGAGGATGTAGAGAGCTATATGACATAAAGCTTTCATCGAGATTCAATCATTAGATCACGATGTAATCGCAAAAAACTTTTTCATTTTTTTTCCCATAATTTTCTCCGATTGTTATCCGAATCACAAATTAATAGCTATATTTAATATATAAATCGTTTATTATATGAAGACTGATATGAGGACCGGTCAGTTCTCGAGACTGGTTCTATTACGCTACAAGAAAATGAAAGACTATGGTCTGGTCCTACAAGTCCTGGAACTGGCCGGTTCAGAACTGAATAGGACTGGTAGGACTGATGACCATCCTTATGCTCGGCTCAAACCAATCTCTTTATGCTTATATCCTTTTAGGATTACAAGATCTTCTTTAATAATACAACCTGGTAAAAGCTCTATTGATACATTTTTTACTATACCAAGTGTCTTACTTGGCCTTGACGCATCAGTAATATATGCTTTATAGATTTATCAGCTTTTAGTTTTAGTTCTGAAATTGCTTCTTCTTGAATAAAAGAGACATTAGCACAGGAATCGGCTAGACACTGAATATCTATTCTATTTACATTTCCATTTATAGCCAAAAGATCCTTAGAATTTTCCAACCAAGCAACATCAATATCCATAGTCATTGAACCCAAATATTCCTCTTGTACTTTTAGTTATTCTTGCGAAGCGCTTTCATAATTTTCTAATATTTTATAGACGATCTCTTGAATAATCTTTCTGATATCAGTAAGTTTTAGGAGATTTATAAGCTTCGTTTTAGTAAAGTTTGTTGGTGGAATTTTTACCACTTTAGTCAATTTAGATGTCAATTTAGATGCAGGGTTAGGGTTTGACATCTTACTTTTATTTGAAACTATCTTTTTTTTAGATAAGCATAATTTCTCCATTCTTATCTTGAACTAACTCTATAGGTACACCTCGAATGGCATTAGAAGTATCCATAGGATCATCATGATCATTCAAGAAAAGTTCACGCATTGCCTTATTTAACTCTACATCTTTACGCCTTTCTCTAGTTTTTGTGATTTATAGGAGCAGATCCACTTATTATATCAAATATCTGTTGTAAATACTTATCATCATTTCTATCTTCATCAAATGGATTAGGACCTTCATCGGGATATGAATTCTGTACATAAAATTCCCAATTATCACGATATTGAGGCTTAGGTTTAGGCTTAGGTCTATAAACAGGCTTTACATCTTAAGCCTTAAGACTTTCTTGCAATTGATGAATTTAGAATTGAAAAGTTTCAGCCTGTTGTTGCAATAAGCAACTCATTTTTCCTTAGGTAACTGCATGATGTTGGACTGGTTTTAATATAACTGGCTTCTGACTAATTGGTGGCAATTGCTCTGGAATAATTTGTCTATCCCTCTGATACTGTATATTTTCTTGTCTTTCTCTACCAATACGTAATTCAGCCTTTCTTTTTTCAACTCGTTCAAGAAGACCTACCAATTCTTCTATATCTCGTTCAGCACCAATCCTTTCAGCCTCAATAGCACAATCATCATTCAGACCACTTAGAAATTGATTAACTAAAACATCATTACCATAGCCTAATAGCTTAGCACTTTTTCTAACTTTATCATAGAAATCTCGAACAGGCATGTTTTCTTGAAAAAGATTGCTAAATCTTAACTGACGTCTAGCATTCTGCTGTGTAGGAAATTCATTGCGCATTTAATTAAAACATAACAGGGATAGGCTGGGATTATATATGGTTGACCGACACCTGCTCCACCAGCAATTGCTACACCTACTCCAGCTGCACCACCAACAACATTGTGGTTAAGAGGGTCATTAGTAAACTCCATACCAGCACGATTTAGCCAAATATCTCTATTCCCTTCTATTGCATAATCAGGCCAGACATTAGTAACTAGACATTAGTACCTACACTACCAGGTGTCATAATATTTCTTGCACCAGAAGGGTTAACCCATATATTTACTGGACAATTAGCAGCATTACCAGCCAAAGCCTTAAATGCTGCCTCATCACCATGTGCAGCATGAAGAAAAATATTTCTAAGCTTAACTCTCTTTCCTAAAATATTACTATCATACCATCTGGCGGCTGAACCAGTTAAGCAAGCACGAAGTATACCTATAGCTTTCTCCCAACCTGCTGGATTACTGGCAACAGCCGATGGATCAATTCCAATACTATGAATATAGCCCTTATATAACTCAAAAAATCTCTTAAGATCATCATCATCATTTTTAGCAAAAACTGGCATTCCTATTGCAATGGTAGCCATATTATTTGTGGATTATCTGAATGAAGATTGTTAACTATGGGTCCAGCTTGTCTAATTCGAAACCACTGCACCTGAATTCTAAGAGTAGCCAATTGTGCTTGCATTCTATCACGAATTCGTCCCAAGTTTCTAGATATAAGTCATTTTATTGCAAGTTGGTATATTAATCTATTATTTCTTTGTTGCAAAGTATCCCTAATTCTTCTTTGCCGTACTTGCTGATCTTGTAATTGATTAGCTTGATCATGATTTGCATTTACCAGATGGTTTCTTTCATTTTCTATACCATTCCTTTCATTTTGACATACAATAAGACGTTGTCTAATACCATGAATCTCACGTTCTCTAGCATTGGTCACTTCTTGCAAATACTTTAATAAGCCAGTCAAAGTATCAAGCTCTTCCCTAGTTTGTCTTGCTCTTTCTTCAACCTGTATACCATGAGCTATAATCAATCCAATAATATGCTTAATCTTGTGATTAATATTTATAAAATTTAGTGTAACAGTCATTTGACTATTTACCAGCAGGGCATCTGCATTATTCTTAAGTACATTAATTAGTTGATTAATATCTATTGCTACTAAATATGCTGGAGAGATACCTGTAGGATCAGTGGGAACATATGCCATTTTGAATATACTACACACTATATACTACTAATTGCTTAAAATGGACTTATATGTGTATAATTTAGATGAATATAGTAGTGTTACTAGGCAAGAAAATGAATATATTCCAATACGACACTTTCATCTTGCTGTAGTTGGTAGCTCAGATTCTGGAAAGACTACTATGCTTATTAATTTGTTAATAGGAAATGCAAAAGCCAAAGAAGATGGGACTCAATATATTCTTTGTGATAAAATAGTTCTTATTGGTAGATATTTAGACGAACCTAAATGGCAAATAGTAAAGGATTTCTTTAATAATGATGAGAGTGTAACATTCGAAGCAATCTCATATCACCAAATGCCAGATGTAGAAGACTTTGATCCCAAAATTGCTACTGTAGTTATATTTAAGGATTTAATGGATGCCTTTAAAAATATCCAAGAAAAAATAACTGGCTACTTTACTCATGGACGATACAGAAATATTTCAGCTATTTATGTAGTCCAAAGATTCTATGCTATTCCAAAAGCAATTCGAGAAAATGTAAATTATATTTCTCTATATAGTGAGCATGACAGTTTAAGTGATACAAAGCGTATCATTAGACAATATACTAATGAATCAGATTCTCTTGCTCCAATAATTGATGAACTAACTTTAAGTAGAGAATTTATAGTATTTGACTTGAGATATTCTAAAACTGATTCCCTATCAATTAGAGTTTGATGGGATACTAGCCTTAGAACTATTATGGAATCATCCAATAATGATTCTAGAATGATCACGTATTCATCTAAGATTGATCTAAGATCATACAAAAATGATTCTAGAATGATCACAGATTCATATAAGATTGATTTAAAATCATCCAAGAATGATTCTAGAACAGTTTTAGAATCATCCAAGAATGATCTTAGTCAATTTACTTCTTATAGACAGAAGGCAATAGCTGAAGCTAAAAGAATAATTTGTTAGAGGAATTTGCCCAGAACTTTCCTTTTCCTAAGGAACATAAACTTTACTTGAAACAAGACTTATCGAAGGCAAAAAATTCAGATATTTGGGCTAAATATGTTTTTAGAGAAGCTTATGGAATAAATGATCGTATTCTTGGAGATGAGTATAAGAAATTCCTATCTCAAGTTAAGAATATATATGTTACTAGAGATAACTTCCCAGTATCAGTATCATCTTTTGATCGATATAAAGAACTTTTGAATGAGCGTCCTCTAAGTGATAAAAAAATAATAGAAGACATTGAAGCACTTCTAAAACTATTCAATGATAGCTTAATAAAGAAGCCCATTTTGCAGGTAGGAATCAATAGTCTATTCCATTCTTTTAAAAAAAAGCTCAAGCAACTCTTCTCTAGTCGCATTTATAGATATAATACTTTTTTTCCTGCCATCTACTACTATTCTTGACATTTTCGTTACTAGGCCAAGGGCCCTCAATGCACGGGAAATAAAGTTTTTGCTTAATGGATTATTCACTCTATCACAATATATATCATAAAATATGGCAAAAGGTTCATTTATCCCTTCTTCTGTATATAAATCAAATAATAATCGATATAAAACTTTTTCCCCTACATCTCTATCCAGACCATTAATTTGTTTGAGTAACCAAATTTTAATCGATTCAAATTCTTTTGGTACAGAGAGATCATAAAACTCTAACTGATACTCATAATCTCAAGTAAAGGCAAAAGTAAGTTCATCATCTTGTGAAACACATCTAAATATTTTGATTACATCAGGAAATTTTATAGGGTGAAAAATTGCGTAAGTTTATAATTTTATAAGTTTACGAAAGTTTATGGCATAATATTTTGAAAAATTTCGAAATATTACATAAGTTTACAATTTCGTAAGATTTATGTGATATTACGGTCAAAATATTATGCAAGTTTTCAATATTGTAAGATTTATGCAATATTATGGTCAAAATATTCTGCAAATTTATGAAACTGTAAACCTGCGTAATATTACGATTGAAAATATTTTGAAAATTTACAAGTCTGTAAACTTGCGTAATATTACAGTTGAAATATTTCGAAAATTTACAAGGTAATATTACGGTTGAAATATTTTAAAAATTTACGAGACTGTAAACTTACGTAATATTATGGTTAAAATATTTTAAAAATTTACGAGACTGTAAACCTGCGTAATATTACGGTTGAAATATTTCAAAAATTTACGAGAATGTAAACCTGCGTAATATTACAGTTGAAATATTTCAAAAATTTACAAGACTGTAAACCTGTGTAATATTACGGTTATAATATTTCAAAAATTTACGAGATTGTAAACCTGCGTAATATTACTATTTGATCGTTAAAGCTGCGTATGCAGTAGAACATATACAAGGGGCATGTAATACTATTGAATAATCAAAAATAATATAAACACCTTTTCTTTCCTTTTCTTTTAAGTTTGGGAAAGCAAATTTATTTTTATTTACGAATTTTTTATTATTTACAATTTTTATATTAAAAATTAAAGTAAATTCTAATTTTTATTATAACTTGATAAAAAATACACATTTGATACTTGTTCGCTACTATTTTATAAAATAGTACCCAGGCTGTACGGCGTGAACATCAGTATCAGTCACAGTCCAAAAAAAACGTGAGTCTCTAGCCGATATTTGGTACAGACTAGGCCTAGCTACTCACTTAATAAATAAAAAATAAAAATAATTATCTTTTACGATATATAGGTAAGTTTCTCCTTCTCTTACGATCATTACGCGTGACTAAAATTAATCAAATTTATCAAATTTAAAACATGAACGTAAATATTAATTATAAATTTTATTATGGTATAATTACCCAGCCTCTTCCAAAATCTCATTCTAAATTCGCAATAATATTTTTGGCCAGTACGCATCCACAGCCGCCACCCATAATTTCTATTATGATAAAGGACATAGTTCTAAATATCAAAATCAATTTGAATATTCGATAAATACATTTAATTTATATGAATGTAATTTTATTTATTTACTTACATGGTAATTCCTGACGAGGCTCCTTCACTTTTGGCTGCACTGTTGCCCAGAAACCCTCGTACAAAATATTCTATTTATTCTGATTCAATTAAATGGATTGGTTAATTTGAATTTAAATTCTAACAATCTGCGCACCTTTTTCCGCTGATCACTCTGTCCATTTTTTAGCTAACACTTTTTTCATAAAAACTTATAGTTTTCCCTACCCAAACGTCCTCGAATATGCCTAATAACGTTGCTAGACGAGGCCGCGGCTCCTTTAATCCTAATAGTAGGAAAGCCAGCCGCCAAGAACGAAGAAATAACAATAATAACTCTGATAACTCTGGTTCTGACGGTGAGAACACCGTTCAGCAAAAACGTACTCGAACCACCTCTGACAACACTATGGATGAAGACTACGTTGCCAGCCCAACGGCTGACGTTGAAGTAGAAGGTCCCTCTTCTCCTCCTAAAGAAAATAATACTGCTTCGACTTCTCTCTCCTCCCATCCGAATATGGCTGCGGCTCTTTCTGCGCCTAACGATAACGCGTCTGATAGACTCAACGCGTCCATGCATGCTAGAACAACGACTCCTGCATCCCCCCTTAACGCGTCGCCTGATATGGCTACTGAAATTGATCCTCCGGCTGATCAATTCCTTGTTCAATCTCCAACCTTTTCTATCGACAGAAATGATTTTCAAGCTGCGGCTGCCCCCAACTCAGCCCCTGAAACCCTAAAGAATTTCACTACCAATAAGGCATTGATTGATGCCGTCAACAATACCTTTTTAGAAATGTACGAATCGTACACCGGTAAAGCTAGAATGACTGGTTCTGGTGATGCCAAACGCCTCGTTATTCATTTCCAATCCAAGGAGGCCCGTGATGCCTGCGTTGGTGCTGCTCACCAACAGTTCCCGGATCTTGTATTTCATGCCCACGATCCTAAGCAGCTCCGGAGTGATGAGGACCTCCGAGCCATCCAAGTTACTGATATTCCTTTCTTCCTAACCAAAGACAATATTATGTCTTATTTCAAGAAATTCGGTAACATTCAATCCTGTCGAGTTTACTCCAGGAAAAATGCCAAAGTACAGCAAGCCAGAATTGTCTATGATTCTGCCCTTTCTATCACTCGCTTTGACACCCAATGGGCCGTTTACTGCTTCTCCACCTGCCTCCGGGTGACTCCGTGTCACTACACAGTTGATCAGAAATCCTCCCGCCGAGCCTTTGTTGCTACGCTCACGCAACTACCTCCTAACACCAAAGATATCGACCTGGCTCCTCTCACAAGAGATCTTGGTGCTAAGGCTGTCAATGTTCCCCTTTCCCTAAACTCCTATAAACCTAAACGTTGGGCTTATGTCACGTTCAATTCTCAAGAAACCATGGATGCCGCTATGGAACAAATCATTGGTTTCCGAGGCCAAACATTACAATGGAACCTCCCTGACAATACCAATAAACTTTGCCACAGATGTGGTAAATTAGGCTGCGCCCCCTCTCAGTGCCCAAGCCGCCAAGATCGAGGTCGATCTAGGGGAAGGAACCCAGTGGCTGCACTTAAAGAACGATTCAATATCAACCAACCTGCTAGAACTAAAGCGCGTTCACGCTCAGGTTCTCGTTCGCGCTCGCACTCAAAAGGTCCTGGTGACTCTCAATCCTCCCAGCCACGAAAACCCTCGGCTAACACCCAACTTAATAACAATCCTCGCCGGGATCGCTCTAAATCCAATGATAAACGTGACCGTTCAGTATCTTTTTCTACGGTCTTGCGTTCTCCCCCTCCTCTTTCGACCCCCAATCAAGCTACAGTTATGTCCCCTCACGAGGCTGCTAATATTTTATCCTTGTTGAAATCTCTCCAACAGGACATGGCTGACGTTCGGGATCGTATCACAGCCTTAGAACTCAACGATAGACGTATGAGTCATATTGAACAACACCTCGGTCTGCTACCCCCGCCTGATATCCCGACCACTAGTCAAACTTCTGAGATGCTCATAGACGCACCGGCTATACCTGCTCCTACTGTTAAGCAGGTCTCTCCTCGACTCGCTGTTTCACCCGTACAAACGACTCTCAACCCCTTATCTCCTGGTTTCATTCCCTCGCGACCAGTTAGAGCTCCCATCTCCGCTCCAGTAAATATCCTTGATATCTCCTCATCGTCTCCTACTTCTCATATGGCTCCCCCCTCCACCCAAACTCACGACGAAATTCAAGCTATTAATGCGAAGCATTCAGCTATTGAAAACAAATTGGATATGCTCGCCAATTCTATCAGCGGTTTCATTGGATCCATTGCTTCCTCTTCATCTTCCCCGAACTCAGCTGATAACGCTGGTTCTAATTAATTGTTCTCCTTTTCACATCTTCCCCGTCTGATTTTATCATAGTGTTATAATGACGGACAATACTTTTGATTATGATTCCTTTGTACGCAATCCCCCCAACCCCATAGACATTGATGACCTTACCTTACAAGATTCTTTATTTTCTTCTATTTCTCCTTCACTCTCCCCTAACAATTCCTTTAATATTTCTTCTCTCAACATAAACGGTCTTAAGATGTTTCACAGAATAAGATCGAGTTATTAAATGATCTCTTTTCCCTTAAACACATCTCTTTTGGTGGTGTCGTTGACACTCACATACATCCTAAACAAATGCATTTTTTGTCTAAAAGACTTCCTAATTATACTGTTTTTTCCTCTGTTTTGGATACTTCCCAACATGTTCGTTCTTCCGGGGGTGTCTCCCTGTTTATTGAAAATTCTTTGGCTTCTCATGTACACACTTATACCTCACTTTCCTCGCGCTTGCTTTCTGTTGACCTATACTTTAAAGGCAACATCAAGCTTCGCATTTTTGTTGTTTATATCCCCCCCCCTTCTGATCAATCCTTGCGCAATGATACTATCGACCTCCTTATTTCCGCCCTATCGGACGCTAAACGATTAGGTTTTCACCACGCAGTTTGTGGCGATTTTAATATGCACCTAGATCAATTCTACCCTATATTTTTTAATCAACCTCAAATCGCCTTCAAGCGTATCCATCGTCTTTTTAATTTTCTTTTATCAAATGGATACGTCGACTTTACCCCTGTTAATTTTTCTTCTACTTCTTTGGGCACCTTTCATCATGCGGATATTATTTCCCGCATTGATTATGTCTGGTCCTGTCCCCTTCTTAAACGATTTTTACTCACCTCTGTCATTTTTGACGTGCGTGATCTCAGCCTTTCTGATCATAATCCTGTTGTTACTTATTACGATTCCTCCTTTTTATCTTCTTCTCTTAAGCCAGCACGTGCTCGGCAGCTTCAACGACGTTCTCGTCGTATATTCTCCTTTGATTCAGTTACCCCCACGCAATGGGAGGACTTTTCTGCTCATGTTGACAATCTATGTAACATTTCTTCTGTTGAATTTACCTCTTGGCTAAGGTTGCTTGCCGAAACCCATCTGGCCTAACGCGAAACGCCGAAACTCATACATAGTGCCGAAATGCCGAAATGCCGAAATGCCGAAACTGCCGAAACTGCCGAAACTGTTTCGGCATTTCGGCATTTCGGCATTTCGGCAGTTTCGGCAGTTTCGGCAGTTTCGGCATTTTGACATAGTTTCGGCATAAGTAATACTAATATTTTAATAGAGTTTCGGCATATTTTCGTCATGTTAATAGTATCTGACAGATAAAATTTATTTTTTAAAATTTAAATTATTTATTGTATTTATTATACGTAATCCAATGATAAAAACTAGCAATTAAATTCAAATTTATCACTAAAGAAATAAAATCCCAGTTAAAAAAGTTCACCATTTTATTTTTATTTTATTTAATTTTGATAAAAAAAAAAATATTGATACTTGTTCGCTACTATTTTAAAAAATAGTACCCAGGCTGTACGACGTGGACGTCAGTATCAATTCACAGCCCAAAAAAATGTGAGTCTCCAGCCGATATTTGGTACGGACTGGGCCTAGCTACTCACTATAAAATAATATAATAAAATTAATAAATTATCTTCGGTGACGATACGTAGGTAGGTTTCTTGCCCTTCTACGATCGTGTCGCGTATCTAAAATAAATTGGTTAATTTAAGATGTGAATAAACTTTAATTATAGAAATTTTATAATTACCTCGTCTTTCCCAAAATCTCGATCTAAATGTGCGATAATATCTTGCTCCGATACGCGACCATCTTCTTCCAGGGACACCGCTACGATAAAGGCAAAAACTCTAAATATCAAAAAACGAAATAATATTTAGTTAAATATTTTCAATTTTAAGCAAATATTTTTTTTTGCCATTATATTTTTCATACATGGTATTCCCTGAGAAGATTCCTCCATTTTTGGTGGCATCGTTGTGCCGTGAACCTCGAAGTTCTAAAATGACGATTTAGTCTGATTCAAACGAACGAATTAGTTGGATTAAAGATAATAATTCTATTTTTAACATATTTTAACATATTAAATATTATACATATGAACCTTCTTGCGATTGACCTCCAGAATCTCGATCGATCTCTCCCGTATTCGTTATGAAATTCGTCATTTCTTCTTCTTCTTTCTTCCACCAAGTAATCGGTGTATTCATCGAACCATTGAATAGGACGAGAGTGGCGACGAGGCTGGCGATGGGGCTGGCGATGAGAGTGACGATGGGGCTGGCGATGAGAGTGACGATGGGACTGGCGATGAGAGTGACGATTGGGCATATTTACAAAATTAAGATGTGAGGAAAAACGCAAAAAGAATGAGATGAGTAAATCGTAAAATATCCTTTTATAAATAAAATTTGGACAATTCCTTTTTGTTCCCTTTCTTCAAAATACTGATTTATTAGTTTGCATCATTAAATTTAAATATCATCCTTAAAATAATAAATCTTTGTTTATTCTCTTTGTTCTTAAAAAAAAATCATTTTTTTTAAAAAAAAATCGGAATATTTTGTACATCCCTTAAAAAAAATAAAAAAATCAGTGCATAATACATACAATGTGATTTGTATAAAAAAGTCATCTTGCATCGTTAAACAAATACCGATATAAAATTACTAATCATCATCCCTGTGTGATAAAATTTAATTGTTAACTTCTTTCTCTTTCTTTAGAGCACACATTGAACACGAATCAACACAAATTTAACAAAATTTGGCTAAAACGAGCGAAATTTTACCAGAATTATCAGCACAAATCGAACACAAATCGAACACAAATTGAACAAGATCGAAAGAGTTCGTTTGCATCACGTCGGTGTTGTTTAAATTTCGTCACACAAAAATTTTTAATTTAAACTCTTAAATAAATCAATATAATTATAAACTTATTTACAAATTTACTTTATTAATAAAAGAATTATTGTTATAATGATTTCCTAAAAATAAAGAAAAAATTATTCTTCTTCATCTACATCATCTACATCGATGAATTCATTCAATAAATCCTCTACATTATAATCAAAATTTCCTCCCCCATCGCTTTCTTGTTCGCTTTCTTGCTCATCATCATTGCCATCATCTGTATTAATTTTTTCGTATTCTTCTTCAGATTCATCTAAAATGTCGTCCGGGATCTCTCCAATTTCTTCAATTATTAATTTGTGTGACAAATCAACAAATTTATCGATCCATACATGTTCTATTAGGACAACACAATTATCTGAAGGAACTGTAATTTGATTAGGTAAACTTTCATTTGATAAAACATCACATTCATCATCATCATCATTAGTTTCTGCCAGAGCCTCTGCAATTCGAATGTTCATTTCAGTTTCGCTAATACGAGTATCATTTTTTTCTATACCATAAAAACCAAGCTCTTTCTTAGCATTGGACTTCCAATGCATGATCATTTTAGCCATGGATTCTAGTCGACTTATATTCAAATTTAAACGCCGATCATTAAATAGCCAGCCAAGTGTTGAGAATCCTCGTTCGCAACTTGCGGAATTTGGACAAATCGCTAATAGATGGCGAGCGACTCTTGGGAGGCTGTTCGGTCGAGGGTCAGTATCGATCAAATTCCACCAATTTAGAGGATCGTCTAGAGAACAAGATTCATCAAGATCAAAGGGTGGTTTATTATCACGGTAGTCCTTAATTTGCTCGCATAGAGCCCTGGATTCTTTAAGATCAAATCCTAACCTTTTACCAATTGTAGTAGCGCACCTCACGATCCTTGAATAAGCTTTGGCTGTGAGAGGCTTACTCCTAAATCGGGGATCTAGGAAAAAGCAGGTTATATATTTGTCATCATCGAACTCTTTGAATCTTTCGTTCATCACGTTGAAACAATGGTTACGGAAGTTTTGATTAAATGATTTGGGTAATTGTTTCAAAACTGCTGATAGTCTTATCAAACTTAAAAAACAATCTCCAAGCGTCGCTGATCTTGATTCTAAAGCCAAGACGGCTTTTCTCAATGGATTTAAAACGAATGAAAGAATTCGTAAATCGGAAAAAAAATTCCGTGTTTGGATAACACGTTTGACCTTATCGTTCAACAAATTACTTTCATTAGTAATAATTTGTTCTAGTACTGGTTCCAACCTAATTACCGAATCTACTGATTCGCTAGCCGTTGTCCATCGCGTCTTACAATATAACTTAATGCCTCCTCCATGAATACTATTCTCTTTGATGAGTTGTGTGAGTTTGGCTCCAGCTTGATGGGAATTTTTAAAAAATGAAGCTAATGTATTAACTTTTCGTAATAAACGATCTCCAAAACTTTCTTTAAGTATATCACACGCGATAAGATTGACCGCATGTGCTATACATCGTACGTTTTCGATGTTAGGGTATTTCTCTTCAATAATTTTGCGTGCATTCCGAACGTTTGAGGCATTATCGGACACAATAGCCGATATTTTATTCGGGCCGATCCTTTCAATTATTTCTCCAATCACTTCGGCTACGTAATTACCTGTATGCGAATGTTCTGACAAATCTTGAAGTTTATACAAATACTCTTCTCTCGACGGAGTCATAATAACAAAATTCCATATAGAACGATGAGTGGGGGACGTCCAACCATCGAACGCTAAATTATATTAATATTAATATTATTACTTAAAAACACATTAAGAATATTGTTTTAAAAAAGTATAAAAAAAGTATTAAAAACCTAAAGTCAAATTAGCTCCATTTTCAATGACGGATGTGACAGTTGAGTTCACCATTGATAATTCCCGCTCAAGTAACTGATCTGACAAAAATTCTCTGGTTGGCAGCTCATACGAAGAATTAAGCTCCTTTACAAAGTTAATAAAAAAAGGGTGCTCGACTATCCGGAATGAAATACCACATGCAACGAAAAATTTAGCCAAGGCACGATTAATCCTAGTTACTCTACCATCAGGAATTTTTGTGGAATCATGGTAGTCTGTAATATTTAACTGATTACTCCCAACAATTTTTCTTTTTTATTAACTTTATCTTCACGCTCTAATATTTTATTCAAATATTTTCTAACAATGGGTCCTGGAGCTTCCGAGCAGTGGTTCGCAAAGTGCTCTTCAAGTTTTGATATATCACCTCGTGACCATGAAAAATTACAATATTTACAAGTGGCATGATATTTTCCTGAACCAACGGGATTTCCTCTAATAGCATCCTCCCAGGTAGAGCTGGGAGGCCTACCACCTTTATTTTTATTTTTTTCTAAGTCTAAAGTGCTGGTCATATTGAAATGTGTATAAAGTTTTTTTATTTTGTACGTGTTTAAGTAAAAAAAGTAATGCAAGGCAAACACGAAGTAATTTAAAAAATCCATAACAGATAATCATATGATTTGGTTCAAATTTCAAGGTATAGCCGTAACAGTTGGGGATTATAACAGTAAAATGATAAATAAAAAAAGGAGTTAAAGGAGTTAAAGGACGAAAAGTAACTGATTATCTTTGATATTAATGATGTCAGATCATTTCCTGAATGACCGTCAGATATGATTGGTTGTGTGTCATGTGGTGGCTGAATTTTATTTTGTTACACTAATTACATTATTAGAAAAATGAAACTATGCCGAAACTATATTAAAGTATTAATATATATTATGCGAAACTATGCCAAAATGCCGAAACTGTTTCGGCATTTCGGCAGTTTCGGCAGTTTCGGCATTTCGGCATTTTTGGCTGCTTGCCGAACCTAGTTTCGCCAGTTTCGGCAGTTTCGGCATGCCGAAACTCACTAGTTTCGGCAAGCAACCTTACTCTTGGCACGTTAATCGTATGTGTGAATATTTACACACTAACATTATTGCTGGTGCCAATGCTCTCCTGCCGCACGAACTGTTTGGCAATGACCATATCCCAAAACTCCCCAAAGACTTAGAAACCCTAATACAGCATTATCGTTTCCTTAATCGTGTTCTTCACTCTGTTAGATTTAAGGTTGCTTGCCGAAACTAGTGAGTTTCGGCATGCCGAAACTGCCGAAACTGGCGAAACTAGGTTTCGGCAAGCAGCCAAAAATGCCGAAATGCCGAAACTGCCGAAAACTGCCGAAATGCCGAAACAGTTTTCGGCATTTTGGCATAGTTTCGGCATAATATATATTAATACTTTAATATAGTTTCGGCATAGTTTCATTTTTCTAATAATGTAATTAGTGTAACAAAATAAAATTCAGCCACCACATGACACACAACCAATCATATCTGACGGTCATTCAGGAAATGATCTGACATCATTAATATCAAAGATAATCAGTTACTTTTCGTCCTTTAACTCCTTTAACTCCTTTTTTTATTTATCATTTTACTGTTATAATCCCCAACTGTTACGGCTATACCTTGAAATTTGAACCAAATCATATGATTATCTGTTATGGATTTTTTAAATTACTTCGTGTTTGCCTTGCATTACTTTTTTTACTTAAACACGTACAAAATAAAAAAACTTTATACACATTTCAATATGACCAGCACTTTAGACTTAGAAAAAAATAAAAATAAAGGTGGTAGGCCTCCCAGCTCTACCTGGGAGGATGCTATTAGAGGAAATCCCGTTGGTTCAGGAAAATATCATGCCACTTGTAAATATTGTAATTTTTCATGGTCACGAGGTGATATATCAAAACTTGAAGAGCACTTTGCGAACCACTGCTCGGAAGCTCCAGGACCCATTGTTAGAAAATATTTGAATAAAATATTAGAGCGTGAAGATAAAGTTAATAAAAAAAGAAAAATTGTTGGGAGTAATCAGTTAAATATTACAGACTACCATGATTCCACAAAAATTCCTGATGGTAGAGTAACTAGGATTAATCGTGCCTTGGCTAAATTTTTCGTTGCATGTGGTATTTCATTCCGGATAGTCGAGCACCCTTTTTTATTAACTTTGTAAAGGAGCTTAATTCTTCGTATGAGCTGCCAACCAGAGAATTTTTGTCAGATCAGTTACTTGAGCGGGAATTATCAATGGTGAACTCAACTGTCACATCCGTCATTGAAAATGGAGCTAATTTGACTTTAGGTTTTTGATACTTTTTTTATACTTTTTTAAAACAATATTCTTAATGTGTTTTTAAGTAATAATATTAATATTAATATAATTTAGCGTTCGATGGTTGGACGTCCCCCACTCATCGTTCTATATGGAATTTTGTTATTATGACTCCGTCGAGAGAAGAGTATTTGTATAAACTTCAAGATTTGTCAGAACATTCGCATACAGGTAATTACGTAGCCGAAGTGATTGGAGAAATAATTGAAAGGATCGGCCCGAATAAAATATCGGCTATTGTGTCCGATAATGCCTCAAACGTTCGGAATGCACGCAAAATTATTGAAGAGAAATACCCTAACATCGAAAACGTACGATGTATAGCACATGCGGTCAATCTTATCGCGTGTGATATACTTAAAGAAAGTTTTGGAGATCGTTTATTACGAAAAGTTAATACATTAGCTTCATTTTTTAAAAATTCCCATCAAGCTGGAGCCAAACTCACACAACTCATCAAAGAGAATAGTATTCATGGAGGAGGCATTAAGTTATATTGTAAGACGCGATGGACAACGGCTAGCGAATCAGTAGATTCGGTAATTAGGTTGAACCAGTACTAGAACAAATTATTACTAATGAAAGTAATTTGTTGAACGATAAGGTCAAACGTGTTATCCAAACACGGAATTTTTTTCCGATTTACGAATTCTTTCATTCGTTTTAAATCCATTGAGAAAAGCCGTCTTGGCTTTAGAATCAAGATCAGCGACGCTTGGAGATTGGTTTTTTAAGTTTGATAAGACTATCAGCAGTTTTGAAACAATTACCCAAATCATTTATCAAAACTTCCGTAACCATTGTCTTCAACGTGATGAACGAAAGATTCAAAGAGTTCGATGATGACAAATATATAACCTGCTTTTTCCTAGATCCCCGATTTAGGAGTAAGCCTCTCACAGCCAAAGCTTATTCAAGGATCGTGAGGTGCGCTTACTACAATTGGTAAAAGGTTAGGATTTGATCTTAAAGAATCCAGGGCTCTATGCGAGCAAATTAAGGACTACCGTGATAATAAACCCACCCTTTGATCTTGATGAATCTTGTTCTCTAGACGATCCTCTAAATTGGTGGAATTTGATCGATACTGACCCTCGACCGAACAGCCTCCCAAGAGTCGCTCGCCATCTATTAGCGATTTGTCCAAATTCCGCAAGTTGCGAACGAGGATTCTCAACACTTGGCTGGCTATTTAATGATCGGCGTTTAAATTTGAATATAAGTCGACTAGAATCCATGGCTAAAATGATCATGCATTGGAAGTCCAATGCTAAGAAAGAGCTTGGTTTTTATGGTATAGAAAAAAATGATACTCGTATTAGCGAAACTGAAATGAACATTCGAATTGCAGAGGCTCTGGCAGAAACTAATGATGATGATGATGAATGTGATGGTTTTATCAAATGAAAGTTTACCTAATCAAATTACAGTTCCTTCAGATAATTGTGTTGTCCTAATAGAACATGTATGGATCGATAAATTTGTTGATTTGTCACACAAATTAATAATTGAAGAAATTGGAGAGATCCCGGACGACATTTTAGATGAATCTGAAGAAGAATACGAAAAAATTAATACAGATGATGGCAATGATGATGAGCAAGAAAGCGAACAAGAAAGCGATGGGGGAGGAAATTTTGATTATAATGTAGAGGATTTATTTGAATGAATTCATCGATGTAGATGATGTAGATGAAGAAGAATAATTTTTTCTTTATTTTTAGGAAATCATTATAACAATAATTCTTTTATTAATAAAGTAAATTTGTAAATAAGTTTATAATTATATTGATTTATTTAAGAGTTTAAATTAAAAAATTTTTGTGTGACGAAATTTAAACAACACCGACGTGATGCAAACGAACTCTTTCGATCTTGTTCAATTTGTGTTCGATTTGTGTTCGATTTGTGCTGATAATTCTGGTAAAATTTTCGCTCGTTTTAGCCAAATTTTGTTAAATTTGTGTTGATTCGTGTTCAATGTGTGCTCTAAAGAAAGAGAAAGAAGTTAACAATTAAATTTTATCACACAGGGATGATGATTAGTAATTTTATATCGGTATTTGTTTAACGATGCAAGATGACTTTTTTATACAAATCACATTGTATGTATTATGCACTGATTTTTTTATTTTTTTTTAAGGGATGTACAAAATATTCCGATTTTTTTTAAAAAAAATGATTTTTTTTTAAGAACAAAGAGAATAAACAAAGATTTATTATTTTAAGGATGATATTTAAATTTAATGATGCAAAACTAATAAATCAGTATTTTGAAGAAAGGGAACAAAAAGGAATTGTCCAAATTTTATTTATAAAAGGATATTTTACGATTTACTCATCTCATTCTTTTTGCGTTTTTCCTCACATCTAATTTTGTAAATATGCCCAATCGTCACTCTCATCGCCAGTCCCATCGTCACTCTCATCGCCAGCCCCATCGTCACTCTCATCGCCAGCCCCATCGCCAGCCTCGTCGCCACTCTCGTCCTATTCAATGGTTCGATGAATACACCGATTACTTGGTGGAAGAAAAGAAGAAGAAGAAATGACGAATTTCATAACGAATACGGAGAGATCGATCGAGATTCTGGAGGGTCAATCGCAAAGAAGGTTCATATGTATTAATATTAATATGTTAAAATAGTGTTAAAAATAGAATTATTATCTTTAATCCAACTAATTCGTTCGTTTGATCAGACTTAAATCGTCATTTAGAACTTTCGAGGTTCACGGCACAACGATGCCACCAAAAATGGAGGAACTTCTCAGGGAATACCATGTATGAAAAATATAATGGCAAAAAAAAATATTTGCTTAAAAATTGAAAATATTTAACTAAATATTATTTCGTTTTTTGATATTTAGAGTTTTTGCCTTATCGTAGCGGATGTCCCTGGGAAAGAAGATGGTCGCGTATCGGAAGCAAGATATTATCGCACATTTAGATCGAGACTTTTAGGGAAAGACGAATGTCAATATAAAATTTCTTATAATTAAAGTTTACTTCACATCGTAAATCTAAGCCAATTTTTTTAGATTACGCCGACACGATCGTAGAAGGGCAAGAAACCTACCTACGTATCGTCACCGAAGATAATTTATTAATTTTATTATATTATTTTATAGTGAGTAGCTAGGCCCAGTCCGTACCAAATATCGGCTGGAGACTCACATTTTTTTTGGGCTGTGAATTGATACTGACGTCCACGTCGTACAGCCTGGGTACTATTTTTTAAAATAGTAGCGAACAAGTATCAATATTTTTTTTTTTATCAAAATTAAATAAAATAAAAATAAAATGGTGAACTTTTTTAACTGGGATTTTATTTCTTTAGTGATAAATTTGAATTTAATTGCTAGTTTTTATCATTGGATTACGTATAATAAATACAATAAATAATTTAAATTTTAAAAAATAAATTTTTATCTGTCAGATACTATTAACATGACGAAAATATGCCGAAACTCTATTAAAATATTAGTATTACTTATGCCGAAACTATGTCAAAATGCCGAAACTGCCGAAACTGCCGAAACTGCCGAAATGCCGAAATGCCGAAATGCCGAAACAGTTTCGGCAGTTTCGGCAGTTTCGGCATTTCGGCATTTCGGCATTTCGGCACTATGTATGAGTTTCGGCGTTTCGCGTTAGGCCAGATGGGTTTCGGCAAGCAACCTTAGTTAGATTATTACGTAAATACCCGCATACCTTTTCTTCTTCCCATGACCGTAAATGGTCTGGCTATTTGATCAGATTAAATAATATATTTAATTTGTATAAATCCATTTTTTCTTCCGTCCCTGTTTTACCTTCAACTTTACTTTCTTGTCGGACGGATAATTTTAATTCTTTATATCGTACTCTTTTACGTGCCTCTTCTTTATTAAGAGGCTTACATCTTTTGAAAGAAAAAGAATTTCAGGACTCTTCTATTAAGGCTCATTTGGAGTCTCGCGATCAGAATTTTGATACTGACATTTCTTCATTTATAAGCTCAGCGTTTTCTCGCTCACGTCGTCGCATCGTTTTGGACCGTGTCTTTATTG